>CM032335.1:18375496-18900496 GCA_019022515.1 Quercus aquifolioides | reverse complement strand
CAAGCCAATCCAAATTCTGGAAATTTATTGGAAAACAGCAAATACAGCAATGATTTGCAAAAAATGAGAATTTGGATAGCAATCTAATTACCAAAAAGAAATCATGTTTAACCAATCCAACAAAGTTCCACACTTTCAGCCCCAAAAGTCGAACCAGTCAAAAACCTTTAAAAAAAGCTCTCCGAAGTCCAAGTAATCGAAATCATGCCACTCAATAACACTTTTCAGCTAAAAAAATTCTGAAGGAGCAAACATCTATTAAAACTTAAAAGCTGCCTCAAAGAACAGACTCAGTTCTCAAGATCCACCCATATTTCACCTCAAATCATTTTATCAGTCAAAAATAAAATAGTAAAAATTAACCTACACCAACAATGCTATTTTCATTAATCTGTGAAATCTATCATCAGTTAAAGGTATAAGCAGGAGACACCATGTCATAGAACTGTGCGCTCAAAACAATAATACAATCAAAGCCCCCTATTTGATCACGGTCCCAAATTCGAACCAAAATAGCAAATTCTAAATTTAAAAAGAAAGAGAAAGGAAACAAGAACCAGAAATTGAGAGGTGGGTGACAAAAGAAATTCAAACAATCACACACACATACACACACCAATTATAACAGTTACCCAAAAAATAAAAAAGAAACCAAGATATGGGGTGTCTTTAGAATTAGAAACGAGTTGCTCACGTTGAAGAAGAAGGACCAAACAAAGGATTGAGCCTGAGAGGCTCAAAGGAGAACCGACCAAGAAACCTTGCCACACAGTTCCCAGGATTGTGCTTGGGACAGTTGTTGAAGTACATGGCAACAAGGAACATAGCTACGTTGGCCACCACGAACACGGGAACCAACCAAGAAGTCCAACGGGTCTCAGGATCTTCAATCATATAGGAAGAAGAAGAGAGTGAGTAGCTCCCATTGTTTGCTCTGCTTTTCACTTCCCCTGTTCCTCCTCCTCTGTTTTCAAGATCTTCACCACGCATTTTCTCTCTCTCTCTCTCTAGAATTCTTAGAAGAGAACGTGGGTTCGAGAGGAAGATTATGGTAAATGGAGTTGGTGAAGGGTTTAATGGAGTGTGTAAGAGAGACAGAGAGAGAGAGTGGGCGAGGAATTTCAGGTTTCTAACTGCAACAGTTTAGAAAGGGAAGTGTATGTAACATTTGGGGTGTTTAAGACTAGGAAACTACAGCTACAACTTTCAGAAACCAGCCAATCGTGGTTTGCCACGTCGGAAACAACGAGGGAAAATGAGTTGGGTTTGTGTGATTTTATTGACGTGGTGGGTGTTTATTGGTTTAGTTGGTTTAAAGGTGTGGTGAAGTGGGGACAGTGGATTGGTGCTTTCTGTACGCGAAGCTTCGCTTTTTTTGTGATGCTAACTGGAAGTTTCGGTTTCGCGGTCATTTTAACTGACACGGCCTTTTTGATACGAAGGGTCATTAAGAAAGTAGAACTGAGTGGTTTGCTTTTAATCAGGAGGGTTTAACACTAATCCAAAATGCTACCCAAACCTTTTATAGGAAGGGAATGGCCACGATATCCTTACCTGTCCTGCACTATCCCCCACAAGTTTTCCCATGAGAAGATAGATTGGAAAGATATTTTGTGTGTGTATATATATATATATATATATTTATAATTTATTTATTCTAATAAATATACTATTATCATCTTCAAAATATATATTTTTTTCAATCTTGGCACTCGAGCATTTGCATCAATCAATGTAAAATCGAAAAAATTATCAATTTTAAACATGCAATCTTCAAAATCACTCAAATCAGTCAAGTTTAAAATGTATAAATTTGCAAAATTGCTACAGTAAGATATTAACGGTGTAAATTTACATTGACTTATTCGCTTTGCATATAGATTTTTATTCTTTATTTACTTATCCTAAGGCTGAAGGAAGAGAATAGATGGTGGTTATTGTATGTGAGAAAGAAAAACAATTAAAAAAATAAGAAAAATTGATATTTTAATGTAATGTAGTGTAAAATAAATAATCTGATATATGATATTTGGAAAGTGAGTATGTAAAATGGAAAAAATAGATTCTTAAAATAGACGGAATTTTTTGCTTGATGTGAATGCTCTTACAATTGTTCTTCTTTTTTAGGTCTCATTTTTTTTTTTTTTTATGATCTGTTTGGATTAAGGGGGAATGAATGAGAATAGAGTAGAGTTTGTCAAAAATGTTTTGCTCCCCATCCCTCCCACTTAGTCCAAACAGGCCATTAATTTTCTTTCCATGCAAGTTTTTCCCACACTGTAGAGGGGACAAAGGGACAAAACTCTCTCTCTCTCTCTCTCTCTCATATATACTCGTTGCGGTATAAAACAAAGCATCATATGATAAAGTGGTCATGGTTAAAAGTTAAAACACTTTGATTTGATTATTGGCACAAGATTAATTAGTAAAATTGAAGATATATGAATCATTACTAGTATATGCTTTGATTCTTAGATTTGGTTACAATAAAATTGCAAGATCAATCAAGTGGAGCTGGCTCATTTAATAATTGTCAAAAGGTTGGTGACAACATATGCAAAGTGATATTATGCTATTAATTAATGGTGTTCTTTTTCTGGAACAAACTTGTCCCACAATGTGGATGTCAATTCTATTCTCAAAGAATACAATGCTTTCCGATTTCTCTTGGAAATTCCTGATACAGTTTTACGTTGGGTTTGTCCTGACCAGTAGCTTGTAAAAGTACTTTCTATATATTTATTGCTTACTATATTAAATCACACAATTTAGATAACAAAGCATCAGAGTTGCTCTTTCTTGATGCCTTTCTAATGCATTAAAACATCAGCATATGCTCCACAAATCACATAAAATTAAAATCCAGACTTGATTCTGTTTGTTCCATCGTTCTTTGTAATAATAGCTGAATAAGGCTTATTTGTAGAACAGTTTTATACATGTTCTCAAAGTCATAAACTGGTCTCATCAAAACCACTGCCGATTCTATATTTAGCTTTATTCCCTACCTTTAGTCTTTTAATTTAGCTGATGCTTCTTCTTTTGTATTGTTGACAAATGACAACTCATAATGCATAGAGTTTTCTTCTTCTTCTTCTTCTTCTTTTTTGAGTACACACTTACTATCCAGGGAAAAGAAATGCTACACCTCTCCGTCTTAAGAATTAGCCAGAAATTTATTGAGCAACCTAATACGGTCCTTGTCAATTTTAAGGTTCATAATCCTCAATTTTCTTTTAGTCAAATCTTTCTACAAGTCAGGTTATTACCCCTATACACTCTTTTGATGCTCATATACATAAATGTTATGTTTGAGATTTTCAACTTTGCCCCCTCTCCCTAACTCCACCTAAATGTAATTAATTTAATTATATATATTCTTTCTTTTCTTTTTGTTGAATTTATTTTATGTATTTTTGATGATATACTCACTACAAAAAAGTTTCCTATAGCAGCGTTTTTTAATGGCGTTTTCTAAAAACGCTGCTATAGGAATATCTATACTGGACTTATGGCAACGTTTCCAAGGGCCTATAGTGGAGTTAATGGACGCCACAGTATTATAATTATAAATTTATAATCAATACATTATCATCTCGTTTATATATCAAATTCATTTGAAAAAAAAAAAAAAACTTTCCTATTTTATCAATTTCTTTTAAGTTTCAAGATCTATTAAAGGAAAACAAAGATAGAGAAAAAAAATGGGCACCAAAGAAGTCAGGGGAAAAACATTATTGAAACCATTGAAAAGTGGGGGGCAAAAACTTATAGGAACTCAAATTCTTTATGAAATAATGTATTCTCCTTCATAAAAATTGTGTATAAGCAATTAAATTTTGGGGATAGTTACATAATAATATAGAATTAGTTTAAGTTGTACTTAGTGTCTATCTAACTATTAAAATCCTTTTAATTATAAGTAAAGTTTTTTTGTTTAATCTTTAAAAAGTTAACTTATGGGAAAAAAATCATTAATAAATAAATAAAATATGATGAATACTATATCTTTGTAAGTTTTCTTACATCAATATATTACTCATAAATGACTTTTATAGAAGTTCATTGTGTGCATGTGTGTGTTTGAGTTCATGCGCATATATAAATTTTGTCTCCCAGCCCGAGTCAAAACTTGGCTCCACTCTAGACTTCCATGTCAATAAGGACATAGAATTCCATGTAAAGCATAGGGATGAAAATTTTTTCCCGGCACCTCAGGCCGAGGCAAGGATGGGTCAGGCTTTTTAGCCCCGCCTCGCCCTATCTATTAGTGTTGTAAACTTAGTTTGTACTAAGTATTTAAGAACATGAATATTAAGACATTCTATTTTATTGTGATATTGTCTTGTTAAACTCTTTGGATAATATTATTTGGTTTGATTTGATGTAATAACTTTAATAGTATATTTATATTAATGAAACAAACTTTATAAAAATAAAAATGTAATAGGTGTGGGGTAGGGTGTGACAAATTAAAACGAAGTAGAGTTTTGGAAGAAGATTGAGGATAGGGCAAGGGCAGTGCAGGGATAGGGTAAGGAATTTGTCCCATCATGCAAGGTGGGGTAGGAATGTGGTAAGACAAAATCATGTGGGTTGGGGTGAAGACTCCATTCTTTGGCCCCATCTTGCCCCATTGTCATCCCTAGTAAAACATATATCAATCCACCCAAATTGAGTGCTTTTATTTTACTATTCACATGAAATTTCTTGTGTAACTACTAATTGTGTGTCATACAAAATTGTCTTACTTGTGTTTTGGCCTTAAAGTTGGTCAAGAAAAAAAAAGTCTAAATCCTCTATAGTAGGAGTGTAACTAAATCATACAATTTTAAAAGTAACAAATAAAATCATAAGGTTTTAAAAAAAAGTAATTAAATCCAGAGGTTTTAAAATATAACAAATTAAATTTCAATCAATTTAAGTGGAACAAAATTATGTTTGAGATTTAATATAAATTGAGGGTTTAATTTTTTATTTTTAAAATTAGAATTTAATTTGTTACTTTTAATACAATAGTGTTCAATTTGTTTCTTTTCGAAACTTCATTGGATAATTTTTTTAAAACTACAAGTTTTAATTTATTATAATATATAAACGTAAATTTCCCTATAATTTATATTAGAATTGAGGGTGATAGAGGTTCAATCTTAGAGACCTATATTTTCAATGAAAAACTCTTAACAACTACATTTTTACTATTAAAATTAATGTCGTAGAATAAGTTAATTAAAGAGTATAATAATAAACTAAACCTTAGACTAATTCTAGAATTGTTATAGGAGCTATGTAGCTCAACTAATTAGCACATCACAGTGTTTACAACTAAGACATTTATAATTCAAATCTCCCTAAAGTTATATTCACTTGTGCTATAAATAAGGTTATTACAAATAACGTTTTAATTATTATTATTATTTTTTTGCATGCAAGTCAGTCATAATATAATTGTGGGGGTAAAAGCCCAACATTGTGTATTGGGCCTGGGGCCCCATTTTTGGGTTAAGGTATGTCCGAAGAGAAGGAAATGATTGGGAAGGATTCCGCATGGGAGAGATATACCTGGAAATGATCGAGGAGTATAGTCCGAAGAGGTCATCAACAGGCCGAAGAGCGTATTCTCCTCGGATATAGAGAGTCTCGATCAAACAAGTACATGAGAGGTTCAAGTGATCTTCCTAGCAATTCCAATGATAAGGATAAACTCTGGGCATATTTGGAGATGATAAGAACGGAGAAATATCTAAAGGAAAAAGCTGCTACCACCGTGTTTAATGCACTACAACAACTTTTCTGGCCGCATTTATATGGAGAAGACTCCTGAACAGTACAACCTCAGCTTCCAACACTCATGGAGAACTAAAGAAGATACCTGATGTGACGTGCACTCAAGTGAATGCTTTGATGAAGAACAAGTATACGATGAAGATGGTTTAGAAGAAGACTATATAAATGGGAAAGGTCTCTGAAGAAGGGTGGTCGGAAAAAAGATAATAAGAGGAGGAGAAAGAGTTTACTGTAGCTCTAAGAACTGTATTCACTGTTCAATCAATAATATACCTTTTCGGACATCAATTTGTTTAACTTTTAAGTGTGTTTTTACGTTGGTTCATTCCTGGATATCACAGTTAACAGTTGTTAAGTTCACAACTAACCCAGCTCTTTCACCCACTCTCTATAAATTCATTGTTTTGGGCTTGGGTTACAAATCCGGACCCTACAATAATATAAAAGAATCTAAACTAAGATAAATAAAGAATTTGAGCCTTCACTTGTACTAAACTTCATGATTCTTTTTCTAAAATTAAAAAAAAAAAAATCATGATTCTATGAAAGGAAAAGAGAAGTAGAAATAAAAAGAGAAATTGAGCATGACAGTATTAGGTGGGCTTGAATGGCAATCAAGTGGAATAGTAGTTCAGCCTAACTCAAAATTCATCATAAACTTTTCTTGGCTTACCTGTCACGTTTGAGTTCGTTGGTTGGTCAGTTGGTTCTGTTGCTTACAAGGCACTCCATTATCTTGCCACGTGGCATTACTGTTGGTTGTCACCGAGCTCCATTGTCATCCTAATAATGCCTTTTTATTTTTTATTTTTTTAACAGGAATGAGATCGCCTTGATTGGGAGAAAATCCTCCACAATGCATTAGAAACTTTTATTTAGAATTCTTCTATGGTAGGATTCACTTTTCCAATGTAAAAATTTGGTGCATCTATAGTATATATGGTGTGCCAGATGCTTGAATTTCATAATACGAGCAATTTAAGCTAGTGCAATCAAGTGTGGAATTTTTTTTTTTTTAATAATCTTGATTTGGGAATTATATTGTATGGCATGCCTAAATGGGTTTAGGAAAAATGCTTTTTCTTTTAGATGACAAATGCATATTTTCTTGTTTATAAATAAAAAAAATTAAAAAAAAAAACTTAATTTGTTACTATAAATATAAAACTATTGTTGATAATTAATAAATAGTTATAATTTCAAGTAGTTTATTAGACTTTTGAGGCTTTTAAATGATGGTAGATGTCAATTACTTTCGGCTCTTAAATAAAAATTTTCAATTCATCTATCCAAACTCCATAGTCCAAACTTTGTGTAATACTTCTATGTTGTATCCAATTAATTCAAAATTTGATGGGAGTCTATGCGATTGTAAGATGGTGAATTTATATGAGTAACAGAACAAAACATAAACAAATCGACCAAAAAATATTGAAAAGAAGCTCAAAGATCAACTACAATTTTTTTTTTCTTTATTGATAGGTAAAAGGTAATATAAATCTCAAACCTCTCAATTAAAAAATAGTAAAATACTAAGAAGTGCAAGTTGAATTGTAATAATCAACCATAAAATTGAGGTTTTTGCAAATTTAGGCTTTTTTAGCCTAGGAAGATTAAATGTTGAAGAGTAAGTATTTGATTTTTTTAATTTATTATTGGAGTATTTTTTTTGTTAAAGACTTGGTCAGCTTTGAACTAGTGGGGTATGCCTTCCTTTTTTTTGCCCTTTTTTTTAAAAAAATGTAAAGAATATTTATGTTGGGTGTTGATGAGGCGAAGACTAGATTGACCTATGATAATAAAATAAAAGAGATAATAATAATAATTTAAAATAAAATCTGATCGGCATGTTAACATCAAATACCAATCACCTGTTGCCAATTCCCGATCAAGTTTTATGAAGTAACATTTACCCACCAAGATGATCATTCTCTACCAATACTGACAGCTACTTTTTTATTTTTTTATTTTTTCAGTTTTTATCCCTTTGTATTCCTATCTTTTTTGGTAGCAGAAAATTTCTTCCGACATAAGGTTTTTTTTTTTTTTTGAGCAAAGGCGATAGACTTCCGACATAAGTTAAAAGAGTAGTAATAGGAGTATTACAAATTTTTATTACATCAAACTTATCAAATTGATGTCAGTTGTGTAGATTCCAGTTAACTCAACTGGTAAAATCTTTGATGGTTGAATTGAATAAGAGATCTAGCATTGGCCATATGTGTCAGTTGTGTTATTGTAAATTAGATTTTGTTACATAGTTTGAAACTGTTACTTACTAGATTGGTGTCTTGGTCTGATAATAAAATAGCTACTTACTAGATTGGTGTCTCAGACTGATAATACAAGAGTTATCATCAGAAACGGACGTATAGTTTGAAACTCTTAAAAAAAAAAAGGGTTGTTTGGTAATGTAACTAGGACAACAATTTTCAGTGTTTAAACAACATTACACGTATTTTTACACATTTTTTCATCTATACGTATTTTCAAAAAATACAAACAATATTACTAGAATAATATTACCAAACACTTCCAAATTTTTGATGTCAATTGTGTTATTAATCTTTGGAAAACTTAAAAAATTGATGTCAGTTGTGTTATTGTATATTGGATTTTGTTACTTACTAGTCGCTTATCTAATAAGTCTCATTGCATTAAGAAGCAACAAACCATAGCTTATAGGTCTATAAAGGCCCTGCTGGGTTGGCCCACTTTTGAGTTCACTTATTTGAACAAAGGCCCAACAGTAATGGGCTTTGAGATTTTCAGCTTGTTTTCCATATAGGCCTATTTTTATTTTTATCTGTTGTTGGTTTCATTTTGTCAAACTGTACATACCAACATCCCACCCGAGCGGCCGAGCCAGTGTTCAGGCATTATTTGAAGGAAATAGGAAATAGGGTGACTTTCATCAACCTTAAACTATATACTAATTTCCAATTTTCAACAATAGGCAATAAAGAAATTATATATATATATATATTTATTTATTTATTTAAACTACTATTTAATGGGCTTTACCTGTTTAAAATTCTCATTTTTTAATTCAAAAATACCCCTACACCCTTATGTTTAAGTAAATATGAAATTACATGACAATTTGGTAAAAATACAACTCTAACTTCCACTAAAACATAGCCTAAAGAGCCATTCTCCTGTTGATTTCAAATTGCTTTACTCCACTTATAAATTAGATAAATTAGATTATCAAAATAAAAATTATATATATATATATATATATAAAAAAAAAAAAACATAGGTTTTTTTTTTCTACAAAATAAGACCATTAAAAAAGAAAAAAGAAAAATCCCATCGCATGGGCGAAACACGTGTAATGAGGCTAGTGTGTGTGTCTATCTCTCTCTCTCTCTCTCTCTCCAACATTTCTAAATAACTCGTGCATTTCAAGTATTTGGATAATCCTGTATTGGATTTTTAATCTTATGGTAAATACATATGGCCGATGTGCCGTAAACATTTCTACAGTCTACATGTTGATTCTTCTTCTTCTTCTTCTTTTTATGTCAACTACATGTTGATTTCTATTTTAGCATACAAATGATTAGATTAGATGGCTTCTAAAATTATTCCAAGTACGTGAAAAAAAAAAAAAAAATCATCATCATCACCATGCATGGCATTCCTCTCTCTGCAAACAAAAGCATGCAAGCATTAAAATCTAGCATCTTTTAAGCAAGACATGAGTTATGTGAGTAACATACCAAGTGTATCATCATATATTCTGAGGTAAAGTTCTTACATATATATGGAGCTTACCAATAAATTTTTTTGATATGTACATGTGGGGCATGACTAGAATGTTATAGTTTAATAAAAATTCTTTTGTTTTACAAGGGACCATGATCTTAATTTTGTCTGGAAATTACAGCTTCTATTATGTACTCTTAAATTTGTGTTTGATCATGGGGCTGAAATTGTGATGATCACCTCTGCATGTTTCCAGTCTGTTCCATTATTTGTTTATAATTCTCTCTCAGGGGTTGTGGTTAGCAATAGCATCACAAATTTCACTCAAAAGTCATAGTCATTTAATTGATTAACTTATCAAATTAATAGATTCAATTTGGACCACTCTTGCTCATTTAACCAGCTTTGTGTGGCAATATTGAATTTTCATCAAATTGGCAAATATATGGAGGATTCACATAATCAAAATGCCAATTCAAATAATTAATTTAGCCAAGAGCTATGTAGCTCAACTAGCTAGTTAGTATTTTTTAATATTTCCAAAACATCCAGAATTCAAATCTTTCCTTCTCATTATTACTTTTAAATTTAAAATAATAATAATAATAAAATTTAGAAGAATACAATCTTAATTATTGGTTTGTCATTTCATACGTGGAGGCAATGATAACATGGGTCATGCATGGAGGTGGCAAAGTTCACCCTCCAGTACTTCTACAATTTTTTGTGCGGAATGGGTTCTTATTTATTTCAAACACACCTTCAATTATTCAGCATGGACATATAGAATCTTTTTAATTTATTTGTTGCACCCAAGAATTGTAAAAACTTTTATTTTTATTTTTTGAGGAATATTCAGGATTGTAAAACTTTTTAAGTATCCAAAGGAAAGGAAAAATTGTATAATAATTAATTGTATATTCTCGCACTAACCAAAACTCTCTATATAACTATGCCAACAAAGTTTTAATTCAATCGATGCCTCTCAAACTTTTCACATAGTTGTATTTTCATGTAGCTTAACAAACCTAAGGTTTAATTATAAACTAGCTGATATCCCCCCGATGCACACTTCCATTAGATTACATTACACAATTGATTAGGAAGAGATAAAATCAGAATTGTTCAAATTAATATAATCAGGAATATGAATATCTATTACTTGACTGATCATGAGTTGACAAATGTTTAATTATTTTTACTAATTTAAGCTTATACTTATTTTTATATTTGTCATTATGCATTATTAAATTTTTTGTTGGACTTTGTTTCAATTGTTGTCAAAGCAACTTAATTTGAGTCATTTCACAAAGAATGTCATATTCCAATTCAATTATTTCTATATAAAATAATCATAAAAATTCATTTTACATAAATAATTAATGCATTATATTATATATTACATGTCATTAAAGGAGTTAGGAAATGTAAAATTGTTAATATTAATATAATTAAAAATATGAACATATTACTCTAGGTCTCTAGTTAATTCATAAATATTTAAGTATTTCAACTAATCTAAGAACAACATTATTATTTATATTTTATTGAATATGCTATTAAATTTTCTTTTCTCCACTTTTATAGCTTTTTTTTTCGATTGTTACCAAAACAATAAACATAATAAAAATGTCATATTCTAAATCAATGGATTTTTTTTAATCTTTCTTCTTCCTACGTCTACCTTTCTTATGGAGTTCTTTCCCACACAGTCGGTTTTTTTTTTTTTTTTTAAGATAATTCCACAGTCGGTTGTTTATTGGTCTTTTCATATAGAAATGGATCGCCCTTTCCTTTAGAGGCTTAGAGCAATGTAGCATTTTATTTTTAATAATAAGTATTTAAAAAAATTTCTTATATAAATTCTATAAAAATATATAACAAGATAAATTCCTTTTATAAAAATAGTTCATGCATCATTTATAAATAATTAATATATAAAAATAAATTTGTCTACCCCATTAAATAATGACAAGTAATTAATACATTGACATAACTATAGAGTTTTGATGAAGTGGAAGGCTAATGAAAATAATTATCTTCTTTTCTCAAACAATGCACCTAGCTGGGAAGTTGGAATTAGCTTAAACCACTGTGATTTGGGTTCCCGCCATTTTATTTATATATATATATATATATAATAAAAATAACTAAACAAGTTCTTCTATAAAAAGAAGGGGAATATTAATGGATCTCCTAAGGACATTGGTTTAGGAACTATTTTTAGAAACATTTTAGGGAAAAATGATAAAAAAAAATTAATTTTTTTAACAACTTTTTATATTTCTCATGAAAGTGCCCTAAGGGCATTGATTAACATTTCCCTACTAATAGTTACCCTAAGGGCACTTGTTAACATAAATCTAAAAATAGTAAGTGCACTATCTATAGATAATTAATAATAATAAAAAAATTAAATGCATTTATAATTTACCCCATTAACTCATAAGAAATAATTAATACATTAACATAAATGCAAAGGGGTTTTAATGAGGTGGAATGCTAAATGAAAAGAATCTATTTTCTTCTAAAGAAAATACACCATTTGGCAAAAATTTAGATTTTATGATTTAAGTTCCTACCATATATATATATATATATGGTAGGAACATAAATCATAAAATCTAAAATTTTAATATAATTAATGCATATAAATAAATATGTATTGACCCCATTAATTAACTCATGTTAAGTAATTAATATGTACATTTACATAAATGCAGAGTTTTGATGAAGTGAAAGGTTAAATGAAAATAATTTTCTTTCATTTTAAAATAATGTGTCACTTGATATAATCTTATTTTTTTTCTTAAACCACTATGATTTGGGTCAGGCTATTATAAAATATAAGTATTGTTTCTTAATTCTAAAAAAGCGTTTCTTATATAAATTTTTTTAAATAACCAAACAAATTCCAATTATATGAATAATTAGTACACCGTCTAAAGATAATTAATACATAAAAACAAATGTATTTACCCCCATAAAGTTATGACAAGTAATTATTATATTGACATAGATACATAATTTTTATGAAGTAGAAAGCCAAATGAAGATAATTATCTTTCATTCTCAAAGAATTAATGAATTAGTTTGAAGAACCTTAACTAGACCACTATAATTTAGGTTCCTGCTTATTATATATATAATATATAATTATTTGTATACCGTATTCCAAATATATTGTTTCTCATATAAATTTATAAAAATAACTAGATAAGCTCCTTTATAAAAATAAATAAATAAATAAATTTGTGCACAATCTTTTGATAATGGGTCATGCTAACAAGTACCCTTAGGGTATTCGTTAACAATCCATTTTAAGAAAAATTTTACACCATTTTTATGAGAAATGAAAAAAGTTGTCAAAACATTAATTGTTTTTTTTTTTTTTTCTGTTCTCATAAAAACTTTTTTTAAATGGATTGTTAACTAACGCCCTAAAGGCATTCGTTAGCATTTTCCTTTAATAATTAATACATAAAAATAATGCATTTACCACATTAACTCATTGCTAGTAATTAATAATTTTGAAATAGATGTAAAGTTTTGATTAGGTGGAATCCTAGGTGAATAGAATTTTTAGTCATTCTCAAAGAATGCACGCCACTTGTAAGAACCTTAGATCACCATGATTTTGGGTTCTTTTTATAAATTAATAAATGCTCAATTATGAGTTATAATACATACTTTTCAAAGTATTTTGACTTTATTTTTTGAAAAATATATATAATAAAAAATTATTTAATAAAGTATTAAATTCATCTTAAGTTCTTAACCACTTCCTTTAGGGCATTCGTTAATAAAATTCTTTATTTTATATGAGAGAGACAGAGAGAGAGACAGAGAGAGACAGAGAGAGTTTTATTGCTAACGAATGCCCTTAGGGTATTGGTTAATAATTCATTTAAATAAAGTTTTTATGGGGGAAAAAAAAAAAGCAATTAGTGTTTTTACAGTTTTTTTTTTTTCCCATAAAAGTGTTGTCAAAACGTTCATAAAATAGATTGTTAACCAATGCCTTAAAGGCACTCGTTAGCATGACTTTTATAAAAATAACTAGATAAATTCCTTTATAAAACTAATTGGTGCACCATTTATTCATAATTAATACATAAAAATAAATTCATTTATTCCATTAACTTTTGTAATTAATTAATACATTGACATAAATGCAAAGTTTTAATATGATGAAAGGCTAAATAAAGAGAATTATCTTTTATTTTTATATTAAAAAAAAGCGCCACTTGGCAGAACCTTGGATGACTGTGATTTTAGTTCTTTTATATATATATATATATATATATATATATATATATATATATTCAAAATAATTGGTTTTATATACTTCCCCCGTCCCAATTTTTTTGTCCTGTTTGAAAAGTCAAACTTTTTAAGGGAACATCATTTATTGTCTTGTCTACCTTTTAAAAATGTATAAGTTTCCAAAATTACCCTTAAAAAAATTTATTAAAAAATTGAATTAGTAAATTAATAGGGGTATAATAGGAACATTATTAAATTAATGACTTTTATTTTTAGAAACAGGACAATATTTTGGGACATTTTAAAATGGAATAAAGGACAAAAAAAATGGGACGGATGGAGTATAATTAATACATTGAAATAAATGCATTTATTACCCTCATTAACTTGTGGCAAATAATTAAGGCTCATGTTAATCAGTGCCCTTAGGATAATTGTGAATAAATTATATTAGGAAAGTCTTAACACCACTTTCATGAAAAATATAAAAAACTGTCAGAAATATTAATTTATTTATCATTTTTCAATAAAATGTTTCTAAAAATAGTTCCTAAACCAATGTCGTTAGGGTTATTTCCTCATTAATTTGTGGCAAATAATTAAGGGTCATGTTAATTAGTGCCCTTAGGGCAATTGTGAATAAATCATATTAGAAAAGTTTTAACATCACTTTCATGAGATATAAAAAAAAAATTGTCAGAAAAATTAATTTATTTATCATTTTTCAATAAAATGTTTTTAAAAATAGTTCCTAAAACAATGTCCTTAGGGCATTTGTTAACATTTTCCAATAATTAATATCTTGACATATAAATGCATAGATTTAATGAGGGGAAAGCTAAATAAAGAGAATTCTCTTTCATTCTTGAAAAATATGCCACTTGGTAGGATCTTATATATTTCTAATAAATTATTATTTTTATATAATTTTTATAAAAATAACCAAATAAGTTTCATTTATAAAAATAATTTGTACACCATTTATAGATAATTAATAATTAAACATAAATGCATTTACCCAATTAACTCATAGAGAGTAATTAATACATTGACATAAATGCAGAGTTTTGATGAAAGCCTTATCTATTATTTATTTTTCAGGGTTTGACTTATCTCAAGTACTTTTTTAACTGGAATCTCTTTTTTATTTTACTGAGAAATGTGGACATTAAATAAAATGTGAAGATTAAAACCCACTACTATTGGTCGTTATATATTTAAAACAAAAAGACATGTTTAATTAATAAAGTATTGGAGGTAAGCTAAATTTTTTTTATAGACCTTATCTATCATTTTTAAGAATGTGTCACTTGGTAGAATCTTAAACCACTATGGTTTAGGAATTAATTTTATATATACTAGCTTATAGTAAGGGTGCCTTCTTTTTAATTATTTTTTACTTGAATGAATTTAGCTATATTTAATTTACTTTCATGGTAGATTTACTAAGTTTTATAACAATACAAACTACCAAGTGTACATTTATCCTTTACCCATCTAGAATCTAGATGGTCCTTTAAATATATATTTTTTTAAAGTCATTTTAGAATTAATGAAACATTTGCAATTAGAATTATCGAAAAAAAAATTATCATCAGCATCGACATCATAACTTATTCGTTGAGTGTTCATCACAATTTAGCATTTAAGTTGGGGGGAAAAAAAACCTAAAACCTAAAACCTATTAAGAAATTCAATCTATCCTAAAAGTTGGATGATAAATGAGTGGACAGGGAGACCTTGACTTTTGAAAATCCTCCTCCCTTTTCTATATTTTATTTTAAATTTAATTAATGGCCCCTAATTTCAACAACAAAAAGTACTAATTAAATTTATGTAAATGACGCACTAATGTATCATTACTTCTTCTCATTATTCATACGTTATAAATAAATCTTTAAATCAAATAGTCTTCAAAATATTTGTTCCTTAAAATTAATGTTTTATTGTTTCTTTTTCTTAAAAAAAAAAAAGTGATGTTGTTTTTGTGTGCTCCTCGTTCAAAAACTATTGAACTAAGGTTATCATAAACCAAACAAAAATATATGATACGTACAGTGTTGCTAACTAATGTCAATGGCATTACATTTCAAATATAATCTAGTTATATATAACGTACGATTCAATCTGTTCAAGCTTTTACCATATACAGCTCTGAATTGAAGCAACTATAGCTAGCTAGCAGCTTGCATTATATATTCATGGTTCTGTGGTCCAATTAATGCTATCTTTGATCAATAGTCCTGCCAAACTTTTGCATTACAAAACCATGGAGTAGATGAATCTAGCTAGTTAGGGGTCCGTTGTTACTAAATGCTCACCATTAATAGTTTGAACTGGCTTCATCTTCCATCACAGCTTTAATTTACAGCTTAATGTACACTGGAATATGTCAATGCCCTTTGGAATAATCTATGTCCAACACTGTTCCAATAATAAATATAATTAAAAAAAATCAAGTACTATAGACTTTGACTTGATTAAATAATGGTATAAACTGGTTTATAATTGATGGGTAAGTGTTAATTATTTCTGATATAGTGCTGTTGCATGAACATCATCTAAAAATCTAAAAACACAAATTTGGGCATCATGCTTCTGATTCGAAGGCATTATTCAAATTTTTTATTATTAAAATATTATATTTATTGGTTTGAAGTGAAAAGTAGTGATTACTCTATGATAGGTTAAAACCCTCATATAGTGGCATCTCGTGGAAGTGAGTGTATTAGCTAATTAAAAAAATCCTCGAAATCATTGGAGCAAATTTTACTTTGATTAATTACCCATGAGGCCAATGAGTTATAAGCTACGTTTTTTTTTTTGAAACTCATGATTTATGAAGTCATTGTGAAACTCATGATTTATGAAGTGGAATTATATATAATGGAAAATTTATTATTCGTCAATATTGAAAATGCTGTCGAGGATGGTGGCTTATTTATTTTTGGAATTGAAGATAGTCAGATGGTGACCTATATTAAGGGTTAGGATTTTTGTCTAAGAAAGTATAAATATGAAACTCTAGAAATATTGTTGACGTTTTGATTTTCTTTTCCTTCTCTCTTTATTTTTCATTATTGTTTCTGAAAAATAAAAATAAAAATATCCAAAGAACACCCATGGTTTGGATTTTTTTTTTTTTTTAATTGGACCTCTTTAGTGGAATTTTTTTTTTTTTTTTGAGAAACAAACACAAACACAGGAGAGAGGGAAAAATGTTCTAACACAAAGGCACACCACAACTCCACTCAAAAGCCATGGTAACTTTTAAGGGAGGGTGTGCCAAGTTATATTACACACAACACACTTTCTTAAGCAATGTGAGACAATTACCTTTTTTTTTTTTTTTTTAGAAACAAACACACATACAAAGAAGAGGGAAATGAGTTCTAACAAAAAATAAAAAATAAAAAAAGGGCTATAATGATATAAACAAAATGGTTTTACCATACCAATAGATTTATACAGACAACAATTAAATTAACCAGACACATGCATAGGGATATATACCATAAGTTTATGTGTCAATCACAGCGTCGGTAGTACGTTCATGCAACATGCAGATTGCTGACCATCACACTCTTGCACACCTAAAGCTTAAGACAAAAAAATTAATTAATTAATTAATCTCATATTTTGCTTATGGGATCCACCACTGAAAGTATTGATGTTTGAAGTGATGTCGTTTGGCCCAAAACTAGCTCAAAGATTGGGATTGTGAGTGACTAACATAATTTTGTTCCCAGTAAAACGTCTAGCTATATTAGTAATTTTTAATAATAGTAAGAGCATTCTTATCAAGTCTTGTATATGCTATAAATTTTAGCATCTTAAACCTAAAAATCCACTCCATCAAACCTGGTAACTGTTATAAAATTTGCAATACTGCTACAGTGCACTCTTATTTTTGAGAGCGCACTGTAGCAGGATTGTATAATATTTTATTAATTTATTTATTCTCTCTCTCCAGCTCTCTGTCTCCCACATCTCTTTCTCTGGTTCTCTCTCCGTCTCCCACGTCTCTCTCATTCTCGTTCTCTCTCATCTCTCTTTCTCAGATTCTCCCTCTAGTGGGTCTGATGGGTCTCGATGATTGCAAGTGGGTCTGGGTCCAACGGTGGAGGGTCCGACGGTGGTTGGGGTTGGTTGAGACCGTGAGTTGAGGTGAGGATCGGGGATCAGGGATCGGGGTTGAGGTGAGGATCGGGGTTGCTGGGGTGGTGGGTTTTGTGGCGGTTTTGTTGTGGGTTTTCGCTGCGGTTTGTGCCATTGGTTTTTTATTTTTTATTTATTTTGGTGGTTGGGGATTGAGGTTGTAATTGGTGGTGGTGGCTGTGGTTGTGGCCATGGTTAGAGGTGATGAGCTTGAAAAGCTCAGCCATGGAGGTTTTGAGAGCAAATATCAGAGAGAGGGAGAAGCTTCTCGATTTGTGCCGTGGTTTTTTTGGTGGTTGGGGGTTGAGGTTGTGGTTGGTGGTGGTGGCTGTGGTTGTGGCCGTGGTTAGAGGTGACGAGCTTGAAAAGCTTAGCCATGGAGGTTTTGAGAGCAAATATTAGAGAGAGGGAGAAACTTTTCGATTTATGCCATGGTTTTTTTTTTTTTTTTTTGGTGGTTGGGGGTTGAGGTTGTGGTTGGTGGTGGCGGTTGTGGTTGTGGCTGTGGCCGTGGTTTATCGGTGATGAGCTTGAAAAGCTCAGGCCATGGAGGTTTTGAGAGCAAATATCAGAGGGAGGGAGAAGCTTCTAGACCGGGTTGAGAAAGATGGAGGGACAGTGGGAGAGAGTGACAGAGGGAGAGTGAGAAATAATAAAAAATGATAAAGAAAGAATATTTAAATAAAGTGTTAAAAAAATAGAAATTTTGATGGAAAGGATGTTGTAAAGTGGTGTGTTATATGTTATAAAATTGGGTTTTGAGATGGTAAATGCTAAATTTTTTGCAATCCTTGATAACAATGCTCTAAGGTTTTTGTTTTGTTTTGGTTTGTTTTTTTTTTTTTAATTGAAAATCAGTAAGGTAAATTAAGGGGGTGTTTGGTTATCCGTAATGTTACATTACGCCATAATATTACGTTATTGTAATCTTATATTAATGTAATTTTAATACAAGAATACAACATTACATTGTTTAGGAAGGTGATGAGATTAAGATGATGAGATATATTTTGTAATTTTAAATTATGGTAATGTTAGAAAAAATAAAATAAATCAAAAATCTTAATGTCATATCATCGTAATATGCATCACATCAAAAACATATTACAGCGAACCAAATGCTCCCTAAGGATATGATTGACTCAAATTAAATATTTAATAACTTGTTTGAAACAATAGATAACTTATAAATTGAATCAAAATCATGTTATATTCCCCCCCCCCCCCCCCCCCAAAATTATGCAAGGGGGAACTTAAGAAGACAACACATGTAATTTCTTAGAAAGAGATCAACTTCCACAATTTATAGTATTTACTTTTTTTTTTGGGGGGGGGGGGGGGGGGGGGGGGTTGGTGTGATTTGCAACAAACCAAAAGAAATCTACCCTTACAAGTTCGCTATCTGAATAGTGGAGATATATGCATTTTTCAAAGATTATTTATATGCAAAGTTAGGAGCAAAATAATGAACACAAGTCAGTCAATTGTTTGATATGCTATCTTTATATGAATTTTCTATTATAGTATGTGTGTGAGTTGTGCGTGTGTTTCTATGTATGTTTGCATGCACATGGTAATATACGCGTGTATGGTATGTTAGTTGCAACAAACCAAATGAAATCTACCCTTACAAGCATGGTTATCAGTATCCTAATCCAGATTTTAGGATCTTAAGATCCTAAAATCCTATATTCTTCAAATGTCCTAGATCTCACTAGGATTTTTTCTGAAGTGGGAATTGTGTGGGATCCCATCTGGATTTTATGATCTCATAAATATACTAAACGTTCTGTGCAATGAGGAAAACTCAAAAAAAAAAAAAAAAAAAAAAAAATTGCTTATTTTGGGACACGAAATGAAGACCAAAGGCCCCAAACTGATAAAAAAAAAAGTAATAAATTGATTAGCCTAGTGCCCCTAGCTTAAATTGAAAAAAACCTAATTAGTCTCACATCACCTTAATGGCTTAACCTAATCAACAAAATCAAAGAAGACAATAGAGAAAAAAGAAGAGACTAGAGACTAAAGAGCGAATGCAAGTATGGTGACACTGCTATGAGAGAGACCATCGATATAGATGATTTATTTTTTTTTTTTTTTTTAAATTCTGATGTTGATTAGTTGCTTAGTTGCCTAACATAGACACTACAAACATTCACTGATTATAATTTCTTAATATTAGAAAAATTATTTGATGAATCTTACTATCTTAGTAATTGTTTAATGGAATTGTTGCTTGCTTTGTGTTGTTTATGTGAGACATTATGTATGTTTGTGGTGTTAGAGCTTAGAACTTGGTGTTTTTGAGTTGTAAGTTTTGCACTTTGAACTTTGTTTTTGTAATTTGATACTTTTCCTTTTATTAGTAATTTATAATTTGTGTCAAAAATTACCTTTGTTCAATGTTTCTTTAATATATATTATGAATTATAATTATAAGTATATTTTAAATTTTTTTTTTTTTAATCAGAACGTAGCATCTTATGATCCTCATGCCGATCCTATGATCTGATCCCCAAATCTTTTCACTGTTTTTTTATGTAGGATCTCAATCCTAATAACCTTACTTACAAGTTTTCAATCTAAATAGTGGAGGTATGCATTTTTAAAAATAATTGATGTGCAAAGTTAGGATAATGAAAAAAAGTCATTCGATTGTTTGATATGTTATTTTTACATGAAATTTCTAATATAGTTTGTGCGCGTGTTGTGTGCGTGTCTCTACGTATGTTTGTATGCGCGTGGTAATATTTGCATACACGTAGTAGGTAATATACACATTTACAGTATCTTAGTTATATGTTTCCATCTAAAAAACCGTTAGTTATAGATTTTGTCTCCTTTGATCTCAAATCCTAACTTCGCCATTGGTGGTAAACTTATTTTGTTTTAACTAAGTGTGTGTTAGTGTGTGTATGTTTATGATTACTAAGTGTTTTGAGTGTCTTCAAATCCTAACTTCGCCATTGGTGGTAAACTTGTTTTGAGTGTCTTCAAATTTAATATACAATTACTAAGTGTGTGATCAAATTTAGATAGTGTCTTTCTCAAAAAAAGAAGAAAGAAAAAGAAGAAGAAGAAGATAGTGTATATACCATGTGTTCCTCTACTCAATTAGGCTATGACGTTAAAATTGGTCAATGACTAATGTTAGAAATTAATTAAATATTATCATGCCAAAAGAAGGCAGTATGCTTGTAAATATGAGAATCCCGTATTTTCTGCAATAGGATTAACTTTCCATACATTATTTTATTTTGTCACAAAATTTATTCTTTATAATTAAACTAGCATATGATAATTAATAATCTGATTAATGGTTAATTAATCATATCAAATATATATTTTGGAATATTGACAACTTATTATTATATGATAATCTCATTAATGGTTAATCATATCAACCGAATGCATCATCTTTTTTTTTTTAAAGCAAACATACCTGAATGATTAGTTAATTATTATTGCTTTGAGTTTAAAGCATTATAGGTTATTATTTGTACATTTTTTTTGTTAAAATATTTAAGCATGCATAAACCAATTTCATACTTAAGCTTCCACCAATATTTAATATTCTCCAACAAGTAATATAATATACTACTTAATATAGAAAATGATTTAAGAGATCAAAAAGTAAAAGGCTACCATTACATAAATCCCATTAATTGAAGAAAAAAACACAAAATAAATTAAAGTGTTCCAAATGATAGTTTTAAGTTTGCAATTAGAGTGTTTTTTTTAAAAGATTTTAATAAACCCAATGTTCAATTGAAAACAATTTATAAAAGCTACAAATTTAACATAAAAAGAAAATACTTTTATTTACATTTTTGTTTAGAGACTCAAATGGGACTAATAATTTTCTTATTAGGGAAGGGAGGACCAAATATTGAGAATCTGAGGAAAATCCGGATTAGTGTTAAAAAAAAAAAAAAAAAAAAAACCAGTGACGTCATGCAGTGAATCAACAAAACCTAAAGTCACAGGGCAGTGACGAAATTACAATTTTGGGCTAGGTTTTTTGACCATTCATACAGCGTTGTCACAATGTGATTGGTTTTTATGTTACACACCAAAGTAATTGTTCCCCCAAAGAGACAAAGGGACAACCTAAGTAGAAAAAGAGTAACGCACGCGCGCACGCGCTTGATGGGCGGACATTACGAACCCAACAGTTTCATAACTTGGTCCCACACTAAAACCTCTCACTCTCACTCCTATAAATTTGTGGTATTTTCTTTTTCTTTTCTTCCATCCAAAGAAAGAAAAAGAAAAAGAAAGAGAAATTTTTTTGAGATTGTGAGAGATATTTTTGGTTTGCAAATGCATTGAGAAGAAAGGTGTTTGTGAATTTTCAGAGAGTGAAAATAAGAGAATTCAGAACCTTTTTTTTTTTTGTTTGGGGTTTTTTGTTATTGATTATTAAAAAAAAAAAAGCAATAAACAAAAGCTCTCATTGACTCTTGGATTTTCGTTTCTCTCTCTCTACTAGTCATTGTAAGTCAGCTCCACATTTATTTATTTTAGTATTTTATTTAGTTTGAAGTTTTAAAAACACAGTTCAAAATTAAAGAAATTCAACAATTTTTTTATGTATTTTATCTCTGTCTTTTTCTCTTCCACAGATCCCACAGAGAGAGAAAGTAAGAGGATCTAAAAAGTCTTCTTTACTTTCTTGGCTGTAACAGGAGGACCCATCTTTTGGCTTATCAAAAAAAAAAAACTTGGCTCACTGTCAAATACTCAAATTTATAAAGGTACCCTTTTTCGTCGTACTGGGTTTGGTTTTGCAACTTTTGTATTTGGCTCTCTGACTCTATTTTGTCACAGAGAGAGAGAGAGGGTTGGGGGGGTCAACTGGGTCTTTTTGCTTGGATATGGTATTTATTTATTTTTATTTTTATTTTTTGGATATGGTATTATGCCTTTGAAAAGTCATAGATAGTGTGAATGTGAAATAAGTCCTCTTCACCTCTGTTGGTGTTTTTGTCTTCATCTTTTTTTTTTTTTCTCTCTGCCATCCTTTTTAGTCTCCTTTTGGTTTTCTGCTTTCTAGGTCCTTTTCGGTACTGACAAACAATAGGGCAAGAATGATCCATGAAAAGATGGGAACTTGGGGTTTATTTCATATTGGAAAGTCTTCCATGGTGTTTCATGTGTTTGCTTGTCTGTGTGTATGAGAGAGAGAGAGAGAGAGAGAGAGGTGTGAACTGCGGAATAGATAAAAGGGCTTGTCTTGTCTTGTTGCTCTTTTTTATATCTCTATCCGTAAGACTGAAACAGATTTTGTGGAGAGAGAGGGATTGTGAGTCATGCATGGGCGTTGACAAGGAATCAGCTTTTTTTTTGTTTCTGTTTTGGCTGAGAGTGTAATTGTCAGTCTTTGCTCAATCTAAGGTAAGGTCAAAAATATATAAGATAAAAAAAGAAAAAAAGAAAAAAGAAATATAACCTAAGCATACCCTTGTGAAAGTGATAGTGACTATTTGATCATACCCTGGAGACGCAAAAAGAGTCAGAAAGAGAGAAACGGAGAGCAAAGGCTTTACCTTTTTTCTCTTTGATCTATTTCCATTATGATGGGGTTTAAGGGTTTGATCAGTGGTGGTAGTGGTGGTGGAGGGGCTGCAAGAGTTGTGGCTGATATTGCTCCACACAGCTCAAACATGACTAGTGGTGCCTTTGCTCCGCTACCCCTTCTCAGTACTCCACCTATTCCAAGTTCAATGCACAGTTCCTCTACCCTCACTCTCTCCACTGTATGCCTCATCTCTCTCTAAACGTTTTTCTTAACGATTCATGGTTTACTTCTGTATTCATATTGATTTTGATTGTGATTTTGTGCGTGGTCTTCTTGGTCTTTATGTGATTGGATTTTTCTGCAGTCAAGGAAAATGGAAGGCCAAGGTGGTGAGATGGCTCTGATGGGGGAAAACTATGATCCTGGTATGGTGGGAAGGTTGAGGGAAGATGGGTATGAGAGCAGGTCAGGGAGTGATAATGTTGAAGGCTCGGGTGATGATCAGGAGGCCGGCAATGATCAAGGGCCGGCGAAGAAGAAGAAGTACCATAGGCACACTCCCAACCAAATTCAAGAGCTTGAAGGGTATGATTCTTCTTTTGAATGCAGTGCTATTCTAGTACTTAATTCAATATGATTGAAGGATTTTTTATTAGGAGTTTACGTTTTATTTGTTGTTATACTGGTGTAGTTTCTTTAAGGAGTCTCCCCATCCTGATGAGAAGCAAAGATTGGAACTCAGCAGGAAGCTTGGCTTGGAGATCAAGCAAGTCAAATTTTGGTTTCAAAATAGGCGAACCCAAATGAAGGTAAATTGATATATTGGTTTTAATCTGTAGTCTTCCCAATAGGATTTGTTTTATGGACATGGAAATGATAAATTATAATCTGAATCAGACCCAATTGGAGCGCCATGAAAACATAATTCTTAGACAAGAAAATGATAAGCTTCGGGCTGAGAACACTTTAATGAGGGATGCTATGGCAAACCCAGTGTGCAACAATTGCGGTGGACCGGCCATTCCTGGTCAAATATCATTTGAGGAGCACCAGCTTAGGATTGAGAATGCTCGATTGAAGGATGAATTAAACCGTATATGTGCTTTGGCAAACAAGTTCTTGGGCAGGCCTCTCTCATCCTTGGCCACTTCCATCCCTCTCCCAAGCTCAGCCTCCAGTTTGGAACTTGGGGTAGGAAGAAATGGGATTGGTGGTTTAAGCTCTATGGGCGCCCCTTTACCAATGGGACTTGATCTGGGAGATGGGATTATGGGCACTTCAGCAATGCCTCTAATTAAGCCTCCCATGAGCTTCAGGGGCAATGAAATACCAATGGACAGTTCGATGTTTATGGATCTTGCTTTGACAGCTATGGATGAATTAATTAAGATGGCCCAGGCAAATAGCTCCCTTTGGATCAAAAGTTTGGATGGAGGGAAGGAAACACTGAATCAAGAGGAGTATGTAAGGGCATTTTCTCCTTGTATTGGCACAAAACCCGTGGGTTTTGTAACTGAGGCTACAAGGGATACTGGTATGGTAATCATGAACAGCTTGGCTCTTGTGGAGACATTGATGGACGAGGTATGCTGTCTAAAACCATTTGTGCCTTTGTGAAGTTCTAAGTGATTTTAATGTAAATGTTTATTTGCTAAATGAGTATGATCTTTCGTGGTGGTTGTTTCATTTTTGTATAGTTTTGGAAAGAACTGTTTTCTTTGCTTCAGCACATTGTTGTTCCTAAACTTTATTTACATTGTACCACCTAGATATTTGATATCATTTCTGAATAGGTTAAAGCACCTTTGTTTGTTTGTGTTTTTTTAGTACTGTTGCTTATAGCTGCAATTTTCTCTTCATCGTCTTCACCATTGAACTTAGAAATCATGCTACACTTGGAAGTTTTAGTGTCTAAATAGTGATTTTATTTGCCTTTCTTTGAAATAGGGTCGATGGAAAGAAATGTTTCCATGCATAATTGCTAGAGCTTCCACCATTGATTTGATATCAAATGGCATAGCTGGAACCAAAAATGGTGCTCTACAAGTGGTATGTTTCTCAGCTATTCCTTTTTCCTTTCTAAGGCTGCTGAATTAGAGCTCATTAAGATCTTACTTTGTAGATGCATGCTGAGCTGCAAGTTCTTTCACCATTTGTCTCTGTCCGTCAATTGAAGTTCCTCCGGTACTGCAAGCAGCAGGCGGAGGGTGTGTGGGCTGTGGTTGATGTTTCTATTGACATTAGCATAGAAAGCACCAACATGCACCCATTTGTGAACTGTAGAAGGCTTCCTTCTGGATGTGTTGTGCAAGATTTGCCTAATGGTTACTCAAAGGTAATTGTGAATGTGGCTTTTTTTATTTGTTATTTAAATGTTTACATGCAATCTCTCTCTCACTCTTTAATTTCTTTCTTGATGTTTATTGTGCTATTCTGTGTTGGTGTATTTTCCCTTAGGCATATTTAAGGAGGTTGTTGTAGTAACTGCATTTTTTAGGTTTAGTTGACACTCCATCTAGGTGAAATTATGGGCACTTGGACTCCCAGTCCCAAACCACCTTGACTTGTGCTTCCAAGAATTTATGTTGTTTTTTATTACTCACCAAAGTTGCCCTATATTTGGTGGGATTTCTCTTTATGATATATAATAGGGCTTTACCTAAGAATCTGAACCTTTTATTAGTATTTTACTGAAGAAGATGCTTCCTCAGTATGATTATTTTATCCCATTCGAACTTCAATGCTGAGATTGCTTATTGTCTGTACTTAATTAGTCTACTGCTACTCTTAGAGACGAGCAAATCAAGGGCACTAATCAATGTTTAATATAAGTGTAAGCCTCTTATGCTATCCTTGCTTATTGAATATATTACATTTAATAATCTATCTCAGCAGGTAACATTGGAACTTTCAAGCTTTGATGTATAAACAATATATTTGATGCTTCTATTCCTATCTCTTGCTCTCTTTTAGTGTTATGTTTTATCTCCACGAGACTATATGACCTGGATCCAGTCCTATATTGTAGTATATTGAAACACATGCAGTGCGATAAAGGCTCTCGTTATCTTAATAAAATAGTAGCTTCTCTTTTAACAATTAATAAAATTCCACAAAACCTTATTGTCAAGCTTTAAGAATTCCTATTTTTTGTATCATCTAGGAAGTACTCTGTCCTTATCTTGCTGATATTGATTTTTGACTTTGCTCTTCATCCTTTTCTATGGACCTCTATATTCAATATTAATTTATGATAGCTTTGGATTTCATGTCAACTCTTCTCTAGGTCTTATTATCTTTACTCTAATTGTATTTTAATATCTTTCTTTCCTTTTTCCCTTCCTCTTTCTCTTCCTCTCACGTGGCAGCATTCTATTTTTTAGTTAACGTTGTTTTTTTTTTTTTTTTGGTATGTAGTATAATGCTGAGGGGCTGTTTGGTAAATTCCAGAGAAGGAGGTTTTTATAGAATTTTTAAATGCCGTACTATATTGTCTTGAAACTATAATTTTAGCTTATCACCACTTGATGCGATGAAAAATATGTCCAGTGAATAGAATATGCTGATGGTTTGTAACATAAAGTCTTGTGTTGGTGGTACCTTTCCCCTAGTTTAAGCATCATAATGGCTGTAAATGTTTACCTTCACCATCCAAATTCCTAGCCCTCTTCCTAAATACCTTCTTGTGTATATACATACACACACACACACACACACACTAACTTTTCTTTGGATAAGAGTTTAACTGTGTAAGAACATTTCACCGAAGCTAACTGAAGAGAGAATTTTCACAAGTGTTATGGTAATACATTCATGAAAACAAATGGAGCATAAAAGGATGAAACCTTTCGTCAATAGTTATTTTGGGAACTATTTTCTGTTGAGATTGGCGTAGTCTCTAGAGAATAGAATGGTGGAAAAGAATATTTGTGACTGACTCTGATTAGTCTATTAAGGACCCATAGCCGACCCCAATTTTATTGACTAAGGTTTGGGTTGTTGTTGCATAGGTGTAGTTTGTAGACCTTACGTTTGATTTCTAAATAACTGGGTTCTGATAGATACTTGGTGCATGCAATTGCAGGTTACATGGATAGAACATTCAGAATATAATGAGAGTGGTATCCATGAACTATACCAGCCATTTATTAGGGCTGGCATGGGCTTTGGTGCACAAAGGTGGGTTGCTACCCTCCAAAGGCAGTCTGAGTTCTTGGCAATCCTCATGTCATCAACCTTCCCCCATGAAGATCACACAAGTATCTCTTCACTGCCTGATTATTTTTTCACTTGGATAAATTTTGTAAATTTTCACATTCTGATACACCATGTTTTTGCAGCACTTAGTCCAGCCGGAAAGAGGAGCATGTTGAAGTTGGCGCAGCGCATGACTGACAAATTCTGTTCTGGTGTTTGTGCTTCAACCACTCACAAGTGGGAAAATCTCCGTCTTGGA
Organism: Quercus aquifolioides; assembly: GCA_019022515.1. Classification (NCBI taxonomy): domain Eukaryota; kingdom Viridiplantae; phylum Streptophyta; class Magnoliopsida; order Fagales; family Fagaceae; genus Quercus; species Quercus aquifolioides. The sequence goes on along the minus strand of CM032335.1, from coordinate 18,872,597 downwards.
AATGTGAGTGAAAATGTTAGGGTTATGACCAGGAGGAATTTGGATGACCCTGGTGAGCCTCATGGTATTGTGGTGAGTGCTGCAACTTCGGTTTGGATGCCTGTATCACAGCAGGGACTGTTTGATTTCTTGCGAGATGACCGATCGAGGAGTCAGTGGGACATTTTATGCGTTGGCAGGCCAATACAGGAGATGATTCATATTGCCAAAGGCCAGAAACAAGGCAACTGTGTTTCTCTCCTTCGTGGAAATGTGAGTAATCATTTTCTATATGCACAGCATAGCATACCTCTGTAGTTTTTGGACTCCACCATGTTAATATTGTGGTTGAATGATTAAATTCACCGGCTTCTAATAACTTAAGCTTTTAAAGAAATTGGTAATTTATTATGGTATCAGAGCAAATAGTCCCGAGTGTTAAAATAATGCCTAAATGATTAAATTAACCATTATCTAACATGTTCAGTTTTTGCGAGAATTGGTAATTAATCCCACCATTTTTTGCTTTTTTTTCCCCGACTTATCTATGTATTTGTTTGACTTGACAGTCCACTAATGAGAACGAAAGCAACATGCTGATATTGCAAGAGACATGGACAGATGCATCAGGCTCAGTAGTTGTTTATGCACCAGTAGATGCGCCATCAATAAATGTGGTGATGGGTGGTGGGGATTCTACCTATGTGGCTCTCCTACCATCAGGGTTTTCTATTCTGCCTGATGATCAATCCTTCTTTGGTGGGCCTCAAAACTGCAATGGAACTGTGATAAAAGAAGACAATAATGGCAGTGATGGAAGCGGTGGATGTCTACTTACTGTTGGATTTCAAATCTTAATTAATAGCCAGCCAGCTGCGAAACTAACCGTGGAGTCAGTAGAGACTGTTAACAATCTCATCTCCTGCACTATTCAGAAGATCAAAGCTGCCCTTAAAATACCATAGTTGTGATGATGGGCAACTATGTGTTTAGCTTAATTTACCCTTTGTTTTAAGAAATGAACAAAAAAGATAGCACATATGAAAGAAGTATAGGAGATAGAGTGGATAGAGTAAAGGAGGAGCTTGAGGTTAAAATTCTCCTAAGGGTTTCGAGTCAAGAACGAACCGTGTGCTGGGAATTTTTGCTTGATCAAGGTAGCAACATGACTTGTGGGGTCTCTTTTAAATTCATCAGTTTGGAACTCGAGGTTCGGGTATTGACTCTGTGGACCAGCGAGGTTGGCTCAAACTCTCTTTGTCAATTGTGTATTAATTATTAAACCTATAGAGGTAAACAAGATAGACATGGGAGGAAGTATGCCTTGAGTGTTTTTGTTTGACTTTATTCTAAATTGTAGGGTGTGTTATCTCAACTTACATATTTGGTTCAAAAAGTTTGAGCTCTATTATACCAACTTTTTCGTTTTGGCTAGTGTCTACTGTCTCCTCTCCTCTTTCCCTACCTCTCTCATTCCAAGCACAGGGCTAGTGTCAGTTTGCCTAAACTCTAGGTACATCAAAACCTTTACACTATACAAACACATCAAAATAAAATAAACCAATGAAAAATAGCTAAAATAATCACACTTAGCCTAACTGGATGGAATATATTGTCCTTGTTTACATGAATGCGCAAACAAAATTTTCATGAAATATCATGCTATTAAATTATTTATAACAAAAAACCCATTTAGAATATGGTTGGATGCCATAATGGGCTTTTTCCAAGTTGTTCACAAGTCAATTCTGGTCAGGCTGTGTTCGCCTCCTAGGGTAGTATGAGTACGAGTTTGTCGTTGATGGTGGAACGGGTGGATGGTGGTGGGTACTTAGTCATTAGGCTCTGATAACAAATTCTATGAGCAATCGACTACAAATCTCAAGAATATACATTTTGGTTTGAATTTTGTGATGCCTCTTATTAATGCACTGCTGAATTTTAAACACAGGACTGGACTAAAACTAGTCAAATTAGCCAAAACATATGGCTAAGATTAGACAACAACTCTCCCTCTTAAAACTAAGATAATGACAACAAAAGATATATTCAATCCTAGTCTCATGTCACATCATTAACCAAATAACTCTTTGAGGCATATCTTGTCTGAACAATCTTTTGGACTTCTCATTCAGCTGGTATGAATGGTCCTCCTACTGAAACACAATAATTCCATACTTTCTTGCCGTTTTCTGGTAGCCTATGAACGTACTTATCCTTTGGGTTCAGTGAGGATACTCGATCATTCACAATATCTTTATAGCATGTTTTACCCAATGCCAACACGTTTTGGCAACATTGTTTTGTTATAGAAAATGCCCTATCAAACCAAGCATCGTCAATTTCTTCCGAGCAATCCAGTAAAAAGTTGGGTTGATGATCAAGTTTTTCCCAACAGTCACTCACTTGTAGGTCAGATTTTTCTGTTGGCATCGATTGATGAGTTGGCTCAATCAAGATTATGTTGCTCAATAAGAACAAGATTGTTATAAAGGGAAGACTGTTGAACCATGCCATGCTATTTGAGCCTTGGGAGAATGAGTATGATATGAGATTTTTCTTTGGGGAGAGACTTTTGTGAGATTACATTACATGGATAGGAATGGTATCTATTTAGTGTTAGAAAAACGAGTGATATTATGATAATCAAGGGTTTAGAAATGTTCCCCAACAAGATTAATTAATGTAAATTTATTGTGGTATCTTGGTGTTTGGAAACCTCACCAATTTTTTCATTAAATTTTATTGGTGTAATTATAATGTGAATTTATTGTGGCATTTTGGTGTTTGGAAATCTCATCAATGTGTATAATTAAAATTTATGGTGTAATTATAATGTGAATTTATTGTGGCATTTTGGTGTTTGGAAATCTCATCAATGTGTATAATTAAAATTTAATGGTGTAATTATCAGTGTGGCTCCATGAATTTAAAATACTTCTAAAAAAAACCTTAAATTTAATAAAATTTAATAATAAAAAACTTAAATATATCAAGTTATGAACAAAAAAAACACATACACACACATGAGCGCGCAAATACATGAAGTTTTAAAATTTTATTTTATGAGTTTTTATATTTTGAAATTGTTATATGATAACCCATTATCAATTGTCATTATTTATTATTATTGTGGGTAGGTGTGACCATTTTATTTTATTAAGTTTATATAAAAGTTTTATTTTTATGCATTTTTCAATATCTATGTCATTGTTTTTATAAAATAATTTTAAACTAACTAGCCTCATCACATGCGCTTTGCGCATGTAATGAGGTTTTTTTTTTTTTTTTTTTAAAAAAAATTAATTAATTTTGGGTTTAATATTGTAGGGTCAGTTTTTGTAGCCCAACCCCAAAGGATTTGGATTATGAGCCCAATAAACCCAAAACAATAAATTTGTAGAGAGTGGGTGAAAGAGCTGGGCTGGTTGTGAATTAAACAAGAGATAACTATGGCATTGAAATGTGATCCAACAGAAAAATACACTAGAAAGTTAAGCAAACAGACGTCCGAAGAGATGTATTATTGAACGAAAGGTGATTACAACTCTTAGAGCTACAGTAAAGTTGTTTTCTCATTCTCTTTCTTTTTCTTCTCCCTCCCCTATTACCAAAGACCTCTTCTCTTTATATAGCACCCTCTCTCATTATCTTCATCGTTCACTTGTTCTTCATCTAAGCATCCACTTGAGTACATGTTCCATCAGGTATTTTCTTTAACTCTCTGTGAGTGATGGTAACTAAGATTATACTGTTCATGGGTCTTCTCCACATTAATGAGGCTAGAAAAGCAGCTGCAGTGCATTTAATGTGGTGGTTGCAGTTTGTCTTCTAGATATTTTTTCGTTCCTATCATCTCCATACGCGCCTGAAGCTCATCTTTATCATTGAAGTCGTTAGAAAGATTACTTGGACCTCCCACGTATCTGCTTGACCAAGGCACTTCGTATCAGAGGAGAATGACCTCTTCGGACCACTGGTGATCTCTTCGGACCACTGGTGATCTCTTCGGACTATACTCCTCATTCACTTCCAGGTATGTTTCTTCCACATGGGCTCCTTCTCAAACATTTTCCTCTCTTCGGACATACAGTAATCTTCAAATAGGACCCTAGGCCCAATACGTAAGGTTGGGCTTTCACCCCCCACAAGTATCATAGCTAGTTTAGCAAGAAAAAAGAGTGTACATTTAAATTTAAAAAATGATAAGAGATGAGAAGGAAAATAGGGTGTGTTTGTTCAAAACGTGGGTTTAGTGAGAGGTTTTTAATTGTGAGCTTTTATTTTATAAATTTGTCTCCCTATTTAAAAACATGTAAGTGAGCAAAGATAGGATATTTTGGGATATCTTTTTTATTTATTTTTTATAAGTAGATATTTTAGGATATCTAAAACTTAGAATTCATGACTTAACAACTTGGAAACCTTTAAAATAGTAGTATAGATAAATGACAAAACTCATCTCACTAGCACTATATTAATTATTGACCCACACAACCACACTTATCCATACATAAATTATACACAATTGTCTATTTAATTGATCAAATACTTAAACAATCACTAACTTTAACTCTCTTTTTTCTTGAATCACTAACTTTATAACAAAAAGTTATTATAACAATACACACTTGTAATAAACCATCTGTATTTTCTAATTATATAATTAAAGTTATATTATATTTATACTATACACACATACTTTCACACACACACACACACCACAATTCACACAAATAACATTATAACAAAAAAAAAAAAAAAAAATAGCATACATAATTAGTATTAAACACACATTCACACATATATAATACAAATTTATAATAAAGAGAGAGATACTCACAATACACAAACATGCACTCTACAATCTTAGAGTCGAAAATACCGAAATAGTTAGATGGAGAAGAAAAACGAGATGAGATTCATAAAAGTTTCTCTCCAAACTCTCTATACTCTATTGTTGTTTTGAGATGGACAGATATGTGTTGTTGTTTGATTTTGAACCGGATTGGTATGTGATCAAGGTGTGCTAATTATGTGCCCATATATATATATATATATATATATATTCAAGTCAGGTGAATCCCTGAAACAACAGGTTGAGCCGCCCCCTGCTAATTATGTGCCTCTCTATTGGGACCATATCACCTGCAATGGGCCATATATACACTTAAAGTCACGAACAACAAGTACAGATTTGTCACTTGTCTCTGCAATCTTGCGTGGTAGCCTGGTAGGACCAACAAATGTTTGTTACTCAAATCTAACACAAGAAGCTTCTCCAAAAACACAAGCGTAGGAGATAGCTCATATTTTAAGTGATTGAATGAAGCCACCGAGGAACAAGACCTCCCAAATCTTGGTTCTCATTCAAAACAAATTTTTCAAATTCCTAAGACTCTAATACTAACAAAGTTATCGGACATTTTCACCTTCATGGGTCTTTGCCAAACATGTGCCAGTCGTTTGGTTGAGGTGGTAGGCGACCAATGAAAGTGGAAGCTGGTGGCAGCAATAGCCGGAAGTTGGAGGCAACGGTGAAAGACAAAAGGGGTTGTTTAGGTACAAGGTGGAGATGGGATTGTGTGAGTGAGTTTGACACAAGTCAGTTTTTGAGTTGTATGCTGAGAAATATTATGCTCAAGGAGAAGCACATACTGTATTTCAAGCTATCAAACTTGCAGTATTCCACAGGTTCCAATATATATGTGATCTTTGAATGTGACTCTAACGGTGTCATTGAAGCATCGCAGAATTTACACTCCACTCCTCCATCTCCATGGTTTTTAGCTTCTTCCCTCCATAGTGGCAAGGATTTTAGGTCCTTGCAACCAAAAAGCAATAAAAATGTCTCCAAGGGAGGAGAAGTGTGGTCACAAAACAATAAAAAGAAGTCCAGCCTTTATCTCTTTACTTCTTTCACCTTCGAAAGCTCAATGCAAGCTTGAAGAATGTGGGAAAGGAAAGCAGATAAAATCTAAAAGACCAACATTTAAGAAAACGAGAAATACTTCATGGTGTAGGAAGAAGAAGAAGAGGAACCTTCAGGACAAGGATATTTTCTAGAGGGGAGGAATGTTAGGAGTCTAGTTTAGTTTAAAATTGTTAGATTAATAATGATAGAGATATGTTTAATTGAATTAAATTAGTACTAGTGAGAATTGTTTGGAATATGATTAGTTTTATTGACAAATTATAGGAATTATAGTATTATCTTTATATACTTGGTAGTCTGTCTTGTAATGTTGACAATGAATTAAGTATAGTCATGAATGTCTTGTTAGCTAGTCTAACTTGAATGTCAAGACTCCCTCGAAGTAGTCCATTTATTAAATTTGGAGGTCTTAATTCTTTTGAAGTAACCAATATAAAAAATTGAGTTCATAACAGTTGGTAATCAAGATGTCCCAATGGCCTGGGTCTAAATTAACTAGTGAGTGGTAAGGATGGTGATCAAGTTGAAGATTTGTATAATTAAAACGAATCAAGATGTCTCAAAGGACAAAATGGTCAACACACAAGTGGTTTGTTGAACACAAAGTCACAAACACCAAGAAACTAGATAAGGAAGAAATTCTTATGACTAGTTATCATTTCGAGGAGAAGCATTCTTGTGGTACCTATTATTCAAGAAGAAGGAAATTCGTAGAGAAGGAAAAATAGGCATCAAGTTAAACTTGAAAATGGTTTTTGAGAGAGAGAGCCTTTCCAAAGGCTACTCTTGAGGACAAGGGTAATATTAAGGAGGAATATTAAATAAATCTTATCTACTTATAGTAGACAAAGATTAGGTTTCTTTTGAGATTAAATGTTAGTTTTATCTCATCAAAAAAAAAAAAAAATGTTAGTTTTATCTTGTATAACTAACTATTTATACAACTTGATGGTGAATAATAAAACATACTAAGAAATATTATTATTAAGTGGAAGTTTAATTTTAGAGGTTTGGACTCCTCAAAGTAGTCCATTTATCAAATTAGGAGGCCTTGGTTCCCTTAAAGTAACCAACCAAAAAATTGTGTTCATAATAAATTACGATGTGAATTTAAGTGGGACTCCTCCAATCTAAGACCATTTGTTTCAACCGATTAACTGAGTCACAGGTTACTTTTTAGTCACAACCATTCTATCATTTTGTGCAATTGAAAAAAAAAACAAAAAAAACAAATAAACAAACACAAAGAAGATGAAAAGTTGATCTCATGACATGAAAGGTAAAGCCAGACAAGATTAAGGAACTCATGAGGCTTGGCTTGGTTTCAAGAAAATTCTGTCACTTTATAGTTCATATCATCAAATACTAAACATTACAATTAGATTACATGTTTGGGTCTTTTTGTCACCCACACACACGTTTCATTTTTCATAAGTTAGCAATTAGGTTTAAGTTTTTTTTGATAGTTTAGTCAAGCACTTATGAATCATGCCAATAGAAAATTCATGTCCACTAGCATTGTGTTTCCCAAGTGTAAGTATTTTAGTCTATAAAGCATATAAATAATTGTGAGGAAATATGTAATCTACTACTAGTAAGGACAAACAAATATATTTAATGGGATTAAATAAATATATCCATTGATGATCAAATAAGTATATTCAGTTGTAAATTCAAGCTATTAGATAAAATTAGCAATATCAAATAGAGATATTTCACAATAGATAAAGAAAGTGAAATAGAAAGGGAGAGAATTATCTTAATCACACACGTCAACAAGAGGTCAATCTCAAGAATTCACACTGACATGCATGATCTGTAGGTACAAGCATTCTTTTATTCCTGCCATATAGGTATGATAAACAGAGAGGTGAGAGTAAGCAAATCATAGTTAATAATTCACCTTATTGAACGATAAATGAGAGATAGCTGAAATCAAGGGAGGAGGAAGAAAGATAATGTCCTGTTAGTGTTGAATAATGAGAGGAAGGCTTAATTTTGTACCTGCTGAATGTAAGAAAGAGAGCATTTGTGTTGAAATTCAATGGCCTTAGAGAGTTTTTGGTGAAGGTGAGGTAAGTTATGTATCCATTGCTTTTCTTCTCCTTCCCTTGTATATTTAGTATTAACATTAATGTTGGTTACACACAGCTAGTTGCACTTATCCATGCACAACCTTAAAAATCGTGTTTTCATCAATTATAATTTTGAAATCGCGAAATTATGTTGAAAACACACTTTTACTGAAATCGTGTTTTCATAACACGATTTCAACTAACGTGGTGAACACACAATCCGTCGCTCTAGCATTAAAATAATCAAATGTTAGCGCGTAAGAGTGAGTTTCAGTTTCACCATAACCTAGACAATATCTAGAAGCTTTTAGACAGTGGATTTTCCAAAATATTTTGCATGAATCAGTGATTTTTTCTTTTTTTCTTTTTTGTAGAGATAGGTTGAGCTATTTTGTTTTATTCTAAACAAGATAATTTGATTGATTTTGGTTTGTCTTTATAAGGGGAGCAGCCACAAATATAAGAAGGAAAAAATTAACGAATACCTTAAGGATATTAATTTAAGAAATATTTTTAGAAACTTCTTATAGGAAAAGAAAAAAAGCAACTGTCATTTTTTACAATTTTTTTTTTATATTTTTCATAAAAATAATATCAAAACTTTCTTAAAATAGTCAATTAACAAATATCCCAATGCACCTGTAAACGGACCCATTTAAGAAATATGGACAATAATTAACCATTAACTGCATACTAATGTGTAGCCCCGAAAATATGTAATGGTTTCTCATATTATATATATATATATATATATAATTTAAAATTTAATTGGTTTTAGACTTTTCAATTTTTGCACCCAATAATTTAATTGCCACAAAAATTAAAAACTTAAATGGATATGTGGTGGAAAATTGGACTCCAATTGAAATCTAATTTAGAATCTAATTGGATTTAGATTCTTCAATTTTTACACTCAATAATTCACTTAGCACAAAATTAAAAATTAAATAGGATACGTGGCGCAAAATTGAAAATTCAATTAAAATCTAATTGGATTTGTCTAAGTTTTGACTATTAATATATATAGATTTGAGGTAAGGGGCATGACTTTTTTTTTTTTTAAGCAAGAATAATGTCTTCCTCTTGCATTCAGTTTGTTTGCACATTAGACCTGAAGAATAAGTGAAGAAAGACTCCATTTGAAAGACTTTCCATAAAGCCCAAAATAAGTGAACAAAAATCTTTATTTTGTCCTCCAAGCCGCAACTCCCACTCTCCTCTCTTAAATTTACACATGGGCTTGGTACATACATTTGGGTTTCATCTATTTGTAGTTGAACAAGCATTTTGATAGGCCCAAAGAAAGTGTCATCATCAACACAAAAGCCACTTAGCAGTTGACGAATTCCGTCAATAAAAAGCCCTGAAAAAGTAAAAACCCAATTAAACAAATACAGCTTCCACCATCTTGGACTACCTATATTCATAAAACAAAGCTACATATTGGGCTGAGCCATCCACTAACCCATTAGCCCTAGTACCAAGTACCAACCCACCAAAATGAAATCCCCCTAAAACCCATTCCGCCAAGGGCCCAACTCCTACCTAATCAACCCAAAAGTAAAACATCACACTGTGTTTTGTTTAGATTTTGTGACTCATCTATATATATATATATATATATATATATATATAACCGAAACCTCTGAAACTCCTACAATTTTCTATGTCACCACTATATTTTTTTTCTTTTTATTTTAGGTTTTATATCTTATATATTTATTATTTTCTTCAACGTGTAATTATCTTATCAAGTGTTACGATAATTTAGTATAAGTAAAACTCTATCAGATATATGTTTTAATCTTTAATTTATATATTTGTGTTGATAAAAGAAAAGGCTTAATTAATGTTATCTTTATCTTCAACGTTGAGGTTGAGGTTGATTTGTGCTTGAACTCTGCATTGTAATTGTATAAAACATCAATACTCATTGGCCCTCTCATCCCTATATAAAACCTAACTCCTCTTCTCCAGGTTAGTAAGAAGAATACCCTAGCCATGCAGCCGCAGCCACAGCCACAACCACACGTTGTGAGAATCCCCAATCCACAGCCATGGTCATGGCCAACACTTCAACCATATTTTGGTGGAATATCACTGCGAGCCGCATTGTGAATTACTTAAACAGAAAAGACTGCAGCCACATCAGATGCTCTCCTTCCACATATTCATTATGGTTTTTTTATTTATTTTAAAGATGCTTATGCTTGAGCCATCATCACCTTTCTCTAAAATTTTGTCTTTCGAAAGTTTTGTTCTTTTTTGTCTATTAAAATTTCTTTCATGTACTTTTTTCTTTTTCGTATATTTCTCTTTTAAATAGTCATATTTTTTTTGAATTGATAAAATAACTTATTCTTTAAATATATATCTTTTTTGGCATTTTCAAAGTTTTAACATTTGAATTTGTGTTAGTTTTTGCAATATTTGAACATGTTTAGCAGATTTCAATGATTATACCATGTATTATTCTTTTGAAGGTAATCAATTTTTCTTTTATATTACTCTATTGTGTAATCATATGTATTTTGTTTTGTTTCAAAATTTATAGGAAGCAAATCTTATGATTTTTTTGATGGTAATATATCTTTCTAGTCATATATATTTTGTTTTGTTTCAATAATTTATAAGCAGTGAATCATCTGATTTTTTAATATTTTTTGTAAGTTGTTCAAGCAATGGCTTCTTCATCAAATTGTAACACAAATTAAAGTTATATAAGAATAAATCATGCAATGATATAGTTTCTTAATCAATTTAAGATTTTAAAAAATTATTTTAGTCTACCTCACAAATAGGTAAGTTCCCATGCATAGCACGGGTTAGCGACTAGTATGAATATATGATGCACACTGCCATGGTATCACAGGAGAGGAGTCAGGACTATGCATGAATTCCTTTTGCTTCCCCATTTGATGTCTTGGAGACACTACTCGAAATTGCATAGACCCATTATACAGTCTTTGCAAATTTTTTTTTTAGAGAGTTTCAACCTATGGCATCCACTTCTGATGATAACTTTTTATCATTAGACCAAGACATCAATCAGTTTTTGGTGTAAGTGGGAATTGAACCCCAAATCTCTTATATAACAATTAGAGATTTTACCAGTTAAGCTAATTGGAACCCACTAGTCTTTGCAAATTTTAAGTTCACATCACGCTCCGGATTAATGGATCCACTTCTCAGGTATCCATGTATAGGGTGACTTTTTCTTATAAATTACCATATGGGAGTAGTTATTTTCAGGTTCACATCAAGTAGTAAGGGTGTGCACGGTTCGGTCGGTGCGAAATTTTCCTAAATTTATCACCGAACTGATAAAAATCGATTTCCCCATAATCGTAACTGATGCAGACTGCTAAGGGTCGGTTTTTCGACTTATGACGATTCGGTTTTTCGCGGTCGATTTCATTGGTTTAATCGGTTTAACTATTAAAAATGTTTTTCTACTTAAACATTACTCAATTGGACAATCAGCTCTGACCGTAACAATAACATAATAAATTTTTTGACCAAATAAATGCTTTACAATCAATTTATACTACCTTAAAGACTAACTTGGCAACGGCAAAACCACACACACACGTATATAAGGGAAGGAGGATGAGATAAGGGAATATACTCACACGCCAACATCAAAATTGCATGTAACAGTTAGTGTCGCGAAGCAAATAATAAATATCTTCTCAATATCACACCTTACCGATGTGGGATGACTCGACAGTACTGAGTATTTTTTTTTTTATTTGAGAAACACACACACAGGTAGTAGCTCATCTCGGTAGCTCAAAATCCTTAAAAATAAAAGAGTTTTAAGTTTGGTCCGGAGCTGGCTTAGACCTCAGTACATACAATAACAGCACTCTTAAACCCCAAATCCCAAACGCGTATCAACACTCTTAGACCTTACTACATACAATATCCTCTGCTATCTCTTGCTCGGACCTCCACACACCGCCACACAAGTCTTCGATTTTGTTGCTGGAGCCGCCGTGAGCATGGTGTTTTGATCCTAAGGTTTGTTTTCATGATTTGCCATTTTACCCCAATTTGGATTTCGAATGGTTGATGGGTTTGGATTTTTTTTTTTTTTGGGGACATTAATAACTTGATTTGTTATGGGTTTTTCTGTATTTTGGTATCTTTGATAGGTTTTGATTAGACTTTAAGTGTTAGGGGGTTCAAACCCAAAACGAAAATAATTGTGGTTCTTCAGTGATAGGAAGGAGGATGGATTTGTATACACTCTAATAGTTGTTGGGGACTGTATGGTTGGCACTTATTGCAGATTGGAGTTAAGAGGGATTTCATTATTTGTTAAATTTGATTGATTTTGTTGGTTGGAATTTAATTTGACAATTCCTGGATTAGTTTTTGTCCCATGTATTAGATATATAGATTAAAATCCTTGTCTTTGTCATCTAGAATATTTTTAGCTGTTGTTTCAATGATTTTGGGTATAGCTTGATTATTGGATTTTGAGCGTTTTGAATTTGTGGCTAATTTTGAGAGATGCGTTCTGTGTAATAGGTTTATTAATATTTCATTCATTTTAGCTAGTTAGTTCTTTGCCAAAAAGACAAGGGTGGTGGAAAGGATACGCATGATGAATATAAATTTCTAATTCACTGTTACGTTATGTTTATTTGGAACTTATTAATTGTTTGATCCTTGCAGGGTTGGCAAAGCAGATTGCATGTAAAATTTTGAGTTTGATTAAGAAGGCATCAAAAGACCTAGATAACTTGTTGATGAGACAGAGTAGGTGTAATCATTAGAATTTGGCAAGCAAAAAAATTCCTCTCTCTCTTGGAGCTCTAGTAGTACTCTGAACCCTAAACCCTAAAACCCTAGAACCCCCAAAATTGAAAAATGCTCATCATCCTCTTATCCAAAACCACCAAAGCCTTCAAACCCAAAACCCCAATTCCCAAAACCCTTCAACCCCTACTCTCAAATGTCACTCCCACAAGACCCATGTCTCAATCCACCTCCATCCCCAAAAAGCTTCAGCGTGTACGTGACCATGGCTACGACAACTACATGGAAGTCGAGAAGAAAACCCGCAAAGTCCTGAAATTTCAGGACCTCATTCTCTCCCAACTCAACCACACCCTCCCAATCTCTCGCCTCGACCTCCTCTCTCGCCGCCTCGGCTTCAAACAACACGAAGCCGGCGCTTTCGTCCTCAAGTTCCCTCACGTTTTCGAGATTTACGAGCACCCTGTTCAGAGAATCCTCTACATTCGACTGACCCGGAGAGCCATTCTGCAAATTCAGCAGGAAAAGCAAGCTCTCATTGCTCAAGTCCCCGACGCCGTGACCCGCCTCCGGAAGCTCATAATGATGTCCAACACGGGTCGATTGCGCCTTGAACATGTGAGGATTGCTAGGAAAGAGTTGGGTTTGCCTGATGATTTCGAGTACTCGGTAATTCTCAAGTACCCTCAGTTTTTTCGATTATTTGATGCTAAAGAAACTAGGAATAAGTACATTGAGATTGTTGAGAGAGATGAGAGTTTAGCTGTGTGTGCTATAGAGAGAGCTAGGGAGAAAGAGTATAGAGAGAAAGGTGTTGATGCTGAGGATATAAGGTTTTCGTTTATTGTGAATTTTCCACCCGGGTTTAAGATTGGTAAGTATTATAGGATTGCTGTGTGGAAATGGCAACGTGTTCCGTATTGGTCGCCTTATGAGGATGTTTCAGGGTATGATTTGAGGTCTTTAGAGGCTCAGAAGCGTATGGAGAAGAGGGCGGTGGCAACAATTCATGAGTTGTTGTCGTTGACAGTGGAGAAGAAGATTACATTGGAGAGGATTGCTCATTTTAGGATGGCGATGAATCTGCCAAAGAGGTTGAAGGAGTTTCTTCTTCAGCATCAGGGAATATTTTATATTTCGACAAGGGGGAATCTAGGGAAGCTGCATACGGTTTTTCTTAGGGAGGCATATAAGAGGGGTGAGTTGGTTGAGCCAAATGATTTGTATATGGCGAGGAGGCAGTTGGCTGACTTGGTGTTGTTGAGTCCAAGGAAGGCAAAGGTGGATAGAGAATTAGTTAATTATAGAAAAGATAGAGAAGATGATGAAATGGTACGAGTTAGAAGTGAGTTTGTGGAGAATGGTTCTCAAAGCTTTGCCGTTGGGGACAATGTTAAAAAAGATAGGGAAGAGGAGGATGATTTGGATTCAGATATCATTTCTGACGCTGGCTCTGATTATAGCGATGAGGATGATGATTGCCTTGAAACTTTGGATGCAGAGGATGCCCATGTAACCGAGTGACTGAAATAAAGCTTGTCGCTTAATGATTATTTTGCATATTGTTAGTTGTAGTCAATTGCTATTTCAAGGCATTATGATCCTTTAGAGGGTGGAATTGTTGATAACTTTCTTCTAACCTTCAGTATCATTGAGCTTGCTGTTTTATGCTTTTGCTAATGATAAATTGCTGCATAACAGAGAGAGAATTATCATTTTGAAAAATGAATGGGTTATATTCTTGGGCAAAGAAGCACCACCACTTGAAAATCTATGCCTTGGAGGATAAGATTTGACCCAAATGGCTTTCCTGGCCTCTCCACAGATTGAAAGTGTATTTTGGATTTGGAGGGGAGTTTAATTTGAAATGCGGTGTAACAGAATATAAGCCATCTGATCATTGACATATCTTGTCAGCTATATCAATCTGGAATAAATTATTGTCCGAAAAAGTTTAAGCAATTGAAGAAGTTGAGCATGAAGTTGCATACTATTGGAAAATTATTGTTTCAATTAGTTGCTCGTGCAGTCGTGTAAGTTTATCCAGGTGATCATTCTTATTCAGAGTCCTCAAATTCTGATTTGGGAAGTTTTGCTAAAATGAGACTGCAGTACATTAGATTTTTCCTTCAAATGTGTACACTTGGTCAAATAATTCACAGAAAATCTGCAAAAAACAGATGTTATATCTGATTTGATTGTCTTAATATGTAAATTTTACACTTTAAAGTAAGCTAAAGTGGGTTTGAAATCTTACTACTCCTTTGAATGTATATTTTACCTCACTCCAATAAATTAAAGAATTTGGTCCTACAGATTACAATTGTGATGGTTGTCACTTTCTGGGACTTCCTTATAGAAATATTTTTCTTGACTTGAAACTTCGTTCTTTTCTGTTTTCATACTTTTCTGTTTCCTTTTGGCTTTATTTTGTCTCCGATCATACATATGGAGGTGTGTATACACCTATATTGATACATATATATACTCACAGATTTATATTAATGTGTGTTTCTCTTTATATTTGTTGAGAAGTAAACTAGTAATTAAATTTTCTAATTGCTTGTGTGTTGGCAGTCTTAACTGACCGCATCTGTGACCCAAGTATCGGTAGAATCCAGCATATCCGCTACCACAGTTTCACCGTTACTTGAAAATTTCATGCAGGAATTGCAAATTTTTATAGCTGGAGAGCCACATAGATCTCTTCTCACCACACTCTTCGACTGTAGGTCATCCAGTGTGTGCAGAAAAAGCCATCCTGATGGATCTTTCAGGTATCTTGCCATATTTGCAGAGTGCTCTGGTCCACACCAATGCCAAGCAGAGTTGCATTAACAAGATACATGGAAAAAAAAAATTATAAAAATATATAATTGGTTACTAAAATTTGGGTCAGATTTTATTGTAGTCCTTGAACTTTGAAAAGTTCATTTTCAATCCCAAGAGCCCGTTTGGATAGGCTATTTACAAATCCTTAACGCGCGTTTTAGACAAAACGTGATTTGCCAAATCATTTGGCTCCACAAAATCAGCACGTTTGCGTTTTCAAAATCCAGATTTTTCATGTTTGCAAAGCTTCGCTTTTTCAGAAACACAGATGAGCTAACCGCTATTTTTTTTCTTCAGAAAATCAAAATAGCGCCAATATGATAGGAAATACCAGCTTTATCCCTTCCCCCATGTATATCTTCTCCTTTATTTTCTCAGTCAATCTATACTCCTCCATGTATATCTGCTACTCTGTTCTCTCAGTTTCCATGGGCTCTCAATTCTTTATTCCTACTTCTGCTTCGTTCTTCATCTTGTTTGCCAGGTAACAATTCTCCGTTCCTCTTCTGCTGAATTTATGTTACAGATTTGGGCTTTTTATTGGTGGGTTACATGATTGTTTGAATTTGAAATCAAAATTTTAGAACTTGTTTTTGCCGAGAGATTTGTTGCTGCTGCTGTTTTTGTTTCTTCATGGGTTGTGGATTTATTTGGGTTTTTGGCTGCTTTTGAGACCTGCCCATTTTGGGTTTTGATTATAATTATTGCTTTATATTTGTAGACACATAGATATCATTGGAATCTGACCCCTGTGTTTTGTTTTTGGTGGGTTGGGAATAAATGGATGAAGGAGTTTTCTTTATTATGGTTCTCATTCAAGAATCATGATTGTGTTTATGGGCTTTTGATAAAAATTCAATTTTTAACATTCTTTAGTGATAAAAAGCTTAATGGGTATTGTAAATGCACTTCCAATATAGTGTTTGTGTATCCTCTCTATGCGAGGTGGCCCTCTAAGTTTGACAGATTTTGGAATCTATTTATGTGTGCTGCTGGGGAGTTGAGGGTTAGATATGTCTATCTCTATGTGCTGGTAGTGGGCATAGTTCTGATAACAAAGGGGAAAAGAGCAAAAATACTATTTATTGAAAGTAACAATTCGCTGTTATGGAGAAAATTTGGAATGATAAAGAATTTTACTTGTGGTCTTTACCAAGAAGTCTGCTATCATGTTTGTCGGCTTTTATATGACCAGATATTGAATACATCTTTTACATGAACCATATATTTCAATACACATATATGAACCATATATTTTAGCTGAGTTTGTAGAGTTGCACCTGCCCTTGAAAATGGGTGTTTTTTCAATATTTCAACTTTCATGGCTTTTAGACAGTGGGATTATATTGTTAAATATAAAAATTTGCAAGACCAAAATCAAACCTTTTAAAATTGAGGGACCAAATATGCAATTTACCCTCAACACTAAATTGTGGTAGTATAATTATAGTTCTTGAAGCAAACAAAGGCAACAAATATAAACCTACAATTGATACTGCTAAAATTTGAGCTTCACCAAACTTTACAAAGTGCAGTGTTTGAACCTTGATGACAATGCACTGATCTATTGCTTTTTAGCTTCATTTTACTCTAATACACAAAAAATGCATAATCATCTTGCTCATTTAAGCATCAATGAAAAACCAAAAAAAAAAATGATACACAAGCATACACCTCTGGGAACAAAAGCAAAAGCACTACAAACAGCCATAACGTTGTTTGTAGTATATGTAGGCTTTTACATTGCTTTTATTATGCTTAAGCGTTGCCGAAGACGGCATATTTGAAATGCTGGAGCTATTTGAAAGTATTGAGTTTGTTTTCGTAGATACTACTGAGTTTCTACTTATTACTTACAAAAGCTTCTGTTCCGACTACTATAATTGTTTTTCTGTTGTGTACATGAGTTGCCATATCACAATTTGACATCTTGATGTTGAAATTGGATTCCAGATCAGAGTGGTTGTGTCTTATAGGAAGTTTAGCTTTTATTTGAGAGGTTAGACTAATTTAAGCCTTAATTTGATTCTCTCTTTTTTACATTATTTTGTCCATAATGTTTTGTGCATTAATCTCAAGCTGAAAATCTGGTTTTATGTACTAGACTTAATTGTGTCAAATATGTTGGGGGCAGTGGCTGTATGTGGTATAATCTTTGTGTGAGTGAAAATGCAAGTACTTCGGAGACTATTAGGATGTGTATCTTAGTTAACCAAGTTGTTGTTGTAGTAAATTCTTCTTGAAGTGAACTTGCCATGTTTTTTTCCTAATCCCTCATAATAGCTTGGAAGAGTAAGCTCTCTTCAGCTTGGTTGGGCTCATAATGGCTCCCTGATTGGGTTGGCCTGGGCCCAATATCTAGCACAATTTATAACACTTGATATTGTGCTGGAAACTAACGAAAGCGAGTTCCCATTATTGTGGGGTTTTCACTTTTTTTGGGGTTCAATTTCTTTCTAAGTATGTTACAACCCAATAAGTTTGATGGTGTTTGTGATGCACTATCCTACGCTTGAAAATGTGCTTCATAATTGTTTGTTTACGAGACGTCTTACTATTACTGAAATGAGTCATAATTTTCATAGTTTTCAATTCACAAAGAGCTTTCCAAACTTTAGAATTAATTGCAGATTGGATTAGCAATGTTTTGAAATTCTATCAATACACTCTGTTTCTCATAAGGTAAGCTAAGTTTTTGCTCATACTATTTTGGATTCCAGTTTTTGCTCATACTGTTTTGGATTCCAAGAGTCCTGTTGCCTCACCTTGTTATTTTCACCATATTGGATTGTGTACAAGTATTAGAGGGAGAAAGAGAGAGAGGAAACATACCAATAATCGCTGTCCAAATTTTTAATAGTTTGGTTACTAGGTTCTAGGAACCCGAGTGGAAATCAGACCTCCAGGGTACCAACAAGGCATCTTTCGCTTTCATTATGCCATATGAGTATCATTTGAGCTGGTTAGTGGAAGGTTGTATAGAGGGAAATTTTATTGTGGATTGGTAAATTACACATGCATCCAATAGCCTTGAACCTATGATCTCACTCTCTATCCCCTTTTTTATTGGAGGAGGGAGTGCATTCGAGTTAGAGCTTTTTACTAGTACAACTAACTGGAATTAAAAATTATTACAAATTTCTAGATGTGGCCTTTAAGCTTTCCATCATAATTGATGCGATTCATTGCATTTTGCATAATAGTTGAACTCCATTAGTTTTGTTTTTAGTATTTCGTGAGCCTGCTCTGTTCTATTTTTCTTACTTGCACATTATCTTACTAAGATTTAGATAATATATGACTAGGTGCTCTACAGATGTAGCTTTGTGCAGCCTTCCCAAGCTTTATATTCACTGGCAATAGCTCTGTAGCAATACAAGTCAATAAGCTTTGGATCCATATGTCATAATTTAACTTTGATGATAATTAGCTCTGCTTTTTTTTTTTTAGTAATTATTTTAATATAATTATTTTCCTAATCATTTTAATATCTTCCTCTTGAAGGTTTTTTTTTTCTTTTTCTTTTTCAATTTTAAATTATATAAATTTCTCTCCATGAATTCTAACAACGACAACATTATTATTGTTATTAAATTATTTTCAATAATAATTATAAAAAAAACATTGATTAAAGGAAAAATGACAAAATAACCTTAACAAAATAGTTAAGTCTTTTTTTGGAACTTATTCTTAAAATAGCCATTTTTAAAATAGCTTATCCAAACACTTAGTGTAACTTTAAAAATAAAAAATGTATATTTTCACATTTTTACCAAGCGCTTATCTGTGGTTTTTAAAATGATGTTTTCAAAACGCTTGTTTTTAAAACGTACATTTGTGAACAGTCTATCCAAACAGGTCCTAAATAAATTGTAAACATACAAAGTTAGTTCTTTTCATAACCTAACTGTTAAAACCTTGTCGAATTTCGTCATTGCATGTTAAAGATAAATAGAGAAATAAATTAGATGAATGAACTACTGTTAATTTGTTATGGTCACCAATAAATAAAGCAACTCATAAAATCACATGAGTTGATAGAATTACTTGGCTGTGGAGGCCTTTGTGATCTTCACTGGATACAGCTGAGTTATAGACTGCTAGACACTCACGTTGCTTTAGTTAGTTGGCTAGCATTCATTATAGTAGCTAGAAAATCCTTATCATTATCTCCTCTAGTATGTTTGGTGAAAATCTTGTCTTCCCCTTGCCCAAACATTGTACAGCTTCTCCAACTGTAACTCATAGTGTCCCCCCCCCCCCTTCATAAGAGAGTACCAATGTACCATAAATAACAAGTTGTCAGTAATACACTATTGATATAATTGGACTAATCTTTTCACTGTTTTGTGTGGTTTTGTGGGTCTTCAACACACATTGCAAGAAACATGTGCGATACTTTACATAAGGACTTGGTGATATAAATGGTGGAGATTTTGGCTATGTAGTTCACTTAAAGAAGATCTAGTTTTAGGAGAACGATATCTTTATGTAGAAGAGTGCTTCAATAAGGTGGGTTAAGTTTTTATGTAGCTCAACGAATTATAGGCTATACAATGATTGTCATAAATTATTTTATGCATCGAGATGAGACATGTTTGGAAGAAAAATTTTGAGCAATTGAAGGGATTAAAATTTGAACATGGAGGTAGTGAAATATATTTTGCTCAAGCAATCATGTAAATTTATCCAGATTATCACAATTCATATTTCAAATTATGTTTAACATCCTAATTTGGATAAGTAATAAGTTAAGGAAAAACTTGTTGCACACACTTTTACACACTCGAAATAACAACTGATATCATGACTTGAAGTCAAGATTTCCGACTATTGAGTGTGTAAAAGTGTGTGCATTGATGTGTCTGATTTCCAACTTCGCTTGTGTGTAAAGGTGTGTGCATTGACGTATGTGTAATAAACACCACTTATAAGTTAAGCCTAACAGAAAGTTCTTGCCTTCGTATGCATGCATTTGACAAATGAGTTCACAAATGTACAAGCCAGCGCAGAATAGATGGTATAGAATTTGTTTGCACAATTGTTTCCATGACTTGTGAAGTCTTCACTTTCCACCAATCTTACTGTGAGTTCAGAAATCTCTGTCGAATATCCTAGGAATTCCACAACCATAAATTGAAAAGGCTTGGATTCTATTTGCTTTAGATATTGAGCTATGTTGCCACATAATTTTAGTCATATGTGTTCAATTTTCAAACCTAAAGTTATAATGGTTTTGTCATTTCTACTAACTAACACATCGACTAATTGTTCTTTTGCTTCCTTCGTTTTTGGGATAAGCAAAAGAATATTACGTTTTTGGGATAAGCATAAGAATATTACGGGAAAAAAAGAGGCACATCATAGTACACAGAATTTAGTGAAGAGACCCAAAAGAAAAGATAAGAATCAAAGAAAACAATAATTAACTCCTGAAACTTTAAGCCATCCTAAAATTCCAATACAAAATAAGATGTGCCAGGACCATAACCCACCTGAACATGACCTCACAAATAAATGTTTCTTTTATGTAGTGATAGGGGAAGCACAACATGATTAAACATAAGACTATTCTGAAAGATTGATTGGTTTTTTTACTTGAAAACCCATATTTGATTATATTGTCTCTAATGCCTTCCTTTTAGTCTCCATTTCTCTCCTGTAATCCCTTATACGTGTGAAAATAATAATAATAACAATGATGCAGGATTTGGACTTTTTTCATGCTAGATCAAATGAAAACTCAAGTGTCTTAAAACACTTGTTCACAGCCCCCATCATCAATTAACCTACTTGATTTGAAGATTTTAGAGCAAAAAAAGGGTTACTGCCAAACTTAGATTTTATGATTTTTATTTTTATTTTGAAAAATAATAACATAACTTTATAGACAATAGAAAATCAAATTAATTCATTTACATCAAAGGAACCCATTTAGCTTTTGGGGAGAAAAACAGTATATTAAAAGAACAGAACGGTTGAGAGAATCAGGTATATAATTATATAAATGCTATAATTGCTATACTCATCCGTAAGTTGAAATCAATTAAGGATTAAAACTGCAAAAGCAAAAGAATTAAAGGAACATTGTTGGGTAAGCTGAAACCATAAGTGAGGGAGTTACTAAGTAGAAGGGTATGCAAGTTTGGTTCAAATTGGGTGGGTTTGACATTAAGCTTCAAACATATACAGCTGAGAATTTTCCTACCCACAGCTAACCAATGTCTTATTTTAAAGAATTTTCTTGCCCACATCTAGCCAATGTTTTACTCGAAAGATCCCTTTCCATTTCCCTGTATTATTGGTCCCATAATGACGTTATATATGAAAAGGAGTTGCTTGAAATGTTATATATCAATCCTAATGTCCTATACCCCCACCTGAGGCTCGAACTCTTGAGCTCTTGGATACCCCTATACATGCCCTTGGGTTGTTATTGCATACTCCAAGAGTATGTAATAATTTTTCCATGCTCACATGGTAAGGGGAGGTACCACTTCGCCTAACATGGATAGTAGTAAAGGAGCGCTCTAAAACTTTACTAGTCTGCACTTGACAATTATGATATAGGATCTATTAGGACTGACCCATCTTCCTTTGTGAGGTAGTAATATCTGCTTTTATGGGCTTTCCTGATGATGTAGGGCCCTTCCCATTTCGGGGCAAATTTGGAGGGTCCTAGGACATTTTTCCTTACATGCTCTACTGCTTTCAACACTAGTTGCCCAGCCGTGAAGGCTCTTGGGTGTACTATCCGTGCTTATGCCTTAGCCATCCTCTGCTGGTATCTTTGGCTTCTCCTTCTAGCCACTTCCCGTTCCTCTTCTAACCCCTCCAGACCCGCTAACCTTCTTTCACCATTTATGTCTTTTGTGCCTTCCTAATTTTCTTCAAGCACTACTCTTGGTGTAGGGATGACTAGCTCCACGAGGTTGATGGCTTATGTCTCATAAACTAGGGAAAATTGTGAAAATCCTGTGGCTGTCTTCAAAGAGCTCCTGCATGCCCAGAGTACATCCGTCAAGTGGTCACTCCATTTTCCTCCATACTCATGTTTCATTTTTTTTTTTTTTTTTTTTTTTGAGGATCTTTAGTATCACCCTATTTATAGCCTCAGCCTGACCATTTCCTTATGGATAGTATGGTGTGGACCTTTCATGCCTAATGTAATATGCCTTGGTCAGGTTCTTCATGTCTCTATTTATGAACGGGGTTCCATTGTCACTGATCAATCTCCTGGGGATCCCGAACCTTGTGATGATGTGCCCTCGAATGAAGTTTGCCATAGCTGCTCCAATGGCTTTTTTCAAAGGGATAACTTCTACCCATTTTGTAAAAAACTCGATGGCTACCAAGATCTAGATATGGCAATTAGAAAGAGGGTTTATGGGTCCTATAAGATCAAGCCCCCAAGTGTGGAAAGGTCATGGTGTCGTCATGTCTTGTAGCACATTTGGGTAAGTATGGATTGCATCTCCAAGTATTTGGCATGCATGACACGTCTAACCAACTCCTCGGAGTCCTTTTTCATTGTTGGCCAATAGTACCCCAAATGCAACAACTGCCTGTAAAGTTTTCTTTTCCCTTGGTGACTTCTATAGTCACCAGAATGGACTTCTCTAACTGCTTCTCTGGCTTCTCTAGGCCCTAGGCATCTTAAAGGATCCCCGGTGTAACCCCTTTTGAACAAAATCCCATTCTGCAAGAAGTACCTAATAGCAAGCTGCCTAAGCTGGTGGGCCAATGCCTTGTCAGTTAGTAGGATCCCTTGAGCCAAGTATTCCATGAATAGGGTACACCAATCTTCTGTTACAAACATAGCATAACTTTCTTCCCTATCCACTGAAAGCCGACACCTTTGACATTCCTCCTGTACAGTTGCAGCCTCCTTGTTCATATTTGGCCAATAGTACCCCATGCGTTGCATTCTTCTGTATAGGCTAATTTTTTCTGCCTCATTGCTTCCTTTCTTTCTCGTTGATACATCTAGACAGGATCCTTCCTGGTAGCCTTTGTACAACTCTCCTTCTATTAAGGTGTAATCCTTTAGCTCTTTGAAGCTTCCTTCAAGTCCCAACTTTTCCATTTTCCCTTTTACCTCATTTCTCCAATCTTGTTGTTTTGGTTCTTCAGGGAACATCCTTTTAAGGATCCCTCTAATGGAATGTTCTTGCTTACTTATTCTTATCAAGTTACCTCTACCTTTAAATGGTATCTTGGATCCCAGGGTGGCTAGTGCATCAGCGAACCTATTTTCACTCCTTTATGGGTATTCCACACTGAAGGTTTGGAATTTTTGCTCCACCTTTTGCGCCCAAGTTTTGTAAGCTGCCAAGCTTTGCTCTCTTAGTGTGAAGTCACCCTTTACTAGGGAGACCACAAGATTGGAGTCTCCTAAAACCCTCACATGTTTTTCTCCCATGTTGAGTGCTACGGCCAGCCCAGTCAAGTTTGCCTCGTACTCAGCAGCATTATTTGAATAGGAAAACCCAAGCTTGAAAGATAACGACATGTTATCCCTATCTTCGCAACTTAGCACAATTCCCAGTCCATTTGAAGTCTTAGCACAATTCCCAGTCCATTTGAAATTGTTGTTGCTGACCCATCAAACCTCATTGTCCATTTCTTTGCAGGGATTTTTGCCACTGCCACCTCCCCAGGGATCTCCTCGCTTAGTGAACATTCTTCTTTCCCTGGGATTTACCATTTTACCAAACAAATACGTATCCAATGTTTGATTTGGTTGGTCAAGTTTGAATTTTAAATCAAACAAAGTTGGTACTCCTTGTGAATGATTAATATCTTCTAGAGCTCTTAAAGTAATTTTATTGTAAAGTTTTTAAAATCTTGCCATATATCATCAAAATGATTTTAATAAATAAAAAAATAGTGGTAGTTAATATATATTTAAATGCTAATGATATGATGAATTTATGATATGTAGTACGTAACTAAGTACACAAAGATTCGCCCGGGGGCATAATATGACCATAAAGACCCCATTTTTTTTATTCTCAAAAAAAAAAAAAAGTACACAAAGATTCATTATGAACTTCTTTGGGAGCTTCACTTCAAGGAATAACATGTTGGTCTAGTTGTCACCAGAACCACAAAAGACCAGGGACGGAGCCAGAGCTGAAGGTTTGGGGGGGCAAAGTTTGGACTTTAAAATATATATATATATATATATATATATATTAAAAATTGCAGTATTTTAGTCATTAAGAGAGAGAATTAAGGCTAATTTTGATATTGAGAACCCAAAAAGTGCAGTGCTAGAAATTGATTTGTGTTAAAATTAAAAAGCTTGTTTTTAATTGTTTTTATTTTGTTTCATTTAAGTCCTCTGTTCCTTGTATATATAAGCAGAGCTGCACTTTCCTTATTCATTCAATGAGAAATAATTTTCTCTCATCTTCATCTCTAAGTTTATCTTCTCATATGAGATAGCAAACAACATATATATGGGGTGTTGTGAGGGCCCTAGTCATAACATGGCTCTGAGATTATTTTTTTTGGGCTAATTGAACATTAACATTAAATATACCTATACCTATAGAAAATGTTTTCCCCAAAATCCAGGGGGGCCATGGCCCCCTCCTGGTCAAAGAGTAGCTCCGTCTTTGCAAAAGACTATTAGAATTGAGAAATCCTATGGTTCAAATCTTTTTGTATTTGATTATTTAGGCGAAGTATTGTCATCCATTAAATTCACTCATATGAAATTCTAAGAAACACATGCAACTATGATGTTGATAAGTAGACCTTATCAAGTTTTGAAAAGGTGCATGTGCCAGATTGCTCTATCAGTTCAATTTTTCTACTTCCCTTAAGATTATATAATGTATGTTTTTTTTTTTTTTATAAAGATCAAATAATAATAAAAGGTTACAAATTAATAACAATATGCTATTTCTATCTTTCTCCTTTCCTTCATTTCCTTTTCATGTCTTATAAGTTATACACAAAACTTTCTTTCTCATCAAAAGTAAAAACCTTTTTTGACGACTTTTTAGTATAAAAGTGGTATCAAAATTTTTCTAAAATAATTTATTAACATTAACAGAACCCATAATATATATATATATATATATGAAAAGTTACGACGTTGCAATATCAACAACATGTTACACGCACTTGAATAAAATATAGATATATTATCGAAAAAGAGGGACGTTTCAACTTGACCACAACCAAAACATGATAAACGTCATTGATTAATAATGTATTATTTACGATAGTACTAGTGAACAGCCTAATGACTCCTTAGCTTAGCTGTTCCGAAACATTGAACGCGGATTTTGATTTGTATATATGTGCGTTACGCAAGGCACATAACTTGTATTTTTTTTAATATAGATCTGTCTTATTCTTAGTCAACTATGAGCAACCATGATAATCCAGATTCATAATTATATATACATTTGTGGGTTATAAATTATACTAATGTCTACCATAAGACTTCTAGATATTTTGGTGTCGATAAAATTAATAAAATAATGTGAGTGATGCTACAAAATCCAACAAGTGTAGAGCTAAGGTAATTGCTAACAATAATATATATCTTAATTAACGTCCAATGTGGTGAGCTTGCACCAATTCATAAAGCAATTAAATAATAAAAAAAGTTCTTAACATGGAGAAACGCATACTAGAGGGCAAGTGCAAAAGTGCCATTGGAATTCAAGAATGAGAATGAGACGTTTTGATTAAACATATATAGCAAATGGACAACTTGATCGTTTGCAAATTGGGTGGTGTTACTACCATACATATATAAAATTAAGTGTAAGATACTATTTAATAATATAAATGAACATGTTAATGAAGTATTATTATTTGAAATTATCTATTAGGCCACAAATAATTTAGCTTAATTAATCGAACATTTAAGGATTATCTTAAAACATATTAACACAAATAGTTATTTCAACCATGGTTTCAATTCACCAAATCAAAAATCGAGTTATTGATGTTTACCATAATTTTGCTTGAGTGAGTATTGAGCAAACTCTTGAAGATAGCATAGTTGTACTTTGTAACAAATACAGGGAAAATATTATCAACTCATTATCTGAAGAAAGAAAATATCATAACCTTGTCACACTTGAGCAGTTTCTAAAACAGACTGAAGTCACTCAACCCAAATGCAACTCTATTGACAACCTAAACTGAATATATATATATATATATATATATATATATATATATATATATATATATATATATATATAATATATTTTTTTTTTTTAGAAAAAAAATTTACTATATTTTGGCAATAGGATTTGTCCAACAAAAAGTATATATGAGCCCTAATATTTATTACAATATCTAGTAAATATGACAAACATTTATTTTATTTTGTTTTGTTACGTTGACCAAAATGTTTTTTTTTTTTTTTTTTGATGGGAGACCAAAATGTATTTTGATTTTTGTAATTAGTATTTGATTGAGATCAATGAGATGTACGCCCGTGCCTTCAACAACCAAAAATAAAAGCTCTTTATACCAGGTAGGTCAGTTCTCATTTTCCAGATTTGTTATTATAATTGAAAAAATATTTATAGAAGTACCTCTTCATTGATACAAAAGTAAAAGAGGAGACAATTCCTTCAACAACAAAAAATAAATTAAAAAAAGGACACAATTCCTACTTTTTAGGAAAAAATTGCATCGATTGACTTTTTTATTATTATATATAAATATGATAGAACTTCAATACAGGACTTCTGCTTTATGATAATTATTTTTTATCATCAAATCATAATATTAATTGATTTTTGGTATTGACAAGATCTGAACTTCAAATCTCTTATTTTATATAAAAAATTTGTACTAGTCAAGTCAAGTTCACTAAAACCCACATTCTCAACAAAAAAAAAAAAAAAAGTTCACTAAAACCCACAAATGCAACCTTTGACTTGATTCACTAGAATTATTATTATTTTAGACATGGAAAAGGCAAGGTAAGGTTAAAGAAGAAATTTCAAATTTAGTTCTTCTTTATGAAGATCGAATAATACTATTAAATTACAAGGTTATTTATATTTAAAAATAATAATAATTAAAATTTGTGAGGAAGTATAGTTAATACTTAAAAAATAAATAAAATTTTAAAAATTGATATTAAATATTGAAAAAAACATGCTTAAGTTTTTTGCCTTATACCTCAAAATGTATTAAACCAGCCATGAAAGATTGTTGCAAATATCTACTCCCTCCTTTTCATCCCCTTTAATTGCAATACTCTAGTGCTTAAAATAAAAATAAAAATAAAAACAAGAATACTTTTACAAATTACACTTGCCATTTTCTAATTTAGTTTGAGCAAAAAAAAATCATTTGAAAAAAGAAAGAAAAAGCAATGATATGTCAATAATTATCGATGGTCATTAAATACCAACAAAATAACATTGTTTTCTTTCAATTTTGTAGTCTATTACTAGCAAAGTTAGTTATAAAATCATATAATAGCCAAACAAAAAGAATTTTGAGAATGAAACAAAATTGGTTGATTAAAATTATAAAAATAATAATAATTTTAAGGCATAAAAATCGAAACATTTCCTAAATTTAAGGATTTAGAAGTACAATTTTCTTAAAAAGTTTCAAGTAAAACTTTTCAAAAGATTTAAAAATAAAAATAAAAAATAAAAATGATAAAGTCCATTCCATTGGGTTGGTTGCCTCCAAAGTGCCGTTTCACGCGCCAATTGCCGGCCCACGCAACCTCAGCCTCCCCACAACCAAACCGCACCTAACCTAACCTAAATATACGTGACGTAAAGCCCGAGGTTAATTCAGTTTTGTCTGTGCTGTCTGCAGTGCACCACTCAACACTTTTTCACGTGATTTCTATTCAATTCTATTTTAGTATTTCCCAACCATCTGATCTCTCTCTCTCTCTCTCTCTCCTCTGACTTTAATTCCAACTTCACTGTTTCCCTTGGGTCCCACCACTACCTATGTGTCCCCACGTCTAACATTTTTGACCACACTGATCTGATCTGATCACACATACCATGTATGTACTGGTCTAGTAGTGTTTATGATCAGTGCATTATCGCATGCTTTTCACTTTTTGGTCGGTCTAAGGTACACGTGATTAACGTGATCTAGGATGTATCTGATCAAAATGATACCTTTTTGTGAAAATCGAGGTCGCACGCGCCTTGACCTGAACTACCATTTATGAACAGGTCTTCCTATCAATCTTATCCAATAACCTATTAATGCTCGTGTCTACAACATTTTTACAATATTTTTACAACAAATTTTAAGTGACAAATTATTACATATTGTTATTGTTAAGGCAAAAAAGTAATTTTAGTGTTAGATTCAAATTTGAACCAATAACAACTAACCATCTATGATTTGTTGTGAAAATATTGTGGACAAAAAAAGTTGTCAAAATATTAATTGATTTTTTTTCCATAAAAACATTTTTAAAATGGTTTGCTAAAAAATGCCTTTTGGATATTCATAAACTTTTTCTTAATTATTTTTCGAAAAATTATTGGGCCTGTTTGTTAAAGGAGTTTGAGTAATGTTGTTTGTAATTTTTTGAAATACGTGTGGGTGAAAAAGTGTGTCCAAATGTGTGTAATATTGTTTAAAAACTGAAAATGAGTTGTTTAACAACTCTACCAAACGCACCCTAGATATTCTCGGAGTATATTACAATATTGCTCTTTTTTTTCTTCATATTTATGGTGTATTTTATCATGAATTTAATGAATTAATTTTACCAATGAATGTGAGAGGAGGAAAAATATTATTCGTCTTGTTCCGAAAATACTAAAAAATTACTCTTTTCAACTTGTGCACATTTTAAAGTTATAGTTATTTATTTCTTTCTCAAAAAAAAAAAAAAATTATTTATTTGAGTCGGTAGGTGGACTACCCAATAAATAAATAAAAAACCCAAATGGGAAATTGTAATATACTTGTGAATTATATTAAATTTTTGGTGTACATGGAAATTTTCTTTTCTTTTCTTTTTATGAATTCACATGTCAAACCTAGAGAGTTAAAAATATTAAAGAAAATTAAATGTATGGGTTATATATTTTTTAATTTTAAAAAATGTTAATTAATGTTTTTATGATATTCATAACAATAATGAGGAGGAGATTTTACTATGAAATTTAAGATTTTTAAAATTTCTATAAAAAATTATGATAGAGACATAGAATTATTTAAGAATTATAGAGGATACTAATTTATTACCATCTTGGTTATTATTATTTTTTTAAATTATTCAAATTGGTTTCATATAAGCACACACCAAACAAACCGATGAAAGCCTTGGATCAAAAAATGCGATTATTTTTTTTAATAGAGAAAATGATAATTAGTAGCTCTGATGGATAACCACGAGGCATTTTAGCATGAAAGTTCTCTCTTATCTAATAATTTGGGGACAATTTCAACTTTTTTTTCTTTGCCGTCAAAGATTGAAATTGGTATGATATCATTATCAGGGTCCACCATCAAGTAAGAACATGAAGGAAAAAAAAAAAACATAAAAATAATCGTAGAAGAAAAACACAGTACACATAAGGTTTTAAATTTTAATGGTAGTTATCTATTCAGAAAGTTAGTTTTTTTTTTTTTCCTGTCAAAAATACTTCTAAATTAATTAACCAACAACTTAAAAATGAGGTTAAAATAGTAAATTAATAAAAGAAAGTTAGTTATTACTTTTTTTACTGTAAAAAATACTCCTATTTAAAACTTAAAAATGAGGTTAAAATAATATATTGACAAACTCTTACTTTTAATAAACTCTTACTTTTAAGTTGATTTAAATTCCTACTTCTACTCTCTAACTCCCTACAAGATAGAATCACTCTTTTGTTAATTTTAAAACTCCTTCAATTTATAAAACTCATCCCACTTATTCATTTTTTTATCACATTCTTAGTTTTTTTTTTTTGTGATTGGAAAAAGAAAAACTTTCAAATTATAATAAATACAAATTATTAATCTTTACCCAAAAAATAAAAGAGTTTCTGAGCACACGTGTGAGCACGTGCTCGAAGGCTATTATTTATTAGTGGGTTTGTTAGGCAATCTGTCAATGCGGTATTACGTGTGATATTGAATGAAAAAAAAATCCATATACTATTAATTTAAAAACAATTATTGAGTAACCACTCAACATGTCTTTGTCAAATTCCTGTAAATAATAAATTAATAATAATATTACGAATTTGTATGTGCCCACGTCTCCTCCAAATCTCACTCTCAATTGGATTACATGCCACTATCTCATAAATAAATAAAAAAGAGGATTACATGCCAAAAATAACCATAAATTAATCAATGGATATGATCCCAGAATACTTATCCTTTTTTTTTTGAGAAAGCCCATAATACTTATCCTAACAAAACATATTAGAGAAAAAAGAAACGCTAAAGGTTTTTTTGTGCTACATGTAATTTATTATTCCCTCGGTTCTAAATTGTTGGTCGTGTTTAGAAAATCCAAATTTTGTAGGGAATATCATTTAATGCATTGTCTATAAGTTAAAAATGTACAAAATTTCAAATTTATTCCTTTTAATTTAAACTATAGAGAGAAAAAATAACATTGACTTTTTAAATAAATTAAAGAGTAAGATAGAAATTTCATTTATTAATTTTTGAAAGATAACTTCATTTTGGGACATCCCAAAATGAAATAGAGACCTAACAATTTGGGACCGATGAATTACTAATTATTTATTTGTTAAAAATAGATACTCTTAAAAAGGAAGGGGGAGTTTTTCCTAATAGGGAATTTGTCCAAATGAGCTTAATTTTGGAAAGATAACTTCATTTTGGGACATCTCAAAATAGAATAGAGACCCAACAATTTAGGACCAATGAATTACTAATTGTTTATTTGTTAAATATAGATACTCTTAAAAAGAAAGGGGGAGTTTTTCCTGATAGGGAATTTGTCCAAATAAGCTTAAAAATACCCCCCAAAATTTTTTGCTTCTTTCTACACACTTGCCAAATGCATTTGGAGGGAGGTAACAAGTTTTACAACAGTTTATTTTAGTTTTTTTTTTTTTTTTGGGTGACTTCTTATTCATGAGACAACAAATTATTCACTTCTACCTAAAGAGTTATTCATTTTCTCACAAGAGGTGTAGCCTTAACGTGGGACTTAAGGCAAGGCCAATGCCTCCTATTGACAGTATGGTTGACTCCTCTCGAAAGTGTGAATAATTTCTAGAGCAAGAAGTTTTGGAAACTCCATAAACTATTTACAACATGTCATTCAAATCCATTAAGATCATGACGGGTCTCGTAGTAGTTGATATGATATATTTTAATTAGTGTATAATAAAAATAACTCAGTTATTCATGTGAGAACGCGGAAAAGAAAAAAAAAAAGTACGCATCTCCACCCTCTACTCTTTTTTTTTTTTTTGAAAAATGTTAAAATCACAAACTACTTTA
Organism: Quercus aquifolioides; assembly: GCA_019022515.1. Taxonomy (NCBI): domain Eukaryota; kingdom Viridiplantae; phylum Streptophyta; class Magnoliopsida; order Fagales; family Fagaceae; genus Quercus; species Quercus aquifolioides. The sequence goes on along the minus strand of CM032335.1, from coordinate 18,840,554 downwards.
CAAATTTTTAGAAAGTTACCAAAAAATAAAAATGTAATGTTAATGATAAATCCAAATCAAAACTAGTAAAAAAATTGTCATATCAACCGCTTATAAAAATATAGTACAATAATAATTTGTACAGCATTGTACATTACTCATTTTTATTTTTGGCCTTCATTTATATACTCTCTCATCTTTTACTACTTTCCTTGCTTGCCACCACCTTTCCCTTCTTTGTGTTTGCCTCAAACACCACAACAACTACAACAGCAAAGATCCCAAAAGCACAGTAAACACAAATTGCAAAAACTCGCACATACAGATTTTGAGAGAGAGAGAGAGAGAGAGAGGACTTTCCACGTCATCATCTCTAGCCTCTCATCCTGGACAGGCTCCGAAATCAATAACCTGTGTTTTTTGTTTTTGGGTTGCTTTTGTATTTTCCTATCTTATTGTTAATTATTATTGTTTAATAATATTGTCTTTGAATTAGTTGTACGACAGTTGACCTAATATATATTGCTTCCCATACAAACACTCAAAAACACAGACACAAAATCAAGAGCAAGAGAGAGAGAGAGAGAGAGGGAAATGGGCAATTCATTTGGGTGCTCAGCTTCTGGTGAGAGGCTAGTATCAGCAGCAAGAGATGGCGATTTGATCGAGGCCAAAATGCTATTGGATTGTAACCCATGTCTCGCTAAGTACTCTACCTTTGGTGGCCTTAATTCCCCTCTTCATTTCGCTGCTGCTAAGGGCCACAACGAGGTCCTTTTCTCTCTCTATTTCCCCCTTTTTTTTTTATACCTCACTTGTCGTTTTTTTTCTTTATCATTATCTTAATTTGTGTTCTTTTGGGTGTGTTTAGATTGTGGTGTTGTTGCTTGAGAATGGAGCTGATGTGAATTCAAGGAATTACTGTGGCCAGGTACGAGATTTCCTTGTTTTCTCATCTGGGTTTTCTTTATTTTTGCTGTTTGTTGTGTATTAGATACTATTTCATTTGGCATTTTCGGGTTTGGGTGTTGATTTTGAGCTCAGTTTGGGACATGGGTGTGGATTTTTTTCTTTACTTAATTAGGATTAGATAACATTGTTTGTGTCCAAGCAAACGCTGCTATTTTAAAACTAGCTTGAGTTGAGTATGCTTTTTAATAAGCAACATGTTAATGGATCTGTGTTCAATTTGATTGATAATGGGTGGGTCTTGCTATGAAATGCTTGCTTCTGGATCAATTAAGCAACAAATTGTAGAAACCCCTTTAATCTAAACTAAGATGACCACTGATTTTGTTGATGTGATTCTTTATATGCATTTGAATTTGAAGACGGCGTTGATGCAAGCGTGTAGATATGGGCACTGGGAAGTTGTGCAGACTCTTCTTCTCTTCAGATGCAATGTGAGTTCTACTTTTATTTACTTATTTTTGTATCTTCAACTTTCTTTTGTGATTTGAAAATTATTCTTTTTCATTAATCTCCTAGAATAGTCCTAAGCTTCATGGTCGGATTTGAATGGTTTTATCCTTGAAATGTTTTTCTTTTCTTCTTATATTTGAAGGCATTTTTCTAGGGTGACTTGAATATGAACTGTTTTTCTTTTATGTACTTATTACAGGTTACAAGGGCAGATTATCTCAGTGGGAGGACAGCTCTCCATTTTGCGGCTGTAAGTGGGCACGCAAGATGTATTAGACTTGTTGTGGCTGACTTTGTTCCAAGTGCTCCTTATGATGCCATACATGCACAGACAGATGGTGATGGGGGTGATGGCATGAACGTAAAGAACAAATATGACCAAAGGTGTGGGGCTTGAACTGATAAATTAAATATGTAGATATTGGCGGTGTTCAAACTTGCAAATGGTGATAAAATGGGTTCATACTGTTCGTAAATAATTTGAATGTTTAAATGCTTTGTTAGCAATAGAAGGCTATCCTTTAAATAATCAGAACATTAATGAAAAATGGCCTGATAGTCTGGCTTAAATTTTTGTTAGAAGAATTATAACATGGACATTTTGAAATTCACATTTTCTTTTTCTCATTGGACAAGCCATCACCAGCTAGTTTTTTTTTCTTTTTCCCCTGATAGGGTGATTATAGATGTTACAGAGTCATTCCATCTGTACCTTTTATTTTGCTATTTATTTATTTTCTTCCAGTGCAGTGCGCTGTCCAAGTTTGTCAATAAGGCAGCTGATGCTGGTATTACTGCTCTTCACATGGCTGCATTGAATGGGTATTTTGATTGTGTGCAACTCCTACTTGACCTTCATGCAAATGTTTCAGCTGTGACATTTCATTATGGAACGTCCATGGATTTGATAGGTATGCTCTGTGCATATGTTTGGTGGCTTATATTCATGCCTCTTGATCATGCATCAAACTAAAGTATAAGTACATCTTTGCAGGAGCTGGAAGCACTCCACTGCACTATGCTGCTTGTGGGGGTAATTTGAAATGTTGTCAGGCAAGTTATACTTATATGAGCCTTCATGGTTTTTAAACATATTTGTGATCTCTTTTTAATTTGAAATGATGTTCTTTCTTCTTCTTCTTCAGATCCTCCTTGCTAGAGGTGGCTGTAGGATGAACTTGAACTGCAATGGGTAAAATATTTGAGTTGGGTTCTGGTGTTCACTCTTGCTATTAGTTACTATACGACATGAATGAAGGAAAATTTTCTATTCTTTCAGGTGGCTTCCTGTTGATGTTGCTAGGATGTGGGGGCGTCATTGGCTTGAACCACTGCTAGCACCCAATTCTGACTCGATAGTACCAACATTCCCTTCTTCCAATTACCTATCCTTGCCTCTTTTGAGTGTACTTAACATAGCAAGGTAATATTACAATAACTATGCCTACAGATGCATCTTATGACTTTGAAAGAAGTGTTTTGTTATATTTTGTTTAAAGGAGTCATTTTTTTTAATAAGTAATAAGATTTTATTTAAATGAATTACATACTTTATGCACACAAGATGTGTAGATAACATACTGGTAAAAATCGCATAATCAAATAATTACATACAAAAGATAAGGGAATCAAGAATATTTAAGATGGAGTTCATGCCGCTTGTGCCTATTGTTTAGGTCATATGATGGTAGGTAGTCATCATGGTTAACTTCTTTTAGAGGATTTTGCTGATATTTAAGGATTTGGGTTTCTTCAAAAGAAATGCTTCTCCTTGTGATGAATTAAAGACTTCCTCCCCGGTGAGGTTTGACACTCTTACTGGTTTCTGCCAATAGGTGGAATCTTGTTCTTTTTTTCTTTTTTTCCCGGTAATGTGTTTGCTAGGCTAGCAGAGATGTTACTAGACTTTGAATCGTGGAAGACTGCAAAACCATGTGGTTTCCTTTGTTAGCAGATATGAATCACATTGTCTGCTAGCAGCACTCAATGCATGTTGGTTTTGCAGTTTAATCAAAGCTAGGAATTCTCCCTGCTCAAGTTGTTTACAGTTTTTTATATAAAGAAATAAAAAGAAAAAGGTCAAGGAAGCTTAACTAAGTCAAGTCCATAAATTGGCTTACTTAAGCTTATAATCTCTAACATGTGCTTATACTTTCTTTTAGAAAATTGGTTTTCCTTTTTTGTATCTCTTTTTGGAGATCAGGAGAGGGATTAATGATCTAGATTCTAGACCATATCTGTTCTTTCATGTACATACTTGACAAAGCAGGCTGCTCTGTGTAGACCCTGATATTGCAATGGTGTACAACTTATTTAATAATAATAAAACTAAGATGATCCTTGTGAAATCCTCTGCAGAGAGTGTGGATTGCAGTCTTCAACAACCTCCTCTGATGAAACTGATGTCTGTGCCGTCTGCTTGGAGAGAGCATGTTCTGTAGCTGCTGAAGGTCTGTTTCCTTTCTTTTGCAGTCTTCCATGCGTGTGTGTGGATAAGTAGATATTTTTATATCTCTAGTCTTCCTTTTTTTCCTTTTGTTTTCCTGATACTCGTATATGATTTGTTCTTCTTCTTTTGATTAATTTGTAGCCAGAAGATAATGAAGGTTATAAAGTTAAAATTTTAGTAGCCATTGATCTGAGCATCCTTTTGTTAAGAATTTTAGAAGTTTCACCCTGGTATTTTTGGTTCTTTTGCTTGGAGTCAAAGCCCTCTGCGGTTACTTTGAGGATAAATTATGATGGATAAGGATAGGGATTTAGAATAATGTTATCACTACTATTTCTTTAGATACCATGGTGAATTTTAGAAATTTTTTTAGCTAACCTTGACTAGCTGATTGTTACTAATTGATTGACTTAATGGTTTCTCATTCATGGATGAGTTCGTAATATAGAGATCAATATGAAAGTCTGTTAGACATCTATACAGGTAGACAATGCTTGAGTTTGGAATATACAGAACACAATGTGAACTACATATGAGTAGGCACTGGCTTTCATTGTTGTATTTTATACTGTAAACCTGAACTCATCAAGAGAGCTGTATATATGCAGCTTGAGTTTTTTATGGTGGTAATTTGTAAATCTTATTGATAAGCTATACATGTTCAAAATAGTGAAGCAAACGGTAGCTTCAGTTTACTAGTCATAGAACTTGAGTCACTGCACCAATGTATTGGGGTTTAAATCTGATTACCTAAGATCACGACTTTAGAAGGATGATGTAATTGAAAAAAAAATGCCGTTAAAATAAATATAGTTGAGACATAGGTGTTGAGATTGGTAGGGGAAGCAAATGAACTAAAAACAGAGCAGATTTTTCTTCTTCTTCATTCCAGCACTACAGTAAAGTTTTTATAAACAGGAGTTCGTCCAATAGAAATAGGAAGCTTACATATGGATAACTTTCAGCCACACAACTAAACACAACATTACAAAGTTAACTAACAACATATTGAGTTAACAAAAGGCATATAACTTAATTAAACATGACAGAATTCTCTGCATTTACAGAACATAAACCTCAACACACCCACATACAAGCCCCAAGTGACAATATGTGGAAAAAGACAAGGCAGAGTTGTCTAGAGAATTCTGGGATATGGATTTCACCCTTTTTGGAATCCAATGGGTGATGCCAAGAAGGGTATTTGATTTACTATGTTGTTGGCAAGGTCACTTTGGGCGGCATCAGAGTATTGAAATCTGGAAGGCTATCCCACCTTGCTTGATGTGGTGTATTTGGATCAGAAGAAATGCAAGAAGCTTTGAAGGGTGTGAATGGAACTTATTGGTAAAAGGACTATTTATGAAGTCCCTCCTAGAATGGATGACAGCTTCTGGGATGTTTCCCTCTAGTTTATCCAACCTCATTGATTTTTGCAACTTGAGATCTTAGCTTGTTGAGTTGATAGTATACTGCCAGTGCACTTATTGAATTTCTTAATAAAATTTTTTATTACCTATTAAAAAAAGAGTTGTCTAAGATAGTTCAGTCATTTAACAAAAGATTTGTAAGTGGACCTATGAGAAGGGTTAGTTGAGTTGTTCAAGGAGCATAAGGGAAATGGGGGGGAAAAACGATGTGGTTGAAGCAGCAAGAACTTGTCAAAGGAGATGGCCAGAGAAAAATGGTTCATTGGCTGACACCCATTAGTTGGGACTACAGACCTATGGCTTAGTTGAGTATATATGGTTTTAGATGCTTAATGTTAGAACTGTGCGTGAAGTACCCTTGACTGTGTTCTGATGGAACCACACTTGTTATGTTGCACCAGACTAGAGTTGGATGGTAGAAAAGGTTCATATACCACTGGTAGTCCCAATTATGAATTGTCTCTTTGTGAAATAATATATCAGAAGCAATCAAGATGGATACAATAGTCTTCTTTTGCCAATTTTTTTTTTTGGACATTAATTAAATTTCAATTCAAACAATTACTGTAGTTCTTAAAATACATTCACCAACGAGCTTTTCTTGAATTTGCATAGTTTTTTTAGCAGAAAAATCATAAAATAATACCAACTCACTGCTGCCATCAATGTGAGCATTTTCTGATTGAAATTGTCACACTGGCCTACAGCTGTTTTGACATGGTTGACTTCCCATTGTAATGTTCTTGAAGTTGTTAATTCTTTGTACTTATATGCTTGCTTAAATCAACCAGGGTACATGTTTGAGGGATCTTGTTGTGTGATCCTTGCTGCCTCCTAGGTCCATGTGGTTGTTCTTACTCTCATCAAATAAATAACTTCCATTTGTCATTTCCTTTAATGTGAAAGCTAGACTTGTCATTATCCTTTCCTCTGTTTTTGAGGTTTGGGTGATGGGAAGGAGGAACAACTGAGATTTAATCAACCATGCAGTTGAATAACATCCATTGTTGTTCCCTTTGATGTGAAATCTAGACTTGTCGTTATCCTTTCCTCTGTTTTTGAGGTTTGGGTGATGGGGAGGAACAACTGAGATTCAATTAACCGCATGCAGTTGTAAAATTCTTTTTTTTTAAGTGAGAGAGAGAATGGAGGAAGGGAGGATGGGGTTGCCTTTTACTCTTGGCCACCAAAGTGAGCATGAAGCTATCGATTCCTATGAAAAGCTTATGGCCACATTGGTCAGTGTACCTTCTCCTGCCATCAGCATCATTCATGGTTGAGAGAAGTGCTAAGTAAATTTTCCTCTATATATGATCATCTGAAACTGTTTTATGATTAATTGTTGAAACATTGAAAATTTACTGTATAGTTTTTTCATCCATAAAGTCATTACTAAGCAGCATGCACATAACATTTTTCTATTTTTGGAAGGGAATTCTTCCAATTACTTGGTGAAACACTTCCACTTATCTATTGATGTATTTGTGATTTCAGGGTGTGGGCATGAGCTTTGCGTAAAATGTGCTCTCTATCTTTGTTCGACAAGCAACATTCCTTCTGAATTGGTGGGCCCACCTGGGTCCATTCCATGCCCTCTATGTAGATATGGAATTATCTCTTTTGTCAAATTGCCTGGTTCTTTGTCCAAAGAAAATAAGATACATATCTCCCTTGGACTTTGTACCCCATGCATGCTTCACCCTCGTGATCCTGACCATCAATCTCCTGCTCGTACACCAGAGATCCGAAAGAATCGTGTGGCTTCTGTTTCTTCAGAACTATTCTGTCCAGTCACTTGTAGCCCATTTCCTTCTGTTGCCATGCCTTTGTGCACCTGCAATGATGGTCCGTGCCCATCATTTGAACCTCGGGAGGTAGAAACGCAAGATGAATCACCTCAACGCTCACAATCAACATCAGTGGATCATGAGAAGATGGAAGGGCCAAGACTGGAGAGAACCAGTTGTTCAAGCATGTTTTGGGGCAGAAGAAGCTGCAGCAGAGAGCATCAATGCAACTCTGAAATAAATGCTTGACAATATTAGTGGATGGTCTATTCTCCTGTCCACCTGGATAGATATTTTATTAATAGCAGTGCAGTCCAGGGTTGTGTCTGATCTCAACTGTCACAAAAATGAATACACACAAATCCATGTTAGCTTCTGGTATTTGTTTGGCAGCTACATGGCGACAGATATGGGTCTTGCATCATTGTATTTTGACGGCATTCTGGATTGTTTTTTAAGATATTTAGAGAGAGGGTTGTAAAATTTTTAATGTTGGGATTGTAATTGATTGTAAGTGAATGTCAAAAGGGAACATGAATATTTTCTTTCCAAAAAAAATTTACCACGGGTCTGGTATGCTAATGATCCTAAATATAGAGTTTTGTAGAATATTCTTGTCATACTTTCGATTCTGTTAAGCAAGAAAATAAGTTGCGTGTCTAAGAGAGGTTGATTTCATTATTGCCTATCTGGATTTGGTTCCTTTAGGGTCAAATTATAGGGCATGTTTCTGGATTAATTTCCAGTGAAGTGCACATAATAAGTAACCCAACGTTCTGGAAAAATTGTTGTTTTTTAGATTGTTACAGATTTATTTACTGTCATCCAGAATGTAAGAAGGAACACGCTCTAATTTACGTTTTTATGGTAGAAATAGGTGCTTTGTCCTTGTTGAACTGTCTGATTTTTTTTATGATTCTATAAATGAATTCTGTAGCCGGAAGGAAGTACTAAACAGAATGTTCTCTCAGCAACGGTGAGGAATCTATGAAGCACCAATTTTTGAAATGTCTCTGGGCGGTGCTACTGTGGTCCCTAGCTCTATGACCATTCATTTGCAACTGTGGTCCCTAGCTTTAAGAAAATCAATGTCTATGAATCAGCAGTCAAGATCCTCATTGACCCAAAGAAGGCCTTAGGCATTATGGATGAGCTAGTGAACAATTTCCAAATTTATGTTTCAACCTTATGTGCCAGCTCAACTGGCCTGTCCTTCACTTAAAAGTTTTATGTGGAGGATGAGGTTGTGGGTTCAAAAACCATTAGATACGTGTAAAAAAACCTTATGCGATCACTTATGGATGATTAGGAGCTCAATTAGAAAGGGAGTTAAGTGGCTAGGCGTTTCAAAGATCATAAGATAGCATGGAACGAATTGGGTTTCAAAGAAGCAACCGAAATGGTTGCTGTCCCCAGCAGCCTAGGTGAAATGCAATTTCGATGCAAACTACTAGGAAGATAAGGTCGTAGTGAGCAATAATGCTATGTATGCTTTTGTAATTGGATCAGGCCAGTTATCCAAGCGCTAGAAGGAGATGGGCCCAGGCCCTTCCATTCTTTTGTTAGGCTGGTCTAGTCTATAAGGTTTTCAATTATTCAAGCCCAAAAAAAAAAAGGTTTATGAATTACATAATAATTTTTATCACAGACTTATTGAAGTAATATGTAATGATAAAACTAAGTAATTCTCATCTTTCTTCTCACACACACCCAAAAAAAAAAAACCTAATCCTCATCTCAAGGATCACCTATGGAAAGAGATAAAATTCTATAAGGACGTGGTGTAAAACCTATGTTTTACCCCTCTAATCCCAATATGCCACATCATCTTATCACATATTTAAGAATAAACACAATTACACTCAATCAATTCTAATACCCATATATAAATCCAACCAAATTAAGAATTTATTGGGATGTTATTAGGTGTGGTAGGATGTATTGAATTTTAAGTAAAATGCTGATATGACAATCACTTATTGGATGGTGTAAAACACGGGTTTTACATCCCATCCTTATAAAATTTAATCTCATATGGAAATACCCAAGTCTCACACTTACAAATGTATTAATTGTCTTGACAACAAATCATACTCATTAATAGCTTGCTACGGATGCAAGCTACAAATTAATTGTCTATATATATATATATTATAGAATTAATAGTCTATTATTGACTGATCAAACAAATAGGAAATAGATTTTTTTTTTTTTTTTTTGTTTGGAGAAACAATAGGAAAATAGATTTGTTGTAAATATTTTGCTCACCTCCAATTTAATGGTGGCAATTGGCAAATAATGTAAGCTTTCCTTTATAATATGCGAGGAATAATTCTAAGAACTTTAGTATAATAACCTTTGTGATAGACAAGTGATAATCTCATAATCACCCTCAAGCAATTCTCCTTCGTGTCAAAGAAAAGTAATGATTTTCCGTAGTAAAAAACTAGAGTCAAAAGAAAAACTAAGTAGAGGAGAAATAATATTCTAATTGCAAAATAGGTGGCACCTTACCCATAAGGGTGACACGTTTTAGGCATTCACCAAAAAATAGGAGGACCCATCACAATCTAGGAACACATCCCATTGCTCACTTGCTTCTTCACCTACGCACTAACTGTGGCTAGCTCTGATGATACATTCAATCTTATCATATCAACCAGATCCTTAAAGAAACCTAAAAACTTGTAGGACCCAGAAACTTCTGAAACCTAGCTGTAGTACTGAACAAATCCAAAACAACAGTTTTCCTGTCCAACTGAGAGAACACCTAGTACCAATAATAAGACAGTTTTTTTTTTTTTTCCTTTTTTTTTTTTAATTTTATTTTTATATACTTCAAAACTTCATTGTTAATTAAGGATACTTTAAACTCAATTACAATTTTTTTTTTAATTGTCAAAGTGACACAAATTTTGAAGAACTCTAGTTACACACAAGTTCACACCTAAATTCACAATATACTTAATTGCTACCAAATTTAAACCATAGTGTGATAAACTAATAATACACCCATACTGATAAAATGAAATAAAAAACATCCTTTTATTTTCTCCCATTGATTACGGTCAGTCTATTCCTTTTCCTTGAATCATCGTCTTCTTGCAGCAGTTTCTCTCTGTGCATTGAAGTACACTGCAGCCACTGGCAGTCCCAAACCATTCTCTGCTGAGAATCTTCTTGTGTTGAAATAGTCTCTTGTAGTTGGAGGCGTCACTGTTTGTCTTCCTGTCTGCTTGAACAAGATGAACACGTACCTATGGATGCCAACCACCGGTTTGGGAGTCTCATAGCTCACAATTTCTTTCCCTGTTTAAACAATAAACCAATAAAGTGAAAGTCATTAATGTTTAAGCAATAACCCTTCAACAATCGATGACACAAACATTTTTATTTTTATTTTTGATAGTATTAGCTTTTACTACAACTACTTATATAACTTTTTGTGTTTAGAGTAATATCACTTATTGACACATTTTAAGTATACAGTAATGACAACAGGCAATGTGTTTAGTAATATATAAACTCACCAAAGGAAGCATCAGTTGTACCAGGAATATCTGTGACCATCCTGATCAAAGATATATTTGAAGTCAAGAATTCTGCGAAAAGTCTTGAATGCAATGTGTACAAAAAGAAAAAAAAAACTAGGGCTTGATGATACAAACCAGTGGAGGTGTTCTCTTAAAGATGGATCACTAGGACTTGGAGCATCTGGGTCTGTCATAATCTTCAAGAAAAAAAAAAGTTCACACAGTATTTGTAGCATTAGCTATACGTAATAGCTGAAAAATATATTGTAATACAACATGATCAATGGCCAAGTTATATTTATCTTCAAGAATTAAAAAAAAAAAAAAAAAAAAAACTCACAAGTGTATAAGCAGTCCTCATGTCATCCCCACCAATCTCTACGCGAGGTTTAGAAATAATGACAGAAGGCTTGAACTCGTGGCCATTGGCAACTTGCTTGTTAGAGTTGTAAATTACATTCAGTCTAATACTTGGAGTGAAAATGTCTACCACCTCTCCCACTACTCTCCCCACACTTAGTGTTTCTATGAGCCTCGACATTAGAGAAAAAAAAAATGGCTAACTTAGGGAGAGAGTGAAGTACTTTGTGTTAATGTTGGTGCAATGGAAGTGTGGTTATGAGGGGGTGTTTTTATAGGCACAAGGAGGAAAGAGACTTAAATAGCATGGATTAAAGGCATAAAAGAATCTATAAAATTATTATTAAAAAAGAATATCCATAAATTAAAGGGTTTTTGTCTATATGTGTATTATGTATACAGAAAGGACATGTGTTGTATGCAAATTTAAATGTCTATTTTCAAGAATGTGGAAAGATGCCACTATAGAGGTTATAATTTGTTGGGTTTGTTCTAAGATATTCCTCTCAAAACATTTTGTGTAGCAGAATATATGCAACATGTCTTTGGCTTATTGGTTGTGGTGGGAATAGAGAATATATATGTACAACTTTTTCCCCACTATAGTTAAAAAAAAAAACCTTTTTCCCCACTATAATATCATATCTTTGGACAAATCGGAATTCGGCTTTTTAAGGTGCTTTCTCTATATGCACATACTTTCTCATATTAAAAAAAGGCTAACAATACATCCACATAAAATAAATAAAAAGGCAAACAAATATCTTCTCAATAAGGGAACGTCTTTTTAATTAAATGGAGGACTTCTACCAAAAAAAAAAAAAAAAAATTAAATGGAGGACAAGGTGCTTGTTATCTACTTATATTACTTGTGTTTGGCTTTAAATGGGATGGGACAACATAAATTAAAAACCCTAGAATAATGTTTCTTTCGTAAATAACTATAGATATTTTCCCATTTTTTTTGGGACAGATTGCTGCAAGTGTACTCAAATAAAAGTATATGAGTTTAGCTTACTTATAATATTTTTTAAACTAGATATGTCATTTTGTTTTAAATATACAATGACAAGTGATAGTAGATTTTAATCTCCACATTTTATTTAGTTAGTATGTGATGTGACAATCTCTCGTTAAAATAAAATGTGATTCATTTAAAAAAAAAATACTAGAGGTAAGTCAAATCCAAAGTATATATGGTTATGATTATTCAACTTTTGAAGTTAACTACCCCCTCCCCCCCAAGAGTAGTTATTAACATAACCGACCTAACTAGGCAACCCATGTAACCTAGATGAGTTTTTATCACCCAGTTAAGTTTATAAAATTTGTGAAATTACATCTATAAATCCACTTATTGACTTTTGTATGGTTTAATGTGTTATAATATAGTAATTTAAATAAGAGAGAACTTATTTTTTATATTAAAACAAATGTATTTTTTTGTCTATTTGCCTATCTCCAAGACTCTCATCCTATTAGAAGACTACTTTATTATTGTGAAACTTTAATTTTAAATTATAATGGCCAGTTTAATTTAGGCAAACGCCTTTTTAAAAAATATTTATGTTATGATTTCTCAAATTTATTTATTTATTTTTAAAAATTATTTGACTATGTGGTTTGACCGATGACCTATTAGCTGAACTAATGATGCAATAATTTGGCTCATCGACCGGATTAAATGTCCGGCTGGATTTAATAACTATGGACTCAATCAAATAAAAAGCCCTAGTGGTACTGCTACGTGAGTAATTAGCATATCATGCCTCTAAAGTTTAAACACTCTAAACCACTTAATCTATGGAGACTACAACCACTTGGCAACCCTTAAGATCCAACAAGCACTGAACCTATATGTTAATATGGTATAGTTATTCGATGACAATAGACTTTATTTTTGAATTAACTCCTTTGAAATACCAGCCCATCAAAAAAAAAAAAAAACTCCTTTGATATATATATATATATATATATATATATATATATATATATATAAAAATGATTGCTTTTAAAATGTACATTATATATTAGTTCCACGGTTGGACTCTATTTAACATGTATTATTTACTTGTACTGTTGTACATATATGTGAACACATGGCCAAAATGGGGGAAAAAATTTGCAACCTAGATATATAAAGTTTGGCCCATAATTTTTTCTTTTTCATTTTGTACATTTAGAATGTAATATATATCAGAAGGGCCCCCGAGATCGAGCTACCCCGACCGAGGTCACTGGCTCCCTGTCCGGGGGTGTAATATGATCATAAAGAATGTAATATATATATATATATATATATTAAAAAAAACATAATAAAAAATATATAATAGGCCATCGTGGAAATTTTCTTATATGCCTTATAGTATTTTTTTTATTTTTTATTTTTTATATATGCCTTATAGTATTTGATTAATTTCTTAGATGGAAAATCTAGGACTTTTTTAGTGTAATATAACTTTTACATTTAAAATTTTATTTTAAATTGATCTTAGCATTATAAATTCTTTCATGCAGATGCCTTGAGGGTTATGTGGTAAGACCTTACTAATAGTATTTCTCTCTTCTTCTTCTTTTTTTCCTTCTTTTTTTTTTTTTTTTTTTGAGAAGATACGTTACTAATGGCTGATTCAACATATTCTTCGATTTCTTCTAAGAATAATACACGTTTAACTTCAATAAATAACATTGGAGTGAATTTTCAGTTGCGCAATCAACATTATAAGGAAGCATTTGGTTCAAAGTAAACAGAATTTATTTCTAAGAAAAGAAAAGGCATAGCCCACTAATTGAAGCAGTACGTTGAATTAAGTTCATTCAACATATTCTTCTTTCCTTTTGCTTAAATTTCTTCATGCCTTTATCATTTCAAGTAACCAACTTTGGTGTGGCTTTCTGAATCGGGTAATTGCTATAAGAATTCAGTACTCCAAGGTAATGACAGTACTGATTCCCAACATTATAAAAAAATAATGGTTATCCTGTGCATCCTCTTCTTCTTTGTACATATCCCAAGCCTTGCCCATAGATTAGGGTTCCTATAACTAACCCGTATATTCCTAATAACTAGTTTATATTATTGAAACTCTTCTTCTTTGTACATATATCCCAAACCTTGCCAATAGATTAGTTTCCTAACTTCCTATAACTAATCCGTAAATTCCTAATAACTAGCTAGTTCTTTTTTTCTTTTTTAATAGGAACTAGTTCATATTGAAAATATTGAAAGTGTAGTTATGAGGATAAAAGTCACAAGATATATTGAGATTAATAAAAAATTGATAATATGTAGCTACATTACATTTAAGTGCGATATAGTAGATTTCCTAATTAAACTCAAACGCATGATTATATTGAATTTAATTGTTATTAAAAAAGAAAATATTGTTTGTCTTTCCCTTGGTCAGTAAAACCATATGTTTAAATTTAATTGAAAAATATAATGTATTGCACAATTTTTGACTTAAAGATTATATAACATTGTATCTAAAAAATGTTATATATAACATGTTACATGTACAACAAAGTCTTTACCATTACTCCCCAATTACACGTGTAAGTGATATACGACAGTCATTATCTCCACTGTTTTGGATCGTGTCATTGCCATATAAAATGAAGTTGAAAAGATTCTCAAAAAAACAAAAGGCAAAAAAGAAATAGGGTGACAAGATTTAATGACAAAGAAAGCTAGGACGAAAAGATAAAATCATAAAGTACCACCCCCCACCCCGCCTAAAATTCAGAGTAATTAATTTGATTGAAATGAAATATACATGTTGCCCTATTAAATTAAGAGTAATTTTTTAGGGACACAAAATTTATATAATTTTTTTTTTTAAATATTAAATGTTACAATTAAGTTGTAATTGAAATGGCATTACTTTTGCTTCAAAAAAAAAAATGGCATTACTTTCACAATCCCAATTCTAAGCCAACAATTATTTGAAAGTAATTGAAAATTTGAAATTACATTACTTTTATAAATGTTATGTTACAAAAAATAATAAAATTTTTATTAAAAAAATAAGCAAATAAAAACAGAAACAAACAAAACAAAAAAGCATGTAAAAACCAAAAGGAATTTAGAGAAGGTGCAAACTCTAGTCCGGAGGTCTACAGTGGATAGATGGAATAAAGCTTTCGATGGATGACACGTATTTAAGTGAAATTACATTACTTTCACAATCCCAATTCTAAGCCAACAATTATTTGAAAGTAATTGAAATTAAATTACTTTTATAAATGTTAATGTTACAAAATATACTAAATTTTTGTTGTTAAAAAATCTAAAACGAACAAAATAAAACAAAAAAGCAAGTAAAAATCAAAAGGAATTTAGAGAAGGTGCAGACTCTAATTCAGAAGTACTCTACAATGGATAAATGGAATAAAAATTTCGATGGATGAATGGAATAAAAGTTCCAACGGATGACACTAATTTGAGTGAGTATGAAAGAATACTATTATGTCTGCCAAAAACTTCAAATTAAATCACGTTTTTTACGTTGTCAAACGTCCAAAAAAGGCTTTTTCCGTTATTCCTTTACACTGACATAGCTCTCAATTCCATAATCATCAGCATAAATTAAGGGTAAAAATATCTACTTTTTTGGTCTTTTGGCCTTTTGAGCATTGACACGTCTCCCAAC
Source organism: Quercus aquifolioides (assembly GCA_019022515.1). Taxonomy (NCBI): domain Eukaryota; kingdom Viridiplantae; phylum Streptophyta; class Magnoliopsida; order Fagales; family Fagaceae; genus Quercus; species Quercus aquifolioides. Next base: position 18,824,942 of record CM032335.1, on the reverse strand, counting down.
CTTACAAGAATTTCTCAATCTTTCTCCGTCAAATTAGCCACGTGTCTTTCTGTTGGGTGTATGATGTGATTTCCTATAGTATGGCATTTTTTTTAAGGGTAAATAAGGGGATTCCACACTCAAATCATGTCTTTTTTTTTTTTTTTTTTTTTTGAGAAGCCAAATCATGTCATTAGTTGTGATGCATTTCACAAGTGTAACTTTTTTTTTTAAAGAGAGATTTTCAATGGTGTCTGCTCCTGATGATAACTCTTTATTATCAGATCAAAATACTAATCAATTTTTGATATAAGCGAGAATTGGACTCAGATTTTTTATTCAATCATCAGAGATTTTACCAATTGAATTAACTAAAACTCACTACAAGTGAAACTATATTGTCATTAGTTGTGTTGCATTTCACAAGTAAAACTATATAAAAATAAGAGTTTAAATTCGGTCCGGAACTGGTGTAAAACAATGCTTTTACGCTAGCCAATGAAAACATGCCACCTCATTATTTGACTTAGTCTTGTGTTGTGTTTCATCTTTCTCCTCTCACAGACCCACTCATCATCTTCTTCTTCTTTAGATTTTCTCCCTCTCCGTTCCCTCTGTTAACTACTTAACTCTTTCTTCTCGCCTTTTTTTTTTTTTTTTCCTTTTCCATACTATCAAATCCATTGCTTTCCTTCTCTTGTGTACTCATTTTCCCTGCACTGATCCATGCATCAACATAGTGGTAATGGGCATTAAATCTGAAAGTTTCAGACTAAAACAAGTTGAAGGAGTAGAAAAGTAACACCAAAACTCATTCCAGCCGAAGCTTGCATTTTGGCCGGTATTCACTGAAACGCACCGAAATAGCCGAAACACACCGTAATGGGCCAAAATTTGTTCTGGAATTTGTTCTAATGGGTTTTGTTTGTTTATTGCTATGAATGTGTCAGAGAGACCACTCTACATTCTAATTCTTTGCTTCTTTGTTTGTTTGGGTTCACAGTCTTAGATATTGGAATAGAGTATGCCTATTTGGTAGTTTCAGAGTACCAATGTGAGTGACTATGATACTCCGAAAGTTTCTTTTTTTTGCTTTTATTTATTTATTAATTTATTTATAGTATTACTGATTGAGTTTTGTGTTGTGATGGAGGATTTTTAGCTCTTTATGTTAAGTTTAGAACTGATCTTGAATGAATTCAAGTGGCTCTGAATTTATAAATGAGATATTTCATGATTAATTTTTGTGGGTTTTGTTTGGTGTTGAATCTGGGTTTTTTGGGAGCTTAAAGATTAAAAGCTTTTACTTTTTGAGGTGATATGCTTGTTTTTTTGGCTCTCTTTTTACTTTCAGATTTAATGCCCTTTGCCACTGTGTTGATGCATGGATCAGTGCGGGGAAAAGCAATGGATTTGATGCTATGAAAAAAAAAAAAGACGTGAGAAGAGTGAGTTACAGAGGAACGGAGAGAGAGAAAATCCAAAGAAGAAGATAAGAATTGTGAAATAACAACGTGGCATGTTTTCATTGGCTGGCGTAAAAGCAGTGTTTTACGCCAGCTCCAGACCGAATTTAAACTCTAAAAATAAGGCTAAGATACAAATGGTACCCATTAAGTTTGACTAAAATCAATTCCAGTTATTTAACTTTACTTTAAGTTTTAAATTTATTCAATTCAAAGAATAAGTGTAACACCTAAGGTCTAAGTTTACAATTGGGGTTCTTCTTATTATTTACAAGTCTAAGATTCACCTAGTAAACATCTAATATGAGACTTACCAAACACTTGCATAAATCACATTTGGCTTCACAGTATAAGCAAAAGAGGCAGTCGCCTAAGGCCATTAAATAGGGGAAAAAAAAAAAACCCATAATTTTAACCAATACAGTTGTGGGGGGTAAAAGCCCAACCTTATATATTGGGCCTGAGACCCTATTTGAAGATTATTGTGCATCCGAAGAGAAGAAAGTTGTTAAGAAGGAGTCCATGTGGAAGAAATATATCTGGAAATGAATGAGGAGTATAGTCCGAAGAGATCACCAGTGGTCCGAATAGGTCATTCTCCTTGGATACAAAGAGTCTTGGTCAAGCAGATACCTGTGAGGTTCAAGTAATCTTTCTAACGATTTCAATGATAAGGATAGGCTTCAGGCACGTATGGAGATGATAGGAACGGAAAAATATCTAGAAGACAAGCTGCAACCACCATATTAAATGCACTGCAGCTACTTTTCTGGCCGCATTAATGGGGAGAAGACTCCTGAACAGTATAATCACAACTACCACCACTCACAGAGAGCTAAAGAAGATACCTGATGGGACATGTACTCAAGTGGATGCTTAGATGGAGAACAAGTGAACGATAAAGATGATGGGAGAGGGTGCTATATAAAGAGGAGAGACCTCTGATAAATGAGGATCGAGAGAAAAGGAAAAAACAGAAGAGAATAACTTTACTGTAGCTCTAAGAGTTGCAATCACCTTTCATTCAATACTACACCTCTTCGGACATCCATTTGTTGAGTTTTCAAGTGTGTTTCTATGTTAGTTCATCCCTTAATGCCATAGTTAATTATTGATTAATTCACAATCAGCCCAGCTCTTTCACCCACTCTCTACAAATTCATTGTTTTGGGTTCATTGGACTCATAATCCAAACCTTTTGGGCTTGGGCTACAAAAACTGACCCTACAACAGTTATTTCTTTCATTGTAATATATAGTATCAATTAAGTTCAAATATTAGCCAAAAAATAAAAATTTTTTTTTTTATCAAAAGAGAAACTCTATGTTCACAGCGTTTTTCACAATAAATACTAAGTGGCTAGTTGTTACTAGCTTTTAGGGTCTGTTTGGATACCGCTTATTTTGCTGAAAATTGAAAACTAAAAACACTGAAGCAAATAATTTTAAAAGCTGGGGAAAATAGGTAACTAATTTTTTTTTTCTAACTATCTAGTTAGTAGTTCCGGTTCCCAAACTATATTATTTACTAGCATCTCGAGTCTAAGAAGCTCGATTTCTATGGTCTGATGTGGCATCTTTTTTCACATGGAGACCACCTGGAAATCGAGTCTTAGAGACTCGATTTACAAACCAAACAAATTTGAAAAAATTTCAAGTCTCTCATGTACCAGCCGAAATACCAAAAAAAAAAAAAATACAATCAAATCACAGCTAGAGAAAGAATCCAGAAAAAGATCAAGCTCAAATACCCATATATGTGTTCATCAGAGAAAAAAAAAACAAAAAACCCAGAAACAGAAGGTCGCGCGTGGCCCTGGGTCGCGTTGCGACCTGGGGCTCGTGCGGCCCGAGTCATGCCGGCCTGGGGTTGTTTCTGGGTTTTTTTTTTTCTTCTGGCTTTCGGCTTCTTTCCTTCTTCTTTGGGTTTTTTTTTTTTTTTTTTTTTTTCTTCTTCTGGCTCTGATTTCTTTTTTGTTGGTGATGTTGTTCCGTTATATATGGGCTTATAAATCGAGTCTCAGAGACTCGATTTTCATGTGGACGCCACGTGGAAAAAGTGCCAACTCAGATCCGATCAAAACATGAAAATCGACCCTCAAAGACTCGATTTATAGACCCTAAATCGAGTCTCTTAGACTCGAGATGCTAGTAAAAAATATAGTTTGTAAACATTGCCTGCTAACTATATAGTTAGATATTTATTGCTAGTTACCCATTTTCGCTTTAAAAGCTAGCTGATTTTTTTTTGGCTGAAACTAGTGTAGCTTCAACTGAAATTACTGTAGCTTCTTCTTCTTCTTCTTTTTTTTTTTTTTAACATTTCACTCCTCTCCCACCCTAACGCCTGTCTTCGAGAACACAATCCAAGTCCATTAACACCTCTCTTCCCATAAACCCATTTCACGCCTCTCCCTTGTTTGTCCTCGAATTGTTGACTATCCCGATGAAGATCAATCTTGGAGTTGACTACAAATTTCTCCAAATTTGCTGACCCACTGTTGAAGGTAACTTGCTGACCGATTTGTTAAATTCCATCGTGGTCAAGGCCCGTCCTCTCTCTCTCACACATTTTGTCAAACATATGAAGTACATTATTTCCTCTTTATAAAAACTTTCTTTTTCTTCTTCTTCTTCTTCTTTGGGTAATTTTCTCTACGTGTGATGGCTATCTGATTGTTATTTCAAATGCTATTTCAAGTTGTTGATTAGGATGAGTTGTTGATTAGGATAAATTGTTGGTTAGGATTGTATTTGTTGATTAGGATGAGCTGTTGGTTAGGATTAGTCGTGATTTGAGACTCCTATAATATATGCTTTTTCTTTATCAGTTATATGGGTTTCTGTGACTGTGTGCTATTAGCAAGTGAAAGTGATCAAAGGACTTGGTTTTTTTTTTTTTTTTGCTTGTTTGTGTAATTTGTTTTACTGGGTAGAAATTGTTTGGGGTTTTCAATTAATAAAGGGGTTGCTTTATTTCTTGTAAGGGTTTCTCTGTGTTACTTCATAGTCCATGCTAGTATGTTTGATTAATTTTGATGCATTTTGATTGTTAGCATTATTTTATAATTCTCATTGTACTATTTGCTTGTCCTAGTAGTAGATAATCTGGCTACATTATCTAAAACATATGGGAGGTCTTTTAGTTATCTTCAATTAATAAAGGGGTTGCTTTATTTCTTGTAATGGTTTCTTTGTGTTACTCCATAGTCCATACTAGTATGTTTGATTAATTTTGATGCATTTTGAGTATGACTCATTTTTGTCATTCTCATAGTACTTTTGTTTAGTGGATAATCTGATACACTATCTAAAACATATGGGGGTCTTTTAGTTATGTTTGTTTTATATAAATCTATAAGTTGGCATAGATACTGTTGTGTTTTCTGATTAGTTATTGGTATGTATCAAGATGTCTTTAATTTTGCTGCCTATTTTTCAAATTGCTACTTATGAGAAGAAGTGATCTGTCTTCTTTTAATTATGGATCATATGATCAATAAAGAGTGGAAGCCACCCTACTTCCACTTCTTGATGTTGTCACTAGTCACATTGTATAGTAGAGACCTAAACCTTTCTAATTTGCTACACAGTAGATCAAACCCTCACAAGCATGTGCCTATCATATTAGTTCATTGAATTGCTTATTTATTGTAATACTAGATCATAGGACTAAGCTCCATGTAACAAAGCTAAGACCAAGAGATCATTACTTTAAAAAGATTGCAATTAATTTGCTTCTCTTCCATATGGGACATTAGTTCAAGATAGAATTTGGAGAAAAAAAAAAAGAACAAAACAAATGTTCAAAGATTATGTTCTGTGGTTGTTTCCCTTTCTTCTTATGCTTAGCCAGAATTGCTGCATCAGTATGTTGAACTGACTCAAACTTAATGTGTTGATACTTGTTGCTGCAGCCAGAACTGACTCTTTATTTTTGTCAGTTGCTTTGAAGTTTCTAAATTAATGTGTTGATACTTGTTGCTACAGATTATGGAGGATGTGAAATTTGTGAATAATGTGAAAAGTTTAATCTTGGAACTAGGATGTGTCCCTGGTGCTCTTTTATCTGACAACTATGCAACAAAATATTTTGCTAAGAAAAGTGTGGTACCAGTTACTTTTGGTGTGCCTATATCAATGGACTCTTCTGGAAATTATAAAGGGACAAATTCCTTGCCTCTTATGGCTGATACCTGCAACCACCAAAGCAATTCGTCTCAGGGTTCAAGGCTTGTTGGTCAACCATCTCATTCACTAGCAAGAGAGATTCAAATAACCTATGGACCACTACCTCCACATTTCAACCTCCTAACTAGACCCAAACATTGCCTAATAATCCAAGATGATATTTGTCAACAAAAAGCAACCCCAATTACACCAAACTTTTCTTTCAACAGCCAACTAGAGAGTGGAGCTGAAGTGATTCTCATGTAAATTAAATTGTAGGATCAAAGGACTTTAAAAGAAAAAGTCCCTGATTTATGGTACATTATTAAAATATGGTCATTCCTTATAAAAAAAAAAAAATCCTAATTTGTGTCATTCTAATGTAGCACTACTATGATTGGTTAGCTGCTGATTTTTTTTTAGTCGCTTAAGATACCCCTATTGGATTTGCACATATGGGTTCAGTGTTCTTATAATTCTACCAAAAGCTTTTATATTTGTCTTGTGTTCTTCTAATTCTAGCAAAAGCTTTTATTTGTCCTATGTTCTTATAATGCAGCAGTAGACTGTTTTGCTCCTACACATGTTGTTTTGCATTTGATAGGCAAATGTTCATAATAATTACTGGAAATCTTATGCATTAATTTGTTTCATTGATTTTGGTACTTTGAGTAGTTTTGTTATAGTGCAGAGTGAGTTTGTTGTATTGTTCACTAGTCCATGCCAACGTGATATCTACTACCAGTTCCTGCCAATGTCGGAAACGAGTAACTATCTCTCCAGTTCTTATGGCCATTTCTGTGACGTTGACAACTACGTCATTAGGACATCCCTAAAACTTCATACTTTTTGTAGGAGTTTTTATAGCTGTCGCTATTGGTCACCGGTAAGTACCATATCCAAGTATTGGCAAAAGATTTGTGTTGTGCGTTAAAGAACCAATTCGTTGTATTCATGTTTATGTGTTGTATTTTATTGTGTAGGATGATGACCATGCATGCAAGTTTTTCATGTGGTTAGACACCAGCATTTGTTGTACGCATTGCGCAGCAACAGCACCTATAGTTATAGCCAAATTCAAGCGATTGGAGCATGTGGTGGAAGTTACTAATGAAGAGTTGAAGCAAGCACACACCCTGATAGACGCAACATTGGAAAGAGAGCGAGTTGCAAAATGAAAAGCTAAAAGAGCCAAGGTTACACGCATGATTTCTGAAGAGAAAGCAAAGAAGTTTAAGATAGCTCTAGTAGTCTCCTGGGTCATGTTTGTAGTATTGCTTATCTTATCTACTAGGTTTGGGGAAGTTAGAATCAGGCAGAGGTGTTTGCCATAATGGGATGTGTATGTATTTAATAATACAGACTTGTATTATTACATTTGTTTTGTATATTAATCGTACAACTTATTCTGTATTGCAAGTAACAATTTATGATATGTATAAAGTTGTACTTCTGTTATATGTGGAGACGTTTGATGGAGATAATGTTAATGGCCAAGTTGATGGAGATTGTAAGATCTGTTGTTATATATATATATGTGTAAATACATACATATATATATATATATATATTATATTTATTTATCTATTTACACTTTGTTACCAATTGATAGTTAGGGTTCTTGGTTTCTTTTTCAAAAATTGAGGGTAGATTTTTTTTTTTTAATTCCTGGCAGATTACTATTGCAATCTTGAAACCTTTTGAGTTTGTTTCTTGTTCAAATAAGATTGGAGTCTATACAGAATTCCCTTGTAAGCTTGAAATCTACTGTTGCAATACTAATGAGTTTCACATGTAAGGATATATACAAATTCATAAATCAAAGGTATTACAATAAAGTTTTGTGAGCCATTAGTTCTGGTTACCAACAAAAAATCACCATAATGTTAAATGGTATTACATTCAAGTTTGTGAACCATCAATTCTGGTTCCCACAAAAAAATTACCATAATGTTAATGGTATTTTCAACCACACTAATTTATATTGTGACAAAAACAATGGTCACCATAATCAATTAAGGTCATTATAACCTTCGTAACAACTTAAGTCCTACGATGGAGGCATCCCACATATCGATGCTGTGATATTGTTCCGAACTACTTTCATCTCAGGTTCGTCCAAGGAAGAGATCACATGCGCCATTTCATTGTAATGACCTCCCTTGCTACTTCCACATGTGCCCTATGCAGAAAGCCCACGTCCAAGGTCATTGTTTTCATGTGCTCTAATAAAATTGTGAAGAATCATTGTAGCAACAATAATGCATTCTTGAGTGCTTATATGAAAGGCTAGCATACTTCTCAAAATTTTCCATCTATTCTTCCAAACTCCAAAAGTTCGTTCTATGACAAAACGAAGTGATGAATTGAGATAATTAAATTTCTCCTCTGGATGTTGTGGTAGTCAACCTTGTTGAAAATCAAGGAGGTGGTACCTCTCCCCCTTATATAGTGCAAGGAACTGAAAGCTCGAAAAAGTGTTGAAAAACACAAGAGCTGTTTAGACCCCCAATTAAAATTACGGCTCGATAGATTTTACACAACTTAATACAAAGTGCAGAATAGTGTAAAAGCGAGCGGATGAACAAGTAAGCTACTCTAATCCATAAACTAAGCAACACAGCAGTATAATGGAATTAAACAAGAGTAGGGAAGAAGGATGCAAACACAGAAAACACCGAGACGTGTTTTCGAAGAGGAAACCGAAGAACTCGGCGAAAAACCTCTCCGCCGCCCTCCAAGCGAAAATCGATCCACTAGACAATCAGTTGGGATACATGAGTAAGCAAGAGACCCTCCAAGCCTAATCTACCCAATGTATCTAAGCCCTCCAAGCTCCTACTCCAACAAGGCTTCTCGGAACCGTGTCTTGTCTAGCACCCCGGATCCCGCAACAAGCTCCATGTTGCATCTGCCATTCCAGGCTTCTTCCAATGCTTCCTAGCAGCACCAAAACGTCACACAACACTCTCAAAGGGTGTGGTAAGTGTTTGGGCTATCAACCTCTCAATGGTGTGGAAATGGAGAGGGAAGGGTTGAGGAGATACCACAAGCAATTATATAGAGAAAGGTGGGAATGACAATCTCTAATTCCAAATGTGTTTGGCTAGGGTTTTCTCTCTGAAGCATTCCTCAACATTAGTGGGTAATGAGGGTATATATAGGATAGGTGCAAAATGTGTGAGTCATTCAGTACAGGCTGGCAAAACAACATGTCTCGCGGGTGTCTCGCGGGAAGGCCTTACCCGCGAGATACTCGCGAGAGACAGCTGTCTCCACCTGGCCTGACTCTTCGCATTCCAGCATGTGCAAGGCACATGCTTCACTTCGCGGGAAGCTAGGTCGCAACATACCCGCGAGAATCCTTTAGCCTCCAAATTGCTTGAGTCTTCACACACTCTCTATCACACAACCCTTACATCAATTCCCACAACAAATACAGGGTATACACGATTGATAATAATTATAATCAAATTTGGCACGGAATAAAAGCCAACAAAATACACAGTTGTAAATAACAACTTTACAGGAACCCTCTCTTCATAGGGTACCTTGAATCAACAAGATACTATTTTCCTGCAAACAAGAATGTTTATTACATTAACATTTTCACTACATAATACATACTTTAATACAGTAATTAAACTACATATTTACAAATCAAGTGCAACTTAAAAAGATTCTTGTGTCATGCGCTGACCCTTCCCATCCAACACACGTGTGAATTTCATGTCAAAATCACATGCGCGCATGCAATTCGTTGTTGTGATCCCTCTCCTTCCTCTGTATAGGTGTTGCTCATCAACTGGTAAGACCACAGGGACATGAACCCCATCAATCGCACCAATGCAATCCTAACCATTGCCACAAAAATACCATGTGAAATTCGATACGTGTTATAAGTTATAACCGTAAAGATAAATTGAATAAAATCAAGTCAAGATACCAAATTCACAAAGTACCTTGAAATGTGGCCAATATCTATTTGAATTAAGAATATGTTGTGGCACGTTAGGAAATGCAAGATCATCAAGCTTGATAATGTCTGTTGCCATAACATTGGCTAACAATGTAACTATCGTCTTCACGTGTCAACTTACTGTCTCACTCGAACGCTGAAATCTATCCTGCACCATCCTATTACACATGCCACTACCAAGTACCACCAATGTCATTGCCACAGACTCTTCCAAGCGAACTCTTTTGGTATCGTCATATCCATAGTGAGTGCGCAATGTATTACATAATTCTCGAAACACATGGCTTGATAGTCTAAACGCATTGCGACATTTCTGCTTATTTCCATTTAAAATATATTGTACCCATTCATACCCTGTTTGTAGATTTGTATGCATTGGTACTTTGTTCATATGTGTCTCTATGTAAGCTACGACACTTGCACACCTAGCTAAATATGCTTTGAGTACAATGTCATCGCTCATTTCGAAACTCATTTCCCTACGTATGTTACCGACTTTAATTACATGTTCAAAATCTAGAGTGATACTATAATATTACTCCACTTTCAGTAGTAGTAAAAGATCTTGAAGCTAAGGGAGAAAAAAGAACAAGTTTTTAAACTTTATATATATGTAGGCTAAAAACAAGTTGTTAAACTTTATTGAACCTTTATTAGTACTAGGCTAAAAAAGGTGGTACCAATAAATTAACAGTCCTAAAGCCTAGGCAACAGTCTAATGTCTAGAAAGTACCCTCACCAACTCATGGATACCTCACTTAAATTTGGTTTGGATTGGTGAATTTTAATATGACCAAATAGAGCTAAGCATATGTTTTCACAATCACTGTTCTAACAGTTCATAATTTCATCCAAGATTATTAAATTGTATATTCAAATCTAGAGGGGAAAGTATAGAAACTCAGTGGTGTCGGGAATCAGATGAGTCGTTTAGCAAATTCATCCTTTTGTTACTTGATTTGAAATTTTATTGGCTGGAAACTAGTACATTAAACTTTTACCTGCACAAATGAAATCTGAGTCAGTTTAGCATACTAATGCAGCAATTCTAGCTGAGCATAAGAAGAAACAAAGAGAAGTAGCAAAGAAAGGGAAACAACCACAAAATAGAATCCTTGAACATTTGTTTTGTTCATTTTTTTTTTCTCCAGATTTTGTACTAAACTAATGTCCCATATGGAAGAGAAGCAAATTAATTGCAATCTTTTTAAAGTAATGATCTCTTGGTCTTAGCTTTTTTACATGGAGCTTAGTCCTATGATCTAATATTACAATAAATAAGCATTTCAATGAACTAATATGATAGGCACATGCTTGTGAGGGTTTTGATCTACTGTGTAGCAAATTAGAAAGTTTCAGGTCTCTACTATTCAATGTGACTGGTGACAACATCAAGAAGTGGAAGTAGAGTGGCTTCCACTCTTTATTGATCATATGATCCATAATTAAAGGAAGACGGCTCACTTCTTCTTTTTTTCACTAATAAGTAGCAATTTGAAAAATAGGCAGCAAAATTAAAGACATCTTGATACATACCAATAACTAATTAGAAAACACAACAGTATCTATGCCAACTTATAGTTTTATATAAAACAAACACAACTAAAAGACCCCCATATGTTTTAGATAGTGTATCAGATTATCCACTAAACAAAAGTACTATGAGAATGACAAAAATAATGCTCATACTCAAAATGCATCAAAATTAATCAAACATACTAGTATGGACTGTGGAGTAACACAAAGAAACATTTACAAGAAATAAAGAAGCCCCTTTATTAATTGAAGATAACTAGAAGACCCCCCCCATATGTTTTAGATAATGTAGGGATGGCAATTTTGCCCTGCCCCTCCTCGCTTCGCCCCGCGCGGATTTTCCCTGCCCCGCAAAGGTGGTGAGGCGAGGATGGGCAGGATTTTAGCCTCGCACCACGAGGTAGGGCGGGGTGGGTTGGGTCTAAAAATTCTAAACTCATCCCCGCCCTGCCCCACCTCACCCCATATTGATAAGGTTAACTTGTAAATTTTCCATATCCTAAAACCCTACGATTTAAACAAACATATCATTAACTTAATTTATTCTACCCAACAAGGTTTTCTGCCTCTTTTTTTTTCCTCACGCAAGGTTGGAAATAAGGTACCAATTTTAACATTTTCTTTTGTCTTTATTATAAAAAAAAATTTATATACAATTGAATCGTTGATTTTGTATTATGAGATATTTGTTTTTGTTGGGATATTGTCTTGTTAAATACTTTAATAATATTATTCAATTTTTGCTAAAAATTAGTTTGATTTGATGGGATAAATTTATTTATAATCTCAAATATATTTTTATTAAAGGAACAGGTTATATTAAAAAACAATTGTAATAGTTATGAGAAAATTAACAAGAAGTAGAGTTTTACAGGGTGGGGCAGGTCTTCGCGGCACCCTAAGGGGTGAGGATGGGGCAAGAAAATTTTCCCTGTCATGCGAGGCGGGTCGAGGGCGAAGACCCCATCCTTTGGACCCGCCCTGCCCCATTGCCATCCCTAAATGTAGCCAGATTATCTACTACTAGGCCAAGCAAATAGTACTATGAGAATTATAAAATAATGCTAACAATCAAAATGCATCAAAATTAATCAAACATACTAGCATGGACTATGAAGTAACACAGAGAAACCCTTACAAATTCATAAAGCAACCCCTTTATTAATTGAAAATCCCAAACAATTTCTACCTAGTGAAACAAATTGCACAAACAAGCAAAAAAAAAAAAAAAAGGTCCTTTGATCACTTTCACTTGCTAACAACACACAGTCACAGAAACCCATATAATTGATGAAGAAAAAAGTATATATTATAAGAGTCTCACCAGAAATAAAGGGAAAAACCCCAAAGCTATGAAGAATGTGAAAGAACACAAACAGAGAGAATGTCTCTCTACTCTTCACTGTATACACACCAAAATCATACATAAAGCATTCATGAATAAACTTTTGAAATTAAGTAAATATCAACTGACCACCCTAGTAGCTTCATCAGTATTAAACTAAGTAAACATCAAACAAAGTCCACTTCTTGGTTTTGTTGGTTTAAGAAGCAAACGCAAGGGTTACAGGAAGTGAACCTGAAAAGAATCCAGGTGAACTCACCATAACGCATCGGGCAAGGAAACATGTAAAACATATGGTGGTCACATAGCCAACCTGCCCAAGAGAAGAGACCCACAAAAATAAATTCAGAAATTTTAAAAAGAAAAAAGTGAAAAAGTTACAATGATTATTACATCGTCCTTTGGATTCTACAGGGAATTGCCGTAGCATAAAAAAAAGTCTAACAGAAGATGACAGCTGAAAATGTTATAAGATGACATAAGGTATATGCCAAAATTCAAAATTATGTAGTTATGCCACATCCATGCAACCACATTACTAACTGATTGAAGATGAGGGATGCCAATGAATAGTTATAATTAGGAGAATGATTCACCAAACTAGATAATCAAGAAAGGTGTTAAACTGTCAAAATTTCTACCATAAATTGTAGGTAAGACCTAGGAAAATGAGACAGTCTCCACCTACTCTTATGAGAAGAAAATTTGTCATTTGAGCTAGAGCCCATTGGCAACATACAAATTTTTACTAAATTTCCCAATTTCTTCATCCCATTAAAGGAAAGGTCAAAATTTTTATTCAAATACTCTCAACTCTCAACTCACTGGCAGATAAAATGCAGATTTTCCTAGCCAAAAGAACACTGACCCAGAAGATGGTATAATAAAAATTGAGAGAATAACTTAGGCAGCCAAATTTTCACATAATTTGGATCAAATTGGACTAGGCACAGGAAGAGAAGACTAGCTATAGTCCAAAAAGTAAATTGTTTGCCAAGTTCTAATTAACAAAAATTGAAAATTAAAGCTCACAAACCCATTGAAGATGAGCTTAGGTTAATGAATGAAGGAGGTTGAATTGACATTGTCTAGTATGAATACCTCCAATGACATGAAAAAGACATGTCTCATTTTCCTTTGTGTGTGTTTATACTATTTGGTTTCCTGGAGTTAGAGACTGACGTGAACTCAAGGCCTCAGGTGTAAGCATGCAGATAATATCTTGTAAGTGTTAGTGAATGAGCTATCCATTTGGGGCAATAGAAAATCAAGTTGACTAAACTTAATGCAGGGGCAAGTGGATTTTGGTTTATACCTTTACATATACTTATTTATATATGATGCAACCTTGGATGAATTAATGTTGATTGAAAAGCAAATGTAGCAGACAAAAAAAAAAAAAAAGGAGAAGTCATTTGCCACCATAGAGGAGAAACCCCAGGGTTGTAAACAAAGAGACACCTGCCAGAATACATGAACCAGGACCCATAAATCAATATCAGGATTAACTAAGCTTTACAAGTGTTGGAAAAATGTCCAAGCATCAATGTTCTCAGTACACCCCAGCTAAAATCACTCATAAATGAAAAAAAAAAATCAAGTTTTGGGAAAGGATTTAACTTCAAATAACAAGTTCAATGACTCACTCAATTACCATCATCACCAGATACTAGTTAACAATTAAATAGATCAAACAATAGGTAGACACTAAACAAAGAAATTCTATTTCCAGAAAATATGTGGAAAGAATATCTGTTTTGTTCAATGCTTATCATGACACACACACACACACACACTCTCTCTCTCTCTCTCTCTCTCTCTCATATATATCCCCACCAACCCCTATGACTCAAAAGTATCTAGTTGTTTAAGTTTACTGCACTGCTTTTTACTTGATCAGTACAATATCTACTAAAGAATCAGTTGCCAATAAACTTCAAACCAATCACCATAAACCAGTTGCCAATAAACTTCATATCAGTACAATATCTAGCAGTTTAACACCAGTAACTGCTAAAGAATCCTCAAAATCCTACAATATCAACTTCAGACCAGTCACCATAAACCAGTTGCCAACCACACAAGTTCACATTTGCAATCACACTAAACAAAAGACCATCACAAAGGAACTTTAAAAGAACACAATCTAGGAAAAATTGGATGTTGCATTACTTAACACCATTTTTAATTACTACTAGAATAGAAAGAGTACCTAACAGATACATACGCACCCATTGTAAGCATAGTTTCTACCAATAAAAAAAGAAAAAGAAAAAATGAGCAACAGGTACATAGAGAACATCTGATTAGTACAACACCATTCCAAGCAACCTCTATTAAAACAATCTCCTTTCCATCACCAAAGCTCAGGGTGCATTTGGTACTGTTTCTCTAGCCACTTCAGCTGGAACTCTTTATAATGACTATGTGCTACAAACATGTGCCTAGCCTCTTGGTTTCCCATGAAGAAGCAGGAGTTGAACATATGAAGGTGATCACCCGGTTGCACCCCAGGAAGACTCAACCCCATGTCCATAACTGTTTAAACCTCAGCAACTGCTGTGGAAGCAAATGGTGTACGAGTACTTACACTTCTACTTTCAACAATAACATCTGAGATGTTCTTCAAAGAACGCTTTTTACCACACTTCTTGTGAATTCACCTGAAGAGGTGGACACCTCTTGCCAAGCCTTTTCCCTTATTCATTGCCGGTCATGTCCTCGACAATGATGGGCCTTCAACCTCCATTGGGTAAACATCCGCAAAGGGCTGACATTGGGGGTCAACAAATTCTTTGCTATTAGTGGAGTCCGTAGACCCTTCGGTGCTTTCCTTTGGTATTTGACCACTTGGGGTCCATGCATTTTTTCCCGTTGCAATCATGCCTTCAAACATGATCTCCATGGAAGCAATATTCGGCAAACCTTTCTTGCGAATGGTTGTTGCCTGAGAACATTCCTACATGTGTACAACCAATAGTTACGGACCAATATAGTTGTAGACAGTTGAGTTTATCACAATTTTGTAAAGTAAACTAATCTTAAGCTTTCGGCCCCACCACTCATCAGTGGCATCAATCCTCCCAGTGTCATGATCATAACCCAACCCAGTCTCATGCTTAATAAGCTGCTTCCATATCTTCCAAGATTTTCTCAAATGATCTCATTTGTTTTTAAATTGCAAGTGAGACACCACTTTGCCTATTTCACTCAACTGCTTAATCACTGCATCAACCCCTTCCTTTCTCGAAAACCCTCCATTCCTATTGCCTTCTAGGACTTGAGCATCACACAAATCACAAAAAGCTTTTAGTTCCATTGGATCTTTCCACTCAGTTCTCACATCATTTCCAGCGTACTTCGATTTCCCCTCAACCATTTTTTTTACAACGGAATTCTATATTCATTGAGGCATTTCGACAAACAGTTCGTATGCATATCATAATCGATTACATGCTCACATGAAAAATGCAAATTAAACTCACATAGTCCAAATACAAACATAGGCAAGAAGAGAAACGCACAAAATTACACGAAGGAGAGAGAAACCCACATATTAATTTCACATAAAACACAAAAACCACACACAAAGTTAAACACAAGAACAGACAAATGCAGAACACAACTATTAGATAAATGCAGAACACCAACATATCAGAGAGTATGAGAAGTTAGATACAACTTACAGATAAATGCAGCGTCTCTCGCCCACAATGGTGGCAACAACATACCAAGCGGAGAGAAGGTGGGCTCGAGTGAAAGAAGAACAGAGGGGTACCAATTCGTTTGTTTCGCTTAAAGGTATTACCATTGTGTTTCCTCTGTTTTGATGATTTATTAGTTTGTGGGTAGGTGCAATTCATTAAAGAGGAAGAGGACGGAGCATTGAAGCATATTGAAGACATCTCGTCTCACAGCAATTGAGAGAAAGAAGAAAGATCTGTCGCTCACAATGCACCGTTCTAAGAAATAGCTATTGGCGTACACAAGAATCCAAACGCACTGTATTAGCAACGCAATTCATTTGTTTTGTGGGTCATGAACAGTGCACGTGGATCCCAGTTTTAAAACTACACTTAAAACGAACCGTTCAGCAAAATTTTAATTTGCGTTTATCTGAAGTTGGCTGAAACGTGAACTATAGCCGTGGGTCCCACTTTTTCAAACGCCAAACGCAGACTTTTGGCTGAAACGTGCAATCCAAGCGCACACTTATTGGTGGTTAAAAAATTAATTTCAATGGTGAGTTCAAATTAGAACTAGTAACAACTTAACACCTAAGACTTTTTTGTGAAAATACTATGAATGTAGCACTTCTAAAAAAAAGGCAGTACACAACAAAATTTTACAATAGTTGAGTTGACAAACTTTTACTAGTTTTCATCTAGGCTCACCATTAATATTATTTTTTTACTTACCACTATTAAACGGCACATCAATAGGTGTGAAAATTTTTGTCTTTAAAATTTCTCAAAAAACATTCTACGTGATTCATATTAATTAATAATTTTGCATCTATAACAAGAGAATAGGGTTTAAGTAATTTTTTTTTTACAAAAATCATATTTAAATATATAAAAGGCCTTAATCCATTTTTCCTCTTAGGCCCCCAAATGCATCAAGTTGCCCCTGTGCACAACACACACTCAAACACATCATAAGATTCACTTAGTCCATTACTTAGGACATGTTTGGTAAACTGTAATAGACATTGTAATGTAATTAATTATTCTTATTATTTAACTATTCATTAATTTGATAATGTTTTTATTACAGGAAATAGTCATTTCTTATTGACAGCTTTTTTTTTTTTTAGAGATAATTACAACATACTGCTAACCCCATAGCTTGAACCATTTTCCCCCTAGACCTCCAAGCACTTTGTGCATGGGGAGGTGCCAATTCAGTTACAAGACCTTTGGCTATTAACAGTTATTCTTTAAAATGAGGAATTACTATTCATTTTTAAAATGTTTGCAATAGTTATTCCTTAGTAGATGCAATAATTTCTAAAATTAATATATTTTTAAATAAAAAAAAAACTTTTCATATATACATAACAAGTATAAAAATAAAAAGTCATTAAAATTAACTCATCTCTCTCGCAAATTTAAAAAATATTATTTTTAAAGATTTATAATTGTATGAGTAAGATATTTCCTAAAATAAATTTTTAAGATTATTCTAATATTACAAGTTATAACTCACAACCAAACTTATGAATATGTTTAGTTATTTTATTACAACACATTTTATTTCTAGTAATAAAGATTACAATTCCTATCGTAATTCTCTTTCAGTGTACCAAACGTGCCTTTAGTAAACATCCAATGTGAGACTTAGCATATACATGCACAATACACACTCAAACACATCCCTAAGATACACTTAACCCCCACGCAAGAACTTGTGTTCAGCACGCTAACCATTAAAGCAAGTCAGCTTCTTGGGTATTTATGTTACAAACTATTGTATTTATTGTATATAAATTAAATTAATAATTTGATTTTGTCAGGGTTTGAACTTTTGTAGTCTTGTAGACTAACAATTTGAACTTTTGTAGGGTTGAGAAATGAGTGTGGTAGGCCCTTTAAGTTGAAGCTGAGCATCGGATTTGGGCTTGTTAGTATATCAGGCCAAGCCCATTCTTGAATACCTAAATTTTAAAGCCCAATAGCTAAACTTTGGGTAAGGCTGTTCTCTTTTTTTGTAGTTGGGCCTTTTAGCGCATGGACATTTTTTATGTGTCGTTGGGCGAGTTTAATTTAATCCTAATGTTTTCATAGTTCCCTCCATAATAAATTGTTCAGTAACTTTTAGTCTTTAACGTCATATTTCTTATTCATAAAGTAGAGTAGTATTACTTTATTTTTTAGTCCTAATCGACTATTATTACTTTAATACCTTTATCTTTTTCTTTTTTTTGGTTAAGTTACCTATTACCATTTTGCATGAAAGACTGATTTTCATAAAGGGAAAAAAAAACATCTACTCTTTTAACCCACAAAATTTTTGTGAATTGTGAAATGTACTGCGGACATTTTGACTACTTTAAACTTTAAAGTATCTTGTTTGCTAAAATGTCTCTATTGTTAAATGGGCTTTTGATAGTGCTGTCCATAATAAACTAGGCCTATCTCTATCTCTAAGCTCCATGTTGGCATTTTGTTTATCTTATGCAAGAGATTTTTAAAGCCAGGTTTTATTTTGTGTGGCCCTCGTCTCTTTTTGTTGTTCTTGACTTCTTGCATTTATGTTTTTTTGGTGGCAATAAAGATTTAGTATTTAGCAAAAAGAAAAAAGGACACAAAACTTTGAGATACTCTCAAATCTCGAGTTCATGCAACATTTTGGTTTGTGATGAGTGTATGAGAATCCAAGGGAGCATTATGTATAATTTGCTCATAATTTAAATTTTTTTTTTTTTTTTTGGTAATAAAGTAGAGGGGAGGAGGAGGATTTAAAAAAAATAAAAAAATAAAAAATTCTTAGGGGGCATGGCCCCTGCCCTCCGCCCCTGGTTTCACTAGCCATATAAAGTAATCACCGTGATTAAAAATTGGCTAAATGCAAAATCGACCCTTTAAGTTTCTCCATAATTTATTTCAGTTCTCTAATTTTGCTTTCATTCATTTCAGTCATCTAAGTTTCAAATTTATTCAATTAAAGCTTCTTTGTCAACTTTCGTTAAAATTTATTGTAAAATAAATTCTGGAAAATATTTTTCAATCGTTAATTGGATTTTTTTTTCAATTAAAACAATTTGAAGAAAAAAATTTAAAAATTGGACAATTAACGACAACATATAATAAAATTTGATGAAAAAACCTTAATTGAATAAACTTGAAACTTGGATGATTGAATTAAATGAAAGCAAAATTAGAAAACTGAAATGAATTTTGATGAAACATAAAGAGTGGGTTTTGTATTTTATTCTTAAATTTTTTTATTCATTTGACATAATAATTAATAAATAAAATAGGTATGGTTATTTTATTGTGCTTATCTTGTGTTGAAAAGCCCAACAATTTGTTGGATTCCGATTAAAACCTCACCGAAAGCCTTATATAAATCCACATGTTTATGTATTCCATAATATTTTCCAATTCACCAATTCAATACAATGCATACAATATAAATGTTTAAGATAGATTTTTTTTTTTTTTTTTTCTTTGAAGCAGTATCAAACCATGTATTTAAATTTAGAATAGTTATTTAACATATGGCTATCTATTTAGTATAATAATTTCTTAGGAGAAGGTATTTTGTATCAAATGATATCATATCAGCGATATCAAAATCGAATAAGTGTGAGATATGTCAGCAAAAAATAACTAACCCATTAACAATTAAAAGACATGTGTTTGTCGATAGTTATTTTTGCGCACATATCTCTCGTTTATTGGATTTTGATATGGATGACATGGTATCATTTGATATAAAATACTTTTTTCATTTCGTAGAACCTATTTACTAAAAACAATATATGTATAAACTCACAAAAAAATTCTACTAAGAATGATAACAAATGTCGTTATCTTCCAACAATAAACAACTAAGGTTTGATAAAACATTGTCACAATATTTAAATTTTTGCAATAAATGATTATGAAACTCTTCATCAAATTAAATACCTACAACCATTTGCGATAAATATTTTGTTATTCATATTTCCTTATTTATCATTTTATTTTATGAGTCTAACTACGATGCTTAGCTTACTTAATTTTTAATGAACACCTTTTAAGAAAGAAAACAAATAAAAAATGAACAAAATAACAAAAAATATATGTCATTGAAGTTTCTATTAGATAAAATTATAAATCTAAAAGATTTAAACCACTAATAAATTAGTGTTCTCTAGGTAACAAGTAGAATAGCATACATCACAATTTTTACTTTCTAAGTATAACTAACACATAAAACTCAAAATACACGAAGAAAATTTTTGGGACATTATAATTTCATGAGGCATTTTAAATATTGCATAATGAAATATTCTAGAAATCATAAGATTTTGTTAAGGTTTAACTAAGAGAGTAGCAGCAAGGATTATATACTTGTTTACAAAATATAAAAGTGAAAATTATTCAACTTTAAAGTTGGGAGATGAAACTACCTCAAACATAAAGGGGGAAAGTACTTTTTTGCATAATTTTTTTTTGTGAGTAAAACTATGTGTTTTTTACTTTAACAAATGTGTTAAAAAAAAAAAAAATCAGCCCAAGGAAACTATCCGTAAAACTATGAAATTTGGCTCAACAAATTGGCTAAACCAAAAAAAATCAGGAACATAATAAATATCACGATATTTTCTCAATACCTTTATTTTAGCTATGATGGGCCCTGGTATGATCTTTTATAATTTTATTTTAAAGTAATGCTACACCCACATCATTTTCACAACAAATTTTAGGTGGTAAATTGTTATTGGCTTTTAAGTGAGACAACCTTTAAACTATGCATTAAAAGAAAAAACAAACAAAAAACCAACAGAAGAAAATTGTGCGTGAAACAGTGAATTTTTGCTCACCAAATTTGACTAAACCAAAAAAGAAATCTAGGAACACAACAAAATGTCACAATATTTTCACAATACCTTTATTTTCAGTTGTGGTAAGTTTGGGTCTGATATATTATTATTTATTTTATAGAAATGTTATCTCTATAATATTTTCATAACAAATTCTAGATGATAAGTTGTTACTGATTTTAAAATGAACCCACGACTGATATCACTTTTTTATCCATCAATAATAGCTTACCTATGATTTGTTGTGAAATTAATGTGAAAATATTGTGGACTTAGCATTTATTTATTTGATTTATAAGAAACTAAGATCTCAACAATTGTGAAAATATTGTGATAACAACAAGTGTTACAACAATTTCACAAAACATTTATTTTCAGTTGTGGTTGGTTACAATCTCATATTTTATTATTTTATTTCGACCTATAAGAAATTGACACTTCAATAATTATAAAAATATTGTGAAATTTGTTGTCTTAGTATAACAATATATATGTTAACTCATATAAATAATTTTTTTATAAAAAGAGCACAAACTGATGACTGGAAAAAAAAAAAAAATGAAGTAATGAACAATACATATTGAGCAAACTTAAAAGTACTGTAGCTTTTACATATTCACACAACAAGTGTTAGAACATTTTTACAAAACATTTATTTTCAATCGTGGTTGGTTAAAGTCTCATATTTTATTATTTTATTTCGACCTATAAGAAATTGACACCCCAATAATTGTGAAAATATTGTAAAATTTGTTGTGTCAATATAACAATATATATGCCAGCTTATATAAATATTTATAAGAAGGAGAAAAAAAAAAAAAAAAAAGCACAAACCAATCACTAGAGGAAAAAACTATAGCTATTATAGCTACAGTGTCAATTGAACAAGCAAAAAACACTGTAATTATTGTAGCTACGCACATTGACGCTTTTTATGTATAGATTAATGAGCTTGATTGATGTGCACTTGTATATGATCCATACGATATACATGTTTATATTAACTACTATGCGTATCACGTTATGCAAATCAATCTAATCATGTTAAAATTGAACAAACCTGAACTTTGAACGACCAAAAATGGGGATATACCTCTTTCGCGCAAAACATGTAGCAAAATGCTCTTATTCTGAAACTATTTAGAAAAATGCCATTGTTTTAAACTCGATTTTCTAAAAATTGAGTTTCAATAAAAAATTCGATTTTTTGAAAATTGAGTTATAGGCAATCAAACTTAAAATAAATAAACTACATTTTAACCAAGTAACTCGCTTTTTTTCGAGTAACTCGATTTTCGCCAAATCAAGTTTCAAAATAGGAGCATTTTTCTAAATAGTTTCAGAACAGGGGCATTTTACTGGAACTTTTGGGCGAAAGGGGTATTTTGCCATTTTTGCCGAACTTTGAACTTTGTCAATGACTTTATACCTTAACCATCATTCCAGCTGGACCCTAGGCTCCCTCTTAACCACCTCCATTGATTCCATCTTCAGACTGAAAAAACTGTGAAATTAATCTCCATCCATGAACCACCGCAACTACTTCTCCAGCAACTATTCTTCGAGCTTAGGTCCATCAAAGAAGCTCTCCAGCCTCCATCCATTGATCAACATGGACCTTGTCTTGCCTAAGTGGATGTTTTTTGTAATGTAAAATTAAAAGGAACCACTTTAACTCATTATGGACTAGACATTTTTCTTGTTAGAAACATCTAAAATTTCAGTATTTTCTGAAATAGTCTAGTATTTAAATTAGAACGGATTGAAAAAGATAGGTAATATCTTTTATAGAGTTCTTAGGATAACTTTAGCATAAAATTCTTAAAATTCTATCCTTAGTTCCACTTCCATACATTTTAGAACAAATGTATTGGATTTCATTATGTCATCAACAATTTAAATAGAAATTAAATTTGTGATAGTTAACATTTATTTAAATGAAAATAATGTTGCAAAATCCAATCTACTCATTTTATAAACTAAATGGATAGAATTCTAGAAGTTTCAGTTTTTTTTTTTTTTTTTTTTTTTTTTTTTGAGAAGATAGAAGTTTCGATAAATTGTCTAGAAAGTCTTAAGCTTGGCCTAGACTTCAAATACAAAAACTATTAGTTGTAACAACTACCAAACAATGCAATTAGGTTTTTCAAAACATTCTTCTCAAAAAAAAGTTTTTCAGAACATTACCTTAGAGTTAAGATTGTTACCTTAGAGTTAAGATTGTTATACAACTTATCCACAGTTTATATATTTTGTACGATTTTAAAACAAGATTGGATCAAGACTATTATTACTTTTTTCTTTTTTTTCTGTTGAGAAAAGATCAAGATTCGAGATTATTCATTGATTCAATCCCACAAGTCAAGCAAGACTTAAATTATAGTACACAATAAAAACAATAGCATCAATTTCTTGGTAGTAGTAATTATTTATTTCTATATATCCTTTTTAATTCTCTCTATGGAAAGTGAGAATTTACAATAATCTTCTTAATTCTTTCCTGGAAATTTCCAATAACTCCTTCAACACTTTCCAAGAACTTTCCTACCCTCTTGGTATGTATTTTGCCTCTTAGCCGCATAATCTCTGATTCCCAGAATTCCTAATTCCTAAACCAAACCCAAATATGCACCCCCAATTCCTGTTCTTGGAGATGACTATTATCTCGGCTGAAGAGTTAAATCTAGGGTCGTTTCCACTCAAGAAAAACACCTTCGTTACTGTTAACTCAGGCCTTCAACACCATGCAACCACAAACATTGACAAACAAGGCAGCAGCTACCCTTCATGGAACGAAAAGTTTGATATACAATTGCCAAGAACCGTGCAATATATAGCTATTGAGGTCAAGAGGCAAGCCCTTCTAGGAAACATGATGATAGGTATGGTGAATCTCCCAGTTACAGATTTTACAAAGGGCTATGCTGCCGCAAATCACATACACTTCTTGAGTTACGTACTAAGGGATCGTTATGGTGTAAGGAAAGGCATTATTAATCTTTCAATTAGGGTTAAAGAATAAAGAACCTTAATTGGCAACAACTACGTGCTCCTATATGTCTGTGTTTGGATTTTTTTGGGTGCTTATAGAACGAAGAGAAGGATTGAAGAGGAGAACAAATTATGTTTTGGAAATCAAGAATTTTTTTTTTTTTTTTTTTTTATGTATTGTTTTGATAAGTAATAACTATGAGTAATTTCAATAAAGTGTTGATATAATTGTGTATGTTGTTATGTATGTGTTTGGTTTTTTCTTTCTTCTTTTTTTTCTTCTTTTTTTCTTTTTGTTTAATTGTGTATGAGCTATGAATTTTTGTTTTTTTGTTTTTTTTTCCTTTTTACTTGGCATAACACTAATTGCTTAGGGTGTGTTTGGTAAATGAGCATTTGTAAAAAAAATTAAAAGGAGTTATTATTGTAAAACAGAGTTATGCTTCCAAAACCGCAAAATACCTAACTAAATTGACCCTTATTTAGTTTCATGATTATTGAACATACAACACAATGAAATAATAAATATGATATTGAAATCTATTATGATCTAATTATTTTATATCTTTTTTATTTTATTAACACTAAATATATGTTAATTTTATTTTTTTTAATTTAGTAATGAATGTTAATATATTTATCATTATTCAGCGATACTATATTTCTTTTTTGTTTATATTTTAATTTCTTGAAGAAGAAATCCTAGCTAACTCCATTAGTGAGAGATTTCGGATCTATTACATGGATGCTTCGGCCCACCAAATACCATGAACCTTTCTTGTTAGGATCTTCCAACTTCCAAGCCTTGGGTCATGGACACCACTGGATGTCACAAGAAAATGTCTCAATTGAGACATTTTAGTGCTTTCGCCAAAAGTTCCATAGTTCAATTAATTAGTAGTTTAGCAAATATTTATCTCTCATTGTAACTATCAATTATTAAAAAAAAATATTAATGCTCTTAGAAGGAATGAGTTTGAGCGGCAGGATTAATAGTATATAAATAATAAATACATTTTAAATTCTCATAAATAAAAAAATCAAAATGTAACATAATTTTATATCCCATATCCTACCATGACGACAACAAGAATCAAATTTTCTACATCAATAATCACTTATTATTTTGTAATCCCTCGAATTTGTACATTTAATTTTTTTTTTGTTGTTGAAAAAAACCAAACCAAATGGTTATGAAAATGACAAGTTTTTCAAATTTGGAACCACTTAAAAAATAAATAAATAAAAATTAAAACCCAAATGAACCTATTGATTAAGTTTTATTTACCATCAAAAGTTGATGTCATCGTCATGGCTGTTGTCTCATCCTTCTTTTATACTTTTTTTTTTAAAATCAACATCCTTCTTTTATATATACTTGACAACAACGTTATATATTAGAAGAATATTTACCATCAAATGGTAGTTGCCCGCCTACTTGCCCATTGGCCTTACTTTGAGCAAATTTGCAAATTATTAAGAATGATAAAATTAATTGAATTTTTGGAGTTTGAATGGAACAAATTATACATTAGGAGAATCCAGATCGTACAATTAAAACTAAAAAAAGGAAAGAATCCAGATGCGTTGAACATTCGTATTCGACGATCTACTCCTTTTCCTTCTTCTTTTTTCCCTCTAAAAGAATCTCCAATTTTTTTAATTTTGTCATATCAAGAAAATTCTTAGAGGGGGAAAAAAAAAAATGAGAGATGGAGATGGTTCGGAGGACGGAGAGAGAGAGAGAAAGATTGTGTGTGTGGAATCTAGATATTCGACATTTGAATAGAAAAAATAAAAGTGAAATATGGATGGCTTTAGGACAAATGAAATTTTTAGATGGTCAGTGTTTGGATTTGGTTTTTAAAAAATAGAAATAAAAATTAGAATCCAGATATTGACTCCAAAAACAATAATTTGTCAATTGTCTTACATTACTTGCATGCATTGATATAATATAAAAATACGGTAGAATTTACATAATTTAGCCGAAAAATAACTCATATTCTTTTCAACAATAAAAAAAGACTTATATTAATCTGTGTATAATTATATAAATTGACAATTATGTTACAGTAACTATATAAATTTACACTAATATTATTTATTTTGTACTTAGTTGTTTATTCTTTTTTTTGTATTTCGAAAATTAAGGAAGATAACGAACAATGGGTGTTATGTGTGAAGAAAGATAAATAATTTAATGAAACATAATATTAAATAGATAATCTAATGTAAAGTATTTTGAAAAACAAGTATATATAAAAAATTATTATACTAAAATAAACATAAATTTTTTACGGATGCGATACTCTTAAAGTTTGAAATTTGAAGTAATTAAAAAGAAGAAAAGAAAAGAAGTAATTCCATACAACAATACAGAAGAAAAGAAGTAATTAAAAAGAAGCAGGATTTAACCCAAGAAACCCTTTTATCTGGATCAATCAATCTATAACCAAACAGATAATAGAGGAATCTGTTCCCACTCTCACTCTCTCCCATACCGCTCACTAGTCACTGCTCAGTCGTCACTACTACTGCCACTTTCTGGTTTTACTTTAAAAGATACCATTTTTTACAGAAAGAGATAGGCACAGAAGGCAGTAACTAACAGTAAATTTTGCACAACTTTAAGTCACGCAATGTCATTTCACAATCTTTATCAATATTCCATTTTTGGCATTATTTTCACATTTTCAAGATGGCCATGATAAAAGCTTTTACAGTCACAAAATTAACTCTGTATTTAAAATAATAATAAAAAATTTCTTTCTCGTTTTATTCATCTAGGCGTGTACGCATCAATGCCTTTCACTACAGCCAAAAGGACATCCCCAAACCATTAATGCCTTGTTTGTTTTGGTAAGAAATCCAAAATTCTTACTCCAAAGGAAGGAGCTCATGTTTATTAAAGTTGCGCTTGTACATGCATTTGAATCATTGAAATCATGTATATATATGTGGGACCTGCTCATTAAAATTTTCATTAAATATTGCTCCCAAAAAAATAGAACAATTCAAAATATAAACACAATTTTTCTTTTTTTTTGACAATTAGGTATAATTATTGAAGGATCTTGTTGAAAAAACTCACCCCTCAATAATTTATACTTATTACAGATGTATAAAAATAATTGGCTAAATTTTAACTAAGTTATGGTGACCCAACCTCAGAGAGACCCAATTGAATGCCTTTCAATAATTCAACTAAGTTATGATGGCCTAACCAGACCCAATTGAATGATGAAGGTAAATAATGGGTTAACCTTAAATATCAATCATCTTCTCCCTTGGGGGATTTTTTTTTTTTTTTTTTTTGAAAGGGATTTTTATTTATTCTATCTTTTACACTTTTATGTAAACAATTTGTAGTTGAAACACATAAATTCAGACCATTAATGTGCTGTGGTACACTGTAACTATATCCAAGTTAAGTTATGGTGACCCAACCTCTTACTACACACCCAATTGAATGTTTATGAAGTATGAAGGAAAGTAAAAGTTGTTAGTTGTGTTAAAAAATTATACACTGATCATCAGCTCCTTTTGCGGGGGAATTTTTGTTTTCATTTTTAGGTGGAAGACATAAATTATATTCGGACCATTATTGGGTGTGTAACTGTGACATTGTGTAATTACTGTCCATGGTACGATGGCAACAAAAATGGTACCAATACTGTCATTATTTCGTGGCTATAACTTGAAATTTTCTATTTGGAAAAAAAAATTACATGTATATATTAAGGTAGTAGTGTAACTAAAACTATATATATAAGAAGTAGATATAAATGTTAAACAATTTTTTTTGGTAATGTATGTTAAACAATTCATACCTTGCAACTCACTCATTTATCAAACTCACTGCTTATCATTCTTGCTCATAACATCAAGTTCCATTTGAATTTGAAAATCGAGAAGAAATTTTTTTTTTTTTTTTTTTTTTTCACTTTTTGTTCTATTTGACAAGTAAAAACATTCCCTTAATTTTAAAATTTCACAAAAATTTGATCTACCATTCAATTTTCCAGGACAAAGTACAAACTAGCGGCAGCTAAAATACAGGTCACTACTCACTACCCATAGCAGCTTTCTTTAAATAAAAACACAAACAAGTTTTTTTTTCATCAGCTTCTGAAATAAAAGCAGTGCATTATTTGGTCGTTTGCATTGATAGCCTTGGATCCAGTCTTTGTTTCTGGTCAGAGATTCAATATTACAGGGTTGTGCTAGGTCATGTGGATATACATAGACTTTATTGTGACAAGCATAGATAGCTTCACATGTAATGCAATTGTAGGTGCATGGAAAGCTCGTGGAAACTGTTGGTAAGAAACTGTATTTCCAAGTTCTTTTTTTATGAGATATTGACCAAATTCTTGACCTACACATTTGTTAGTTGTATCTTCTGAGCAATAAACTAGTAAATGAGGAGAGTTAATTATGAAAGTACCTAAAAAAAAAAAAAAGGAGAGAGAGAAAGAGAGTAAATGAAAAGAAGAAAAGAGTGACACGAGGAATGACACATGCTCATGATTATTATTACTATTTTTTGTTCTTAACAACATGATCTTGATGTACGAAAGAGATTATATGGGATGAAACTTATTTATAGTTTTTTAAACACTGTACTTTGGTATCTAATTAAAATCAACCATATAATGCAAAAATATTTTCTTTTAAATGACAATTAAATTCAATAATGTATTACTTATTAGTGCCTATTTAACATTTCTGTAAAAAAAAATAGAACTTCATCTATCAAAGTTTTAGTATTATAATATTTTTGTTTCTAAAAAAAAAAAAAAGTTTTAGTATTAGTGTCTGTTTGGATATTCTGTAATTTTTTATACTTATTTGTTTAGAGTTTATTAAAATATATAGTTTTTGATGGTCTTTATGCTAAACCTACATGTGTGATCATTTTTTTTTTTTTTAAACTAAAATTTAGTTTATTTTATAAATTTTAAAAAAGAAGTGAGACAAAAAACAAAAAGTTAAAGGTTTTGCACCAAAAAAGAAATACTTAGAACTTGTACAATATATAAATTTAAGTTCAGCAGTTTTTTTAATTTATTTTATATATATGATTATACTTTATTTATTATCAAATAAAAAAATCAATTAATTTTTAATAAATGCAAAAATTGAATCTCGAAATCTCTTATTTAAGCTGGGTTTGGATATAAATTATTTCTTGCGCATCTACGTTTTCAGCGTTTTTTCCTCTCTTTTTTTTTTTTTTTTCTTGTTGCACGACAAAGTTACTGTTTACATACTGTTCACGTACTGTATACGCACTGTTTACGGGACTTACATCTACTTTATTCATAAAAAAATATTAAAAATAGGTCTCAAGACACTATTGATCTATTTAAAATTTATTTTGTTATAGTGTTTTCAGTTTTTAGTTTTCAACAAAGTAATTGGTATCTAAATGGTCCCTTAATAACAAAAATAAATAAATAAATAAAATGGCCTTTGTGGGAATGAATGAAAATTGAAATGATAGCAGTAGGAAAAATGTGCAAAAGAAAAGTAGGAGAAATGTAGCTTCACCATTGGTTCTTTCTTTCTGTATGTTACTCTAACAGTCTAATGTTATTTCCTCTCTTTTTAATTCGAAGTAATCTATCCTCCAGGTTATGTCAAATTGTGAATGTGTAACAGGCTTAATATTGGATCATTATCACTTTCAAAAGCTTAAACCGTTAGGAAGTGGGCCAACATTGTAAATTATTCATGCCACATGCCCCACCCAACCGAGGGGGTATATCCTGTGTACAAGATATCCAAAATCCCACCCAACAGGCCAACACCCCTCATAAACAAATGCATGCATTTGCAGCACAGCCAAAGTACTGGTAGTAGGTATTCTGTGCTTCCTCTGACGAGACAGCTCACACAGGCCAACGTCTCACATCAGATTTCTTTCCCTCCCTCTGATTGAATAAAAATTGAAGTCAAAGCCTTTCATAATTACAAAAACAACCCTGCACCAGTCTCTTGTTTTCTTCTTCTTCTTCTTCTGTACGAGATTGAGATTGAGATTGAGAGAGATATATCCATGTCCATCATGTGACATCATCCATATTCTATGCACCAAGAACTGTGAGTCTGAGGCAAGTAGGGTCTAAGTAAAGGTTGCTGATAGTGATTGCCTTCTAGTACTCACATTAATTTTTTTTTTTTTTTAAATGGTAAATTTACACATTTTTGTTTAAAAAACCAATCACATTTTTGTTTAAAAAATCACGAGACTTTTGGCTGAATATTGCTGAATTTAAAATTTATTTGCGTTATGAGCACTGTTCCAACTTATTTGAAAAAATGAGGAGAGAGAGGGAATTTCGGCAACTTATTTACCAATTGAATTAATTGGAACCCGAATAATGATTGTTGTGTATAAAGAAAGATAAACAATTAAATAAAATTTATATTTTAATGAAATGTAGTGTAAATTAAATAATTTGACGTGAAATGTTTTGAAAATTGAATATGTAAAATAAAAAAGTAAGTTTTTATATTAAACTAGATATAAGTTTTAGCATGAGCCAATACGAATACACTTAGTTATAGTGTCCGTCTGGCAAAAATTATTTTTGCTAATTTATTTTACTATTCAGTTTATTTTTGCTACTATTTATGAGTCTCACTACACTTTTTGGTACTATTTACGAGTCTCACTGTACTATTTTAGCTAACTTTTACTTTTATTTATAGCACTTTCAACAAAAAGTTTTCAGTTTTAACAAAATAAGCGGATTCCAAATGAATCTTTAGTATCACACATTCTTACACATTTTTTTCATAAATTGTTCCTGTTTACATGAATCTACTATTTATTTTTTATTTTTTTTATTCACAGTCTATCACATTCACGTAAGACAACTGCAACTCTATCATACAAGATAATCGTGGCAAAATACTTGTAAAAGCAATATTATTGCCTTAAAATTGAACGCCAAAAAAAACTACTATTAAATCCCATTAATAGTAGACTTTGTGAAGCCAACAAATGCGCTAACGCGTTAGCCCGAAAAGGCCCCTCATCCATCAAGACTCTGATATTTTTTTAGTCCTCTTGCGGACATTTCTATGCTTTTTTGATAGTATCGGTATGTATTATGAGAGGATTCTTCCTCAAACTTCTGTTCCTGGTTAGGAGTTTTTAATTATGGATCTGTTTAAATATTGCTTATTATTGAAAATTAAAAATATTGTACCAAAATTATTTATAAATATGCAAATAGTGCAATAGAACCCAATTTTATAATTGATTTTTTCAAATTTCGTACTTACAAATCTTGTAAACAGTGCACATAACCCATAAAAAATGCAAACACAAATTATTTCAGCTGTATCCAAACTCTCTTTATATATCTTTTTTTTTTTTTCAACCCAAAAATTAAAATCCCAAGCTGTCCCTACTAAGGGATTTTTTCGTCATTTCATGAGCTCCCGGGCTCAAAAATCTGGATTTTTAACTCTCTCTGATTGACCCATTTGTACCTTTTGGATACTCTAGAGCGGGTCCAAGAATATTTTTGGAATCTTGGATGATCGAAGCATTGTAGGGTCCCAAATTCCCAATCCCGTGGTACCAGAATGGATGAAACTTTTGGATTTTGTATGAAAATAATATGGTTCCTCGTTTTCAAGCGCCACTCTCAACTCCCCCACATTATTTTATAAACGAGTGGCAAAAAATCATAAAAGGTTTGGATTATGTACAATCCTATCCAAACTTTTCAAAAATACTCAATTTGTTTGTTTGTTAAGTACAACTGTACAAATATCACTAAACATTGTTTGAAAATCTCTTCATTCTTCTTTTTTTTTTTTTTTTTTAGAAGTAACCCTCTTATTCTTCTAAGTGCTCTACTTCTCTATTTCTAGTTGAAATTTTACCTTAATAACATTTAAGGTTTATACACGTGACACTCCCCAAATGTATGTATAAATAACCATTCTTTTGAGATTTTTTTTTTTTTTTTTTATAATTTTTATAAATGCAACAAGTAAGATTACTTCTGTTAGGTTTTAGATTGACAAATTCTATAACAATGTAATAATTTTTAAGCTTGTAATGTCTTATACAATGTCCAATGATGATGCCGTGAAATCACTAGGAAGCCACATGGTTCTCACACGCTCGAAACAATTCTTGCACAACAAAAAGAGAGAAGACCTAACAGAGAACACCGGTATGATGTCAGCCAAGTACCCTCCAAATGTCAAGTTAGAACATTTTTACACAACTCTAGATAGGGATGACAATATTTGCCCGACCCGCGGGTACCCGATCCGGTCCGACCCTAATGGGCCGGATTTTATCCGGTCCGATTAGGAATAGGGTCGGATATGGGTTTTTTAAAAAAAAACCCAAAGCGGGTCCGGGTCGGGTTCGGGTTTTATAAAAAAACCCGAAACCCGGCCCGGATAAAACCCGGTTTTCTTGAAATTACAAAAATACCCCCATATATATATAGCAATAATCTAACCCTAAATCACTAAATCCCTCATTTCTTCAGTCACGCCTCCCTCAGTCCTCACTGCCTCACTTTCCTCTCCCTCTCTCTCTCATTCTCCTCTCCCACTCTCACTCACTCACTCTCCTCTCCTCTCCCACTCTCACTCACTCACTCTCCTCTCCTCTGACCACCACAGCCACAACCAATCCTCACTCACTCTCCTCTCTTCCCACCATGACATCCCCAACCAAGCTCAGAAAACCCGTACACTAGTGATGGCAACATCTCAGAATGGGGAAGAGCGTGCGCGGTTTGTATCAAAATGGGGATCCGCTGGGGCGAAGGGACCTTGGTAAGAGCGTAGTGAATTGGATAGGCCAAGGAATGAAAGCCATGCATCGGATTTTGCGTTGGCGGAGCTTCAAGGAGAGTTCATGGAGGTGAGGCAAAGAATGGAGCCTGGACTCACTTTCGTGATTCAAGCTCAGCCTTATCAAAATGCAATCCCTATGCCTGTTGGCCTCGAAGCCGTTTGCTTGAAAGCTAGCACTCACTATCCCACTCTCTTCGACCATTTCCAGAGAGAGCTTCGCGATGTTCTACAAGAGTCGCAGCGTAAATCGCTCTGCAAAATTGGCGCGAGTCCGAGTCCTCGAAGCTTCTGAAGGAGCTTGCCAATTCAGGTGATTTGGAGTACAAGGTGTCTCATTGTAATTTGTTTTTGTGATTCAATTTTGGTTGAGATGTTGTGTGGGTTGGTCTGCTAGATTTTGGATCCGTTTGGATGGCAAGAAAATAGCCCAGAAAATGTTGTAATTATTTTTATTTAAACGTGTGTATTTTGGGATTTCTGTGTTTGTGATTTTGGGATTTCTGTGTTTGTGATTTTGAATGGGTATGGTGGATTTGATTTGAGGTTCATTTGGATTTGTTGTTTGTGCTGCACTGCTGCTGTGATTCTTTTTTCTCAGGAAAACAAATTTTTTCTTTTAATTGATTGGGCTTCAATTTTTTTTTTTTTTGGTTGGGCCACAAATTGGGCCCAATCCCTTAACGGGGCCCGGCAGGGGCGGGTCTGGGCCAGAAAAAAAAAACCCGCTTAGTAAACGGGTCGGGTCCGGACCACGGGTCTTGGCCCGTGGGTCGGGTCCGAGTATGGAAAAACCCGGCCCGAACCCGACCCGTTGCCATTCCTAACTCTAGAGTGACAGAGCTGTGGTAAATTATGCATACCTTTTCCCTGAAGGTTGTTGGGTTTTTATAGTAGAGTAGAACCAACCTCCGTTTATTAAGTAGCAAGTCATTTTCCTTATAGAGAAGATCCTCATTAATGTGAGTATCTTCATGAATCATCCTCACGTTGGAACTCTATTCTCATTGGGAGTTTTGTGTTCAGGGTTAATCGTGAGACGCAAGTTGTTTCCATTTAGAGTTACTTGAAGATTACTTTTAAAATCAAGCATATGCCACGTGGCCTTTCTAACTGTCTACCTTGTGTCCGTACACATTGGGCCCGTCCACTATCAACCCACAACCCCAGCACCATCAAGTTTATTGAGATGGATTCGTCGTTTCTCATTTTTCCCTCTTCATCCAATATCAAAGTTTGAAAATGGAGCTTAAAGAAGACATTCTATTAGGATTAGGATTTGACTGCCGGTCGATCGACGCTCCAATGATTGAAATCCATGTTTCGACAGACATTCGTCCACTCCTCAATAGACAAAAAGAAGATTTTCAACTTTTAATTGCCACTCAATTAATAAAAAATACACATACTATGACGTGTTTTAATTTTTGAAGTATGTTGCTTTCGTTTTCGTATCCTACTTGCATAACATATAAGAAGGCTTGTTATAAACGCGATTTCATAAGACTTCAAACTTTCAAAGGCTGTAACTGTTCACCTTATAGAAAGATAATCTAAGCCTTAAGTTTTTAACTTGTGATTTCAGATAATTGATTTTTACAATAATATTGTTGCCATATCGGTGATCAAGATTGAAGCCACATAACCAATCAACCCAATGCATCATTTAGGCATTAAACCTTCAAGAATGATCCTTGAAGTTGATCATTTATTTTCGTGAACATGGGCGAGTCGTTAATAATAATAATTGGTTAACAAATTTAAAACAAGTTTAGAATAAAGTTCCACAAGGCACAAACCAGGTGAGTGAGTCCAAGTGTTTTAACTAGTATAAGACCGTCTCTAATGGTCCAAAACTCTGCTATCAATAACCAACATGATAGGAGAAAGCTTTAACCATTTTAAAGGGTAGGGAGTTTTACTAGGAGTATGGTGGAGGAAGCTAGATTGTAAAATTCTCACTAGAGGACACTTTTAGCTCTTAAAGTTTGTGGTTATTTTCATACAGGCCATTTACGGTTTAAAATTTCATTTCTGCCTTTCATATTAGGTTTAGTTGTTTGTTTGGCCTTTTATGTTTCATTTGACTTTTCATGAAATTGAAAATTTTAAAATGTAGAGGGCCAAACAAAAAATTAAATCAAACGTAAAAGGGTTAAAATAAAATTTTTGAAATATAAAGGGCTAGTATTAAAATGAATCAAATACAAAATGTCAAAATAAAATAATTCTAAATTTCAAGGGTCAAATGTATAATTTAGTCTAAAATTATAAAGCGTTTTGGTTTAGAAACCAACGGTAACTAAGAGGAGCTACAAGTTTCAGTTTATTTGAATTTTTATTTTTATTTTTAATACTATTCATGAGTTATATTGCATTTTTTTTATACTATTTATGAATCTCATTATACTATTCAACTAAATTTTAACTTTATTTTTTACACTTTTAATAAAAAAAAATTTAATTTTAACTAAATAAACTATTCCCAACCCTAAGTCCTTAATGAATGGTCAGGTTGAAAGATGAGACTATTTGTGATGAGCCAAAGAACCCACATTTCAAGGGAAAAAGGACTTGCCCAGGAATGATTCTAGGGTGATTCTTGGAAGTGCAATTAAATTGTAACCAATCAATAAGTCCATTAAATTCTAGGGCGATTATGAAAAAAATATATTAAATTCTAGGGTGATTCTTTAGTCATTTGAGGTGGAAAAAAACAGTATTCGTATAGGCAATTAAAGAAGTCACACTTCCACGAAAAAAGAAAAACAAAGAAATTTATCATTTATGTGAATGCTTACAAATCACAGAACAGTGTCGTACTCTACTCTCCGAGACTCTGACTCCACTCCACTTCTGCGAAGTAGATGCTCAGCATCAATGATTCAATAAAGCGATTCCTTTTTTATCTTTTTGTTTTTTTTACCCATTTTGACATTCACACAACTCACGCTGAAATTTTATAACAGAAACATGTAAGTTTAGTTTTACTTTTCCACCCTCGTCCCTTTTATCCATCTTAATTTTATTTTTGACCCAAATCATTTCTTAACTTATAAAAGTTAAAAAAAAAAAAATTACAGTATATCTTATATATAACACCCCCTTGGCCCCCATAGCCTCTTCAATTTATGATAATAGAGACAAATTCAGAATGATTAAATAAATAAAAAAAAACAGATCTATAAAGCTATTCTATTTATTTTGCTTTCTAAAAGCATGTGCCATTTATAAATTTTTATGTATGTTAATGATGATAGTCTCGTCAAGATTTCAATGATACGCGAAGTATTATTTATTATCATCATATAATGTGAGGTTGATAAATTTACACTAAAAAAATAAAAGACCCAAATTTTTATTCAAAAAAAAAATGATACATAGATTGAGAATAAAGAGAAATAAGATAAGATATAGGGATTTTACAAAGCAATAGCAAATTGATCACTGAAAAAGAGAAACATTTTTAAAAATAACCTAAAACATATAAAAAAGTAACCGAACGGAGGGCCACAAGTCGACAATCCAATTATGCGATGGCTTTTGACACACACAACACAATGGTCAAGGACTCAAGATTAGCACTAGAGACATTGAGAGAATGTAGTGAATTCTCCATTGTAAGAATATTCTTTCTTT
This sequence comes from Quercus aquifolioides, assembly GCA_019022515.1. Taxonomy (NCBI): domain Eukaryota; kingdom Viridiplantae; phylum Streptophyta; class Magnoliopsida; order Fagales; family Fagaceae; genus Quercus; species Quercus aquifolioides. The sequence continues at coordinate 18,788,464 of CM032335.1, read as the reverse complement.
ATTGCCAAACGAATCTTCTTTAACAAATTAAATTATGCAAAAGTATCAGATTAAAATAATGAAAAGTATAACGAGCTTATTGCAACGCTAGAATTGTTAGACCCTAATCAACCATGCAACTCCAACCATGCAAAGTGCAAAAAGCACCAAGACAAAGTAATCCATGATTATGAATACACGAACAAAAAGTAAAAGAAGAGAGTGAAAGAGACAAAAAATAAAAATAAAAAAAAAGCCCCCGTCCCAAACAACAAAAAGATAACAAATAAAAAGATAAAGAGAAAACAAAAAAGCCATGTTTTCTGAAGTAGCCAAGGGTGTAGGAGGATTATTTGTTCTTCATAGATGTAATAAATACATACACACACATAACATATAATTACATAAATAACAAACTTCTTTTGCCAACCCAACTTTTGGTAAAACATTACTTTCATACAATGATTATAGTTCAATTGCACACCTAATTTTATAATTTGTGAATTTGTGCGGTTATGAGTAGTGAATACTTTCAGACCATTTAGACTCTTTACTTTTCATCGATTACTCACGATCACATAAATTAGCAAGTTGTGAAAGTGGAAATTGTTGTTTCCCTAGTATTGTTATACCAATATTTCTCCACCAACTAAACTAATCACATCATAATTATGAAAAAAAGTTGTAACCTGAAGTTGTGTCGTTCTAACTACTCAAATAACAAAAGAAAATATCAAAGCTTTTGGAGGGCTTCCTTGCAAACCAAATCGGATTTGCCGTCGCTTACATTGGTCTCAAAGTCACGTGAACTGCGTGCCCTTCTCTGACAAATATAACTTCTTTTAGCACAATACATCGCTCTCTCTCTCACACACACACACACACTCTCTGTATTCGCTATGGCTTTCAAGCTTCTTAACCTCAATATATCCCATTCTCTTGGACTTTTTCATTAGCTTCTCCATCTATATCTCTCTCTTTTTTTCTCCCAAGTGTAAATTTCCACTTTAGAACGCTTTGTTTCTTACTCTTAACAGTTATGGCGCTCAAGCTTCAAATTTTCACTCTCTTTGTGCTCAACCTATTCCTTGTAACCATTACAAGCCAAAATGAGCAAAACTCAGAAACAAAATCTCTTCTTTCATTCAAAAACTCACTTAAAAACCCACAAATTCTTTCTCAATGGAACCTATCAACCCCACACTGCGACTGGGTTGGTGTCACTTGCGAACTCGGCCGAGTTACCCAACTCGCACTCCCAACTCGGTCCCTCAAAGGCCCACTCAGTCCCACTCTGGCCTCTCTCTCCGGCCTCATTTCCCTTGACCTCTCCTCCAATTCCCTCTACGGAGAAATCCCACGTCAAATATCTAATCTCCAAAGCCTCAAAGACCTCCACCTGAGCCAAAACGAGTTGTCCGGGGAGTTACCGGTTCAACTCACTGAGTTAACTCAGTTGCAAACCCTCAAACTCGGCCTCAACTCGCTCACCGGTAAAATCCCAGAACAGCTTGGAGAACTCACTCAGCTCCGAACCCTTGACCTCTCCAGCAACGCTCTGACCGGAGACATCCCGACCCAGATCGGAAACTTGACCCGGCTCGAGTTCTTGGGCCTTGGAAACAACTTTCTCTCAGGTTCTCTTCCACTCACACTTTTCACAAAGCTTCAATCTTTGACATCCTTTGACGTATCAAATAATTCATTTTCTGGTACAATCCCACCTGAAATTGCTAACTTGAAGAACCTCACAGACCTTTACATTGGCATTAACAAGTTTACTGGTCAATTGCCTAGAGAAATTGGCAAGCTTGAAAAGCTTGTAAACTTTTATTCACCATCCTGTTTAATAACAGGTCCATTGCCCGAGGAACTTTCTGAGTTAGAATCACTAAGCAAACTTGACCTTTCATACAACCCATTAAGGTGTTCAATCCCAAAGTCCATTGGGCAGTTGCAGAATTTGAGTATATTGAATCTTGTTTATAGTGAGCTTAATGGGTCAGTCCCAGCTGAGCTTGGGAACTGTAGGAGCTTGAAAACTTTGATGCTTTCCTTCAATTCTTTAACTGGGTCTTTGCCAGAGGAGCTTTCTGAGCTCCCCTTGCTGACATTTTCTGCTGAAAAGAATGAGCTTTCGGGTCCATTGCCTGCTTGGCTTGGAAAGTGGAACATGGTGGAGGCACTTTTGCTTTCGAGCAATAAGTTCTCGGGGACAATCCCGCCTGAGATTGGGAATTGTTCTATGCTTAATCACCTCAGTTTAAGCAACAACTTGTTGACGGGTCCAATACCGGAGGAGTTGTGTAATGCAGTATCACTTTCGGAGATTGATCTTGATGGTAATTTACTTTCGGGGACGATTGAGAACACATTTGTGAAGTGTGGGAATCTTAGTGATTTGGTTTTGGTGAATAATCAGATTGTTGGTTCGATCCCAGAGTACTTTTCTGAGCTTCCACTGATGGTCATTGACCTTGACTCCAATAATTTTACGGGTGCAATACCTATGAGTCTGTGGAATTCAATTTATTTGATGGAATTTTCTGCTGGGAATAATCGGTTAGAGGGCTCTCTCCCTAAGGAGATTGGCAATGCAGCTTCTTTGCAAAGGCTTGTTCTTAATAACAATCTCTTGGGAGGCACTATACCAAAGGAGATTGGAAATCTCACAACTCTTTCTGTTCTGAATTTAAATTCAAATCTGCTTGAAGGGAACATTCCAAGTGAGCTTGGAGACTGCACTGCCCTCACCACATTGGACCTTGGAAACAATAATCTCAATGGGTCTATCCCTGAGAACCTAGCTGACCTGGCTGAGTTACAATGTCTGGTCCTTTCTCACAATAATCTATCTGGGTCCATCCCTTCAAAGCGATCATCATATTTTCATCAGATCACTATGCCTGATTTGAGCTTTGTTCAACACCATGGTGTGTTTGACCTGTCTTTCAATAGATTGTCTGGTCCAATACCTGAAGAATTGGGAAACTGTGTGGTGGTGGTTGATCTTTTAATCAGCAACAATTTGCTTTCTGGAGGAATTCCGGGATCCCTCTCCCGCTTAACAAATCTTACAACCTTGGATTTGTCAGGGAATATGCTAACTGGTTCCATTCCTCCGGAATTTGGTGACTCTCTCACGCTTCAAGGATTGTATCTCGGAAATAACCAGCTCACAGGCACAATCCCTGGAAGTTTAGGCCGGCTGAGTAGCTTGGTGAAGCTTAATTTGACTGGTAATAAGCTATCTGGTTTGGTTCCATTAAGTTTTGGGAACTTGAAAGAGCTGACCCACTTAGATTTGAGCTCTAATGAGCTCCATGGTGAACTTCCTGCAACTTTGTCGCGAATGCTGAACCTCGTGGGGCTTTATGTTCAGCAGAACAGGCTTTCCGGTCAGGTTGATGGGATGCTCTCCAATTCCATGTCCTGGAAGATTGAAACTATGAACTTGAGTGCTAATCTCTTTGATGGAGAATTGCCCCAATCTTTGGGCAATTTGTCCTACTTGACGCATTTGGATTTTCATGGAAATCTGTTTGCAGGGGATATTCCACCGGACCTTGGAAATCTGATTCAACTCGAGTATTTCGATCTTTCAGGAAATAGGCTTTCTGGACATATTCCAGAGAAAATATGCAGCCTGACCAACCTGTTTTTCCTGAATCTGGCAGAAAATAGGTTGGAAGGGCCTATTCCCAGAAGTGGAATTTGCCTGAACTCAACAAGAATTTCACTTGCTGGGAACAAAAATCTCTGTGGGAGAATTATGGGCTTAGACTGCCAGAATAAAAGCTTTGACAATTCAGCACTTTTACATGCCTGGGGAATTGGTGGGCTTGCAGTTGTTGTTACACTCATCTCACTTACTGTAGCTTTTGGTCTCCGGAGATGGATCACTGGAGGCTGCAGTCGGAATGATCATGAGGACAGCGATGAAAGCAAACTAAACAGTTTTATTGACCAAAATCTCTATTTTTTAAGCAGCAGCAGATCGAAGGAACCTTTGAGCATCAACGTAGCCATGTTCGAGCAGCCTCTCCTGAAATTAACCTTAGTTGATATTCTTGAAGCCACCAACAACTTCTGCAAGACGAACATAATTGGAGATGGTGGGTTCGGAACTGTTTACAAAGCAACCTTGCCTAATGGAAAAATAGTTGCAATTAAGAAGCTCAGCGAAGCTAAAACACAGGGTCACCGAGAATTCATGGCTGAAATGGAAACTTTGGGAAAGGTAAAGCACCAAAACCTTGTTCCATTGCTTGGATACTGCTCTTTTGATGAGGAGAAGCTTCTTGTGTACGAATACATGGTCAATGGGAGCTTGGACCTTTGGCTGAGAAACCGGACTGGGGCCCTGGAAGTCCTTGATTGGAACAGACGCTTGAAGATTGCAACCGGTGCTGCGTGTGGGCTTGCATTTCTTCACCACGGGTTCATCCCCCACATCATTCACAGGGATGTTAAAGCCAGCAACATTTTACTCAATGAAGACTTCGAACCAAAAGTTGCAGACTTTGGTTTGGCAAGATTGATAAGTGCTTGTGAGACTCATGTTTCAACTGACATTGCTGGAACATTTGGCTACATTCCTCCAGAGTATGGGCAGAGTGGGAGGTCGACCACAAGGGGAGATGTCTACAGTTTTGGTGTGATTTTACTCGAATTGGTGACCGGGAAGGAGCCAACAGGGCCTGATTTTAAAGAGATTGACGGTGGAAATTTGGTCGGTTGGGTGATTCAGAAGATCAATAAGGGGCTGGCTGTTGATGTTCTTGATCCAGCAGTTCTCAATGCTGATTCGAAGAATATGATGCTTCAAACACTACACATTGCTTGTCTCTGCCTGTCTGAGAGTCCTGCTAACAGGCCTGCCATGCTTCAAGTTTTGAAGTTTCTGAAAGCAATCAAAGATGAGTAATGTAGAGTTCCTTTGTGTTATCAGGGGTTTATTGTTACAGTAATAGTATAAGCTAACTAGTATGAAGTTAAAATCTTTAGTTGTTAGAGTTCCGTGTACTAATCTAACTGCACTTAAGAGTTTCAAACTCAATTGTGAAGTTAAAGGATATCTGCCTTAGTAATGCATTACATATTTCTTCTGGGCCTGCACCATTTTGTTCTTTTTAGTTAAACGAGCTTAAGCCCATTAAGTACACTATTTTGGTAGTTCAATCATTTTTTGAGTGCTTGCAGAGAAGTATGAAAGACCAGTTTTTAAATAAAAGTTTACAAGGACAAAAATTGTCAGTGGTGTCTTTTGCTGCCCTGCATAAAAATGTTACTGCCAGAGGCTCGTTCACTGTGGTTAAATCCATTGCTCAAAATGCTCTTTTGGTTGTGATTTTCTGATCAAATGCCCATAACATAAGAAAATGTGTACTGCAAAGTGATATATTTTATACTGAATGGCGAATGGTTCATAATCAAATTTTAAGCATATTTATTGTGGGCATGTAAGAAATTTGTGCAATAAAAAATTTCTAAGTTTAGAAATCAAATAATGACATTACTTTATTTAATTAGCAAAAATACTTTTTAATTAGGTCGCCTATATCACAATAAATTAATAACTTAACACGTATTGGCCTATAATTGATCCTTAAATAATCTTCTATTATTTCCATCCATTGACACTAGGTAAATTTTTATTACTACTTAGCAGTCTTCGAATTATAGCCGTGAAACCTGCTAAGCAACATGTGATATTTTATAATTGGGCATTTTGAATGCGGACTTAGTGGCATGACATGACAATTTGTCATTGGTTGAAAATTTCCCACCTTACATGCCTTTTTGTCTTGACTCTGAAAAATTATTGTGTACTCTCGGAGTACTATAAATACGTACTCCCTCCTCTCGCATAAATAGTGGGTTCTATCATGAATTTAATTAGTGTAACTCATCATTCATGTAAGAGGAATGAGTACGCATTTATGGTACTCTGTGAGTACACAATAATTTTCCCTTGACTCTTGCGTCTTTGGCAAGGGTGGTTCTTAGAAATAATAAATGTGTTTTATTAGCGAGCAAAGTTTTTCTCCAAATCGGATTGAAGGATTCCTTAATCCATCACATGATATTCTTTTAGACCACTTATGTATATTAAATAACATGAATCATTAAATCATTTAAACGAGTCATCTGACTATTAAGTGGGCATTTAACTAAAAATACACATAAACACTCATTTGACTTGCTACATAGTGAGTTTGAAGGAACTTTTCTGACCTTTACTTACGAATCCTAAAAGGCCTCCAAAGGTGTAATTGAAGCATCTCAAGCTGAACATTTCGTTTGTCAAGGAAGCAAGCATTTCAAGTATTCAATGAATCCTGATAATATTTACTCAAAAAAAAAAAAAAATCCCGATAATAATGGACCACTAAATCGGTGGAGCCACATTTAGACCAGCCTCGCAGAAGAAAAACATTTTTCTTTCGAATGTTTCACAATGCATGGATTTCGAGAATGTAACAGACCCAGGAAAAAAAGGAATTCTTAAGCCTTAACACATTCAATGAATGATTGAATTGTTCAAAGTTTTAATCCAAGTAAAATACCTTTTCCTTTTCCCCCACCTTTTTCTCTAGTAGATAGTCCCCTCCACATGCAAATTGGGTTTTAGTTACATCCCAATACACAGTCCAATTTCAGCCCAAAATGGGAAAAACCTTTTAGATCAAGTTCTTAGTCCATTGAAATGGTCAGCCCAAACAACAAGCCTAAGCAAATTAGACTTGGACACTGTAAAAGGCAAGCTCTATTGTCTATTCCACATTCCCACCAACTTTAGTCAGTCTTCAGCTCACAATGCAGAATCCTGAAATTTCGGGATAGAGAACAGGTTCTTAGTTTCTTCTAGTTTCTGGCCTAAAAAAGAAGAAAACTGAAAAATATAATGTTCTAATTAAAGAGTGAGGAGTCAATAAAGGCAGCTCTTTTTGCGCTCGCCTTATAAAAGAGGTATGTTGCCGACAAAGTTGGAAAATGAGTACCTTCTTTTCTCCTCAAGATAAGCTTTATAGACGCCAAGGAAAGAAAATTATGTCCTTCATCAATTATCAATTATCCAAAAGTACAACATTTATATATATATATATATATATATGGTCCGGTTAATGTGTGCCCTTACGACACATATTAAGTTATTCATTTTTGGAAACATTTTTTCTGGAATTGAAAAAGTCAACATTTATATATATATATATATATATATATATAAGGAATTAATCCATTTATTTATTGATAAGGTTGTACTAATTATATTCATTCACATAAAATGTGCTAAAAAAATATAGTTTTTAGTAATTTTAAAAGTTACTTTATCTATTTAAAGTTTTAAACACCTCACTTTACAATACATCAAACATCAAATACTCTATTCTTTTACCACTTCTTTTAAATATTCTTCTTTTTATTTTTTTCTTTTACCACTCAACTCTCTCTCTCTCTAACTTTCATTTAAATAATGTTTTTTGTGTTTACCATTTAGCTACAATTAGAAATGACAGTTTACTATAATCAGGTGTTAACAAATTATAGATTTGACACCTTGAAGTAGTGGGTTTTTTTGTGGTTTGTGTACTAAAATAGTATTTTAGCTATTTTATTAACATTTTTGAAGTGAATGCTCTTAGTTAGTTAGTTTCTTCTTCTTTTTTCTTTTTTCTTTTTAAGTAAAATTGATAATTACTTCAAAAAATTTCTATTTAGTAAGTCATTGATGGATCCATATTAAAATTATTTTGCTCTAATAATAACATATTAAGATCTTCTACGAACACACACTCTGACACAACTTAAACATTAGTCAACGTATAATTGGATTATATTACTTACATATGAAGATCATATTAGTGAAAAATAATCTTGTCACAGTTCAATTTATGGCAAAATGTGTGTACAAGCCTTTTTTTTTTTTTTTTTTTACTTATAATGTAAAAAAGTTTTGGAAAAAAGAAAAAAGAAAAAAAAAAGGAGAGAAAAAACTAAAAAAGTAGTGCTTCAAAAATTTGGAGTGTTCTATGGGGACAACGTAGTACTTTTGCATGTGAAGCAAAGAAATCGTAGGCTCTAGAAATTCCTAAGGCGGAAAGCTCCACGCTTCCACTCCTTTATTTATAGATTGTACTGTGGCAGACATCATTACCTTTGGCATTTGGCTCCTTTCTCCAGTCTCCACAGACATTGAGACACCCGTAATATCGTCTTTAAGCTTGATCTTGACGTTGCTATAATATGCATATATATTCCCAAATTTTGAGCCGCTGGAACTTTCCAGTGAGTAATTCAAAAGCTCTTTTCACATTTATATAACGTAAGCAAAGCATTAACACAACAATCAAAGTAGAAATTGACTCCACCGACTCACCGGTCTCACAATTATTTTGGGTTATCGGCTTGGGTTTATCACTTTATCAGCCCCATACCACGTGATAATAATAAATAATATTATGTGTATTACATCAGCTTTATTAGGACTATTACTTAAACCACTCATCTTTAAATGCTGAAATAAAAATTCTTATCATCAAATCAAACCGTTGTTTGATTGCTAGTCTTGCAATTGCCTAATAATAAATCTAATGATTTTCGTATCAAAAAAAAAAAAAATCTAATGATTTTATAGTCTTTATTTTGGAAAAGCAGTGCGAAAGAGTGGAGACATATACAGGTCTAAAGTCTTAAACACAGCAGGATAGGACCTAAGGTACTATTGTCTCTAGAAAAACAAACTACAGACAAAAAAGATGAAGGACCATAGGTACTTTTTTTCTTTTTTTTTTGAGGAGAAGGACCATAGGTACTGAGGAAGGTTGAAATGTTGCATCCATCAAACAACAACACAAGACATAAGTGATAAGACAAATTTATCGCATTGGTTCTATACATTCCAAGAAGAGCAGTAAAAAGGTAGGTCATATTGGCTTTGGGATTTGCCAAAACGTGAAAGGCAAAAATATAATATTTTAATTCAAGTCGAGCTAAAAAAAGATGAGTCAGCTGATTTAGACACTGAAACTAAGGTCATGTGTAAGATAAGAAAAAATTTGTTCAATAGTCAATACTTTCAAACTATTCTAAGTGTTATGCAAGAAAAGAGAACCATATTTTTAAAACATTTGAATATTTCTCGGAAAGAAAAAAAAGTAGAGATAGTTCCCAATTTAGAATCAACGCGGTTTCTTGTAATGAATTCATAGGCTAATGTTGAGCAAGATTGTCAATTTGCCATAGTAAATGCACTCATTTTGACTGGATTTGCAATCAAATATTAAAATTTTCTTTGAGAATCAAAAAGTCAAATGCGTGTTATTGCATTGGTGGTCACTGCTCAGTTATCTATAATATCTAGCTGCAGAGGAATGTGATTCTTCATCGTGGTAGGATCACAGCTCAGAGAATAGCATTGTGATGAGAGCAATAAAATGGGAAGTTAAGAATGGAATACAGCAATGAAAATTTTTGTAATTATATATTGAACAGGACAATATGTTATTTATGGGATATTTCTTACTCTTTGCTTCAGGCATAAATCTACTTCTTTTAAATATTTGACATTTGACACACTAAACACCAAAAAATCACTCACATCATGTGTTCTAAATGCCAAAATATTTGGCATGAGTGAACAGAACAATCTCAAATTTAGAAGCAACCAGACAGAAATTGTAAAATTTTTATGATTTTTTTTATTTCCTTTTCTCTCTCATCTCTCTGTCAGATCTCCTCATCTCTTTTTCTCAAAAAAGGCTCCTCCCTTCTCTCAATCTCTCATCTTTTCTTCTCTCACCCTCATTGCTTTTCCTCTCTTCCTCTCAACCTCACCAAGCCAACGCCTCACTATGCCATCAATCTCTTTCTTGAAGTGGTTTTCGGTTTTTTTGTTTTTTTTGTTTTTTTTTTTGTGATTTGATGGGTGGGTTTAGATGGGGTTGGCTGGGTTCGGTTCTGACGGTGGTGGGTGGGTTAGGCTGTAGGTGAATTTGGGTGGGTTAGGCTGTGAGTTCTGATGGATGGGTCGGCGGTGGGTAAGTTTTGGTGGGCTAGCCTGTGAGTTCTGATTGATGGTCAAAAGCTCTATGGCCGAAAGCTTCTAGGTCTGCACCACTACTGAGGTGGTCGCCATCTCTCTACTTCTATATTTTGTTTTCTCCTTTTATTTATTTATTTATTTATTTTTGTTCTTGTCTTTAACCCATGGCCATGGCCATGGCCGAAAGCTCACTTTTTGTCGGGGTTTGTGGTTGTGGTGGGGCTTCTGATTTGGTGTTGGTGGGTTATGGGTTTGTTTTGAATTGTGTTTTGGGTTGTGGAGGATGTAGTGGATGTGTGGTGGTGGCTGTTGGTTGTTGGCAGCTATGTGGTGGTTATGACAGTGATTTTCCTAGATTGTGTTTGATGAGTTGTAAATATTATTTTAATGTGTTGTATATATTATTTTAATGTATAAAATTGAAGAATAGAAAATGTGATGTATGGTGTATTGTAAAATGGTGTGTTAAAATTAATAAAGTAGTTTTTTATGTGTCAACATAGCATTTTTATAGAACACCTAATGAAAATGCTTAGTGGTGTAACTCTAAAGTGCTATAATCTAACTTTTGTTTGGAAGGATCCTCTCTATTCACAATTAAATTTTTAATTTTTACTTATGAATATAATTGTATGCCGATTATAGAATGTTGGCATTTAATACTCTTAAATGAGTAATATTTAACTAGAATATATATTTTTTTTAAATAACATATTGATCTATTTCAAATGGAGCAGATTCTAATATTTTTTAGTTAAATTGTTATCTTATTATCCATGCTTAAATTATGATACTTCTTTTTCTATTCATTTCTATCCAAACAAAAAAGTGAAATTTCATCCTAACCCATCTTAGGTGATAGAATACCATATACTTTGAGATCCACTTATTTTGTTGAAAATAAATTTTTTTTTACTAGAAGTACTGTAAATAAAAATAAAAATGAGCTAATGTAATACAGTGAAATCCATAAATAGTACCAAAAAGTATTCATAAATAAAAATAAAAATAAATTAAATAGTAAAATAAATTGACTTATTAATTTGGACCCAAATGTACACTTACTATACACGAGCTTTCACAACATGAGCCCCGCACACTTGTGGAGCCTGTATATTGTGAAGAGACTCACCACAAACAACGGGCATGAGATTTTTTTTATTGGACCATGTTTGAGAGGCACCATAATTCATAATTTAGATTCATAAATCACACAACAACTATTGTTTTCCCTCTCCCAGAGTCACACTCACACCCCTCTTCCCAACAAACTTTATAATTTCTTTGCCTAATATAATATTGTCCCAACAACTTTATAAAATTTCTTTGCCTAATATTTTCCCAACAACTTTGCTCACACATATAAATCCCCTTCATCATTAACCAAAAAAAAAAAAAAAAATCAATTAATAAAACTACAGACGCAGTAAATAAGTAGATCGGTTATATTATCCTCCTGTAAATTACTGTTAGTAAAATAGTAAATAAAATTGTAGTTTCTACTAAGCCTTAATTATTCCATAAAATCATCTAGATTCAACTTTTTTTTTTTTTTTTGGGATAAGCAAGGCTAAAAGCACAAAATAAAGACAATAAAAGCGTAAAAGAAGAAAAAAAAAAAATACTAAATATATTAATATTAAAAGAAGCTAAGAAACTTCCTGAATCTGTCCCATCCAGGTTAATTACACACGTGACTCCATTTTGTCACGTGTGAGTCCTTTAGGGAATTTGGATTCATTTTCGCGTGCAACCCCCTATTCTAAAACTAACTAGATCAATCCATTGTACACCCTCTGATTACGATTACTATCCCAGTGGCAGTGCTTGATGAGCCACGTGGCTTTTCGATCACCGTTATCGTGACGATCATCGCCGTTACTCTCGCAATCCAACGGCTCTAATTTCGCAGGATCGGGCTGCTGTAACCGCAACTCCGTATCGTCGTCGTCGCTTTCTCTAGCTCTCTTCGCAATCGCACCGCCGCCGCCGATCGGAACGCCGAACAGTTTCGCGCTGGATTCTGTCTCAGTCTCCGTTTCTTCGTCGTCGGCGTACCTCTTCGCCGGCAACAAGTCGAGCGGCGATTTTCCGGCAGGCTCCGACTTCTTGCTGTTGTTGTTGTTCGCGAAGTTCGACATCAAGGCAAAGATATTGTTGCAGAGAGTCTTAATCTCCGCCAACTCTTTGCTAAGCTGAACGTTCTCCTTCCTCAGCCTCTCGTTCTCGTCTATCAGATCCGCCGGCGCAGTCGACCTCGTCGGAGACGAGTTCGCCGACACAACTTGCTCTTCACCGGAATTCGACGGCGATATCATCTGCTTCACAATCGGAACCGCCGACGAAGCCACCGTCGCCGGAGACACCACCGGAGTAGAAATCTTCCGGCGCTGAATTTCACACAGCAGCTTCTTCTCCCCTCGGCGGAAGTAGTCGTTCGAGAATTCCCACCGATCAGGTACTACTTTTCTAAATCCCTAAAAAAAACAACAAATATAAACAAAAATCAAAAACCTAAACATACAAAAAGCTCCATTAGAGAGAGAGTGAATATTGACATACATAGGTGTTGAGTTGGCGAACGAAGCTAGAGAAATTGTTGTGTTTGAAATACTTAGGGAGCAAATCTTTGGCGAAAACGGTAGGGTTCCAAACGATGAAGGTTGATCCGTCGTCGTTCCAGGAGATGACTTCGTTGATTGTGCGGTCCTCGACTAGTTGAAACGTCTTCGTCAAAAACGGCGTCGGAATAGATCGCTGTGACTCGCTCGTTGCCGACTCGCCGTTTTGCTCCATAGCCGGAGCCATGGAAGTGGTGTGAGTTTTGGTTTGTTAGTTCTAGAAGGTTCGTATGGGGGGAATTAAATATAGAAAAGAGAATAGAAGAGAGAGCGAGGAAAATGAAGAGGAGAGAGAGAGGGGAAAGAACGAGAAGCTACTAACCTACGTTACGTCTTATCTAGGGAAACTTCCGTGTGAGGGTTCTTTTGCCTTTTTGTATGTATGCGTTCGTGTGCGAAAGTGGGAGCAGTGGGCAGGGCTTGTTGTCAGTCTGCCCTTTTTTGTTTTGGTTAGATTCTTTGTATGCTTATATTTTTTTGTTGTGTAAGTTAGTGAAAAATATATATACGTATATATAAATATAAATATAAAAGAAAGAGGGGGGTCTTTATTTAATATTTTTTTATAATGATAATGAAAGATGTGAAATTGTACCTATAATTATTAGACTTTTCTAGCGTTTTTATCTTTTAATTGACTATTTTTTTAGACCATTTCTGAACATTACAAAACTCACATCAATGACATTTGTGACTTTCAAATTTTATGTCACGCCCCAATCCAAAGAACCCCACTATCCATATTTCAATAAGAGTTAAACAGATTCAAATCCAAGCTCTTTGTTTGATAAAATAAAATAAAATAAAAGTCTTCTTAAGTTTTTTTTTTTAATAGTAATTTTAGGATTATACCTTTTGTCATATTATTTTTTACAATTATCTTATATAACAGATTATGATTGATTGTCCTACCTTTTTATATGAATCTATAAATTTTTTTTCCCATTACTTACATCCTTGTCACCTCATAGTTATCACATAAAAATTTTTAGTCCTAGATTGTTTTCCTTTCTTTTTTTGAGAAGATTAGTGTTAATTTGATGTGTGCTGCAGATGTATTCTTGCTAGCAATTTATAAAGGATCCAATAATATCTTGACTTACCCAAATGAAAAAAAGAAAAAAGAAAAAAAAGTGGGGGCTTGGCTTTAACCTTTACGTATAATATAAGGTTGGCTGACTTATGGTTATAGTGGCTCTTTTGGTTTTTTGTTAAAGAATGAGTGGGAAAACAACGGGCGTCATTTTCTTCATCCTTTCAATTCCAATTCCAAGCATGCCGCCAATAATAAATAATTACTAGTACTTTAATTTTATTATTTTCTTGACCAAATTACAATGTGATTTGCAATTTAATAAATATCATATAATATATTGAAGCATCCTCGAAATTCTTTTGCTAAAGTTATTCTTAGTATCTTATCTCATTCTCGGCCCCACAAAATAGGAAGGCCATTTTCTTAGGTTTCTTTCCCAAAGAAATAGTTTTTCTCTTTTAAGTATCCCCTTAAACATAATTAGCGGCAATCTTTCTCCTGCTAATAAGAAATTAATCCGGCGGCATATATATTCGTTAGAGTTAACCCAAATATGGGGAAGTATTTTACTGTAATAGGTAAACTTCTTACTTTAGGAAAAACAAAAACAAACTTCTTGCTACATCCATTATTTATAATAATTGCTTCTTACTATTTTTTTCTTATGCTTCCTCGCATATATAGCATAGTAGAAGTGCAGCAAGTGTCATTTGATCTAAAGACCATTGATTGTTTATGTGATTATCATTTTTTTCGATTAAAATTAAAATTACATTTTTTGTGTTATCATTTTTTATGTACCACTATGAGTCTGTTTGGATACTGTTTATTGTTGAAAACACTATAACAAAATAATTTTTAAATGAACGAATAATACTGTGGAACCCAGTTTTAAAGAAAAATTTACATAAATTAATGATTTGTGGGTCTCATAAACAGTGCACGGGACCCAAAAAAAGACCAGCTGCACCATCAAAAGAGTTTCAGCAACATCCAAACGCTCACTATAATACATTTTTTCTTAGTGGCCCATTCATTTATTGTTGACCTAATTTGTGTAATAAAATAGATTTTGTTATCATGAAAAAAAAGTTTGCATAACTCATTGTTAATCAAAGTTATTTAAAGCCAAAAAAAAAAAAAAAAGAGTTCTACATTTAAAGCATGAAAGCGGACGTAAAAAAATGGACAAAAACAAAAAGTGAAAAAGTTTGAGTGTATCACTACCCTCAAAATTGTCTTGGAAAAGTGTGTAAAGATTGTGGTGAATTTATACAATGCATTTGGTATATTACACATTTCTTTGACCTGAAATAAATGAAATTGTTCAATATCAGAGTAGATCCCTTTCATTTTACATAAGAGTGGATTCTATATGTGGGAAAATTTCACTCCCACAAGGATTGATCTTAGTCAGTTTCCTAAATGACTTGCCAATGTTCAAAGCTTTGGGTACTGACGGGACTGACGAACTCATTTACCGAAGACGACAACCATGATACCGACGAAGATATCCCTGGACGAGCATACTAATACCCACGTCACTGACGAAGGCAGGAAGGCCATTCAATGCAGCACAATTACACCCAGAACGGTTACAAAGCCAACTGTATGAACCGTTGGAGCACATTAAAACCACATTACACAGCACCAAACGTTACCAAGAGGAGCATTAAGACCTCCATAACTACCCCAACGGCTAGAAGCTGTTGAAAAGCATATATAAAGCCCACACATTGCCAAGTACAAGGTACATACACACATAGATACTAAGAGATCTCTTTCATTCTGTTCAATTACATTGTTTATTCCTAAGAGAGCTTCTTATACTGACTTTGGCATCGGAGGCATTGTGGCAGGCACCACACCGGTGACCACCTTTGAGAGTACGTTCATATAGACTGAGGATTGCTTCCATCTGACCAACTCTACTGACGAGCTTACGCTTCATCAGGTACAATTATAGTCAATTAATTAATTGATGGATACCTACTTTGTTGCAGAAATTACATAATATCAGCCAATTGATGGATACCTACTTTGTTGCAGAAATTACATAGTATGTGTTTGGATCTGGTGTTTTGCGTTTCAAAATCTGACGTTTTGCGTTTTTTTTTTCCAAGCGTTTCAGCTTTTACCAGACAAAGTGCACTGTTGAGCACTATTTATGCATTGTTTACGTACTGTTCACATACTGTTTACGCACTGTTCACGGGTTCCACAATCACTTTATTCAGAAAAAAATAATTAAAAATGGGTCTCATAGTATTATTCACACATTTAAAAATTATTTTACTATAGTGTTTTCAGTTTTCAGCAAAATAAACTGTATCCAAATGGGTCCTATGATGAAAATCCTTAATTTGAGTCACACTTAGGTCAATAAGAGTCGTGTATACTTCTCCTTCTCCTTCTCCTTTTTTTTTTTTTTTTTTTTGTTGAAAGATTTTATTTTATTTATTAAAATTACCCATTATAATTTATAACTACCCGTAAACTTTATGAACTTGAATTAAGGTAATATAATAAGTTTTCCTGTCTCATAAAAATTGGTCTTACATATGAGCCTATCGTTAGTTTATTCACTTTATTATTATTAACTATGAGGGAGAAAAGAATATTACTTCAAGTAATAATTTATAATTTATACTATTTTAGTATTTTTTTTTTTTTTCCAACTTGACATAATTTCTCTGTCCAGAAGAGAAGAAAGCTGAAGGAATTTAGGAACTTTGAAAATTAAACTTGAATTTCTTGGGTGTACTAGTTATTCAATTGGATTTTTCAAAGTGTTTGTTTTATTTTATATGAAGAATGTTAAAATTCCTTCCTGGTTGCTTAAATTATTAGTCTTTGTTTTTATTGGTTGGAATAATGGATGTTATTTTAATAAAATTGACTTACTAATATTTTTAATCAGAACTCTACTAATAATATCCAGATTCACATTGAATAAAGAGGAAAGAGATATGAAAATATATATATATATATATAAATAGCAGTGACGTGAGCTGAAAAAGAAGAATTCCAACCCATTTTGGTTTTGTTGGGCAAAGAAAGTAAGGGCTGCTATAGTTATTTTGGTTTTGTTGGGCAAAGAAAGTAAGGGCTGCTATAGTTAATTAATATATCTAACTCACTTTGCAAAAGGGAACATCGAAGAAAACCCAATAAAGCATGGATAATGGGGTTTCTATAGAAAGATTGGTACCACACACTCCATGGCAGTCGAGCTTTGGGCCCTTTTCACGATGGCCTCACTCTTTGCAAAGCAACCTAAAACATACAAAAAGATCACTGTAGAGATTGTTGTTAAAACTGTTGTTATTTTATCTCAATTCTCTGAACCTTCTCATTCATACAATGTTTATATCAATCACGCTTAACCGCAGGTCCCTCAAAACTTTTGAGGAAGCTTATAAGTTACATCAATCACACTTACCGTGAAGGGAACCATTGTGCAGATCTTTTGGTTAAGGAAGGAGATTTTATTAGTGACTCTTGTTTGGGCTGATGCTTGGGGTATTATGTATTCTGAACTTTGTAAGAGCATTCTTATCAAAGGTGCTAAAAATGCTAAATGCTATTTTTTAGCATTTTTAGCACCTCAAATGATAAAAACACACTTACATCAAATATTCTAAATCTTTAAAAATTTAGCACCGAGGTAGCTAGATTGTAGCTAGATTGTTAAATATAAAATATTTTTATATTCTCACCAACTCTCACTTCTCTCCTCGTTCCTCTCTCACTTCTATCTTCTCTCTTCTCTCTCCTGATGGTTGTGGTTTGACAGGGTGATTTGATTTTTTGGATCTGGGTTTGTGGGTCATCGACTTGACTGGCGTGGATCGTCAAATTGATCGGCATGGGTCTTTGATCGGCGTGGGTCTCAGATCGTTGTAGTGGACCGGTGATTGTTGGAATTGTGGTGGTTGGTGGCCGACGGTGGTTAGGATTGTTGGGTAGAGAAAGAGAGAGAGAGACACTGAGACCAAGAGAGAGAGAGAGAGATGATGAAAAAAAAATAAAAATAAAAAAATAATATTTAAATGAAGTTGTAAAAAAAAAAATAGAAGTTTTGATGTTGAGTGTATTATAAAGTAAGATGTTAAATGTTATAAAGTGGTTTTTAAGATGCTAAATGCTAAAATTGTTAAAATCCTTGATGTGAATGCTCTAATGTTCTTGTTTGATTTTTAATATATTTCCCATTTTTGAGAGAGAGAGAGAGTGAGAGAATTGAAAACACAAAACAAACAAACAAACAAAACCAAGGCTTTTGCCTTAGAGCCTTAAACATAGTTTTGTCCGGATCTATGTTCTTTCATGGTCATGATCGGGCCAAATTTTGCAAAATCTTTCCTGAACCATAACTTGGCTATTTTTTTTATCATCCAAACAAAACATTCCCAAATGGTCCCCCATAACAGGAACAAATTTAATCCATTAGTAGGATTTTACAACCACGTATTCGTTTGGGATACATACCATTACCAATTGTACATTGCTAATATTATCCGGAAAAGAAAAATAAAAAGTGTGTATCCAGCAATGGAAAATGACTTCTTTGTTATTTTGTTGTGAGTATTTTCTCAAAAAAGGACAAAGAAACTAAAATATCATCCAGCGAAAGGGTGAAAAAAACAAACAAACAAATAAGCCATGCATAGTACCAATTCTAATTTCATCACTCATTTTCTTATAATAATGTGAATGAAAACACATAATATTCAATTTGCTAACACATATTTTTATCTTTTTTCTTGTTTAAATTTAGGATTAGTCAACAACATTAGCTGATGATGGTTGGTTACAATTAGGAGTAATCAATATATATATATATATATATATATATATATATATAAAAGTAGAAACCTCATGTGAGAGTGCATGAGGTCCTGCCACGTGACACGTTAATATTGCATTTAACTTTTTTTATCTTTTTTCATTAAATTTTTTTTACAATTACCCAATAAATCATAGTAACTTATTTTTACTATTATATAAATTTAGCATTTTTTACCTCTTTTTATTAAGTTTTTTTTTTTTTTTTTTTTACTGTTACTCAATAGATCATAGTAACTTATTGCATTTAACCGTTTTGACCTTTTTTCATTAAGTTTTTTTTACTATTACCTAATAAATCATAGTAACTTATTTTTATTATTATATAAATTTAGCATTTTTTACCTCTTTTTATTAAGTTTTTTTTACTGTTACCCAATAGATCATAGTAACTTATTTTTACTATTATATTGATATGAGTTGTTCTTGACAATTAGACCAATTAGACCAAAAGTTATTCACTATAAAATTGATTGTCTTTTAAAAGTAAACCAAACCTTATGAAAAACTCAAGCTCAGTTCTTACCTTACATATTATGACCCAAGTTTGACCATTCCCACGTGTAAATCAAAGCAAAAACTCTTACCCTCTTACAAACTCTCTTCTTCCCCCCCCCCCCCCCCCACGTATAGATGATACTTCTAGAAAATCTCATTCTCATGAAATATCTCTTCATTTTTCCCCAATTTTAATTCAATATGCTTTTGTCTATTAATAATATTCTATGCAATTTATGCAGACAAATTATCTGTCATCGACCAGTGCAACAAAAATATATATAAATCTTGAGATACCTCAGGTTGCTGAAATAGTTGACAAGTGCATATTTCTAAAATTTATAATAACAAAAAAGTCTAATAAAAAGCATATACTATCTCACAAAATGCCATTAACTTAATATTTTCTTTAAAAAAATTCAATGATAGAAATGTTAAAAAACATGATCCTATACAAGAAATACCAAAAATACATGCAAAACAATTTTCATATGAGGATTTATCTTTAAATAATATGAAGACAATAGTAAAGATAAAATGCATTGAATGAGATCCTACGAAAAAGGTTTGTTAATTATTTCAAATTATACTCATCATTTATGTATAAAAATAATAATAGATCATATTATTTACATTAAAAAAAAATACATATTAATTTCAAAGTTCATTGCAAGATGTGAACTGCTAGGGTATTGCAATAATAAGTAAAATTGATACAACAATGGGTTGGTATTACATTTTGTGCGTACTTTGTGAAAGGAATGTCAAATTACAAACATGATCATTTTGGTGTGCAAAATGTAAAACAAAAATAAATCTTTCTATCCCAAAGTTAGAGTCACTCACATTAATTACATACTCTCCAAATATTTATAATATATTTATCTCACTATAACTACTATATATATACAATTGCAAACTACTTTAGATACATGATTCAAATTGAAGTTTTTAATGCAACTAACAAAACAAAGTTTGTGATATTTGATTGAGATGCCGAGAAAATCCTAAATAAATCTACAAGATCGAGATCTTGCTGAAAAATAAACTAAGGTACAACTTATTTAAATTATTGTAAAAATATTGAAATTGGAGAAGGAATCTCATGTTATTTGAAAAAAAAAAATTAGAGAAAAATGGATTTCTCTACTTCATTTGAATGAATTCAATCTAAAAGATGGTTTTGAAAATTATATAGTTGCTAAGATTTTTGATGCGCCTTCAAATGATAAAAAGGTATGGAAGAAAAAAAAAAAAACACAATTCAACATGCTATGTTAATTCTTTTTGCTGCACTATTCCAAAATTAACAAAAAAAAAAAATTTACAAAAAACTGTCACATCATTGAAATTTAATATAAATGCAAATACCTATGAAAAATCTTAGCGACTAAGTCCAAACTTTGTAAGATCTAATCAAGAATCTCTCGGTGCCAATTCATTAGTAATTAACACAAATGATGCAACAAAAGGAAAAAATGATGAAAGCTCAAAAATTGAACAAATATGGACGGACTAAATTTCAAATGTTGAAGATGGAGAAACTGATAATGACAACAAGCGTCACCATACCACAATAACAAAGCATTGAAGAAGAAAAAAAATTCATAATGAAGTTTTTTATTACATCACATAATAAAAATTAATAATATAGAATGAATTAATATGCTTTTATCAACTTTTATTATACAATATTACTCCAAGTTGTTTTCATTATTGCTCATTACTTGAACAAAATAATTATAATATATATGTGTGTGCAATTTATAATTGTTACTTTTTATGATGAACTCATTACTAACAAAGTTTTATAATAAATATGCTATAATATATGTATAATATTTTCCAAAAACAAATTTACATAAAACATTATAACATTATCCATGCATCGCACGGAAAACTTACTAGTTAAGTTTAACTCTACGGAGGAACCTGCAAATGGCACAGCATATTTTTCTGATAGTCTTTTTCGCAAGTAACACCTGAACAAAATATCAGCCAGGAAGAGGCAGCAAAACTAAGGATTATGAGCTATAAAGTTATCATCATGATTTACATGCTTCACATCCCAAACCATAAAAGAATCGAGGAGCTTTTAAATATCTTTTTCAATGTTGCTAATCTTCCATTGAACATTATATCCCTGTGAGTAAAGTAGCTTATAATAGAGTTTTCTCATAAGCACTTGACAACCAGATGATAATGATTTGTGTTCAGTCTTCCATTGTTTCTGATCACACATCCACCTACTAGAATTATGTCCAGAAGATTTGAACTAATCACAAAAGACATTAATTAGAAAATAACCAGTTTTTTTGCTCTATTCCAAGTAAGAATGGGAGAGGAAATTATCCCCCTCAACCCCACCTCAAAAAAAGAAACATCTTAAAGCCTAGAGAAAAAGAAAGTAACTGTATGTACAAGGTTTAAATGAGCAATGTTCAGCATTCACAAAATATAATCAAAACAAATCTGGCAAAAAATTTCATCCAAATTCCAAAACATAATAATACCACACCATGGAACTGTGTTTGGCAGCTAATCATTTCACAACAAGGTTTACAGCCTACAGAAGCCTCTAGCAAGCACCTGTGAGGTAAGTAACCTCAGAACCTCAACATCAATTTTTTTCCACATTTTAACATCAAGTAATCTCCCCGACAGTAAATCACAAAAATTCACCTCATAGAGATGAATTCAAGATACTATAGTGCCAAGGGGCCTTCAAGAGATTCATCAAATTGAGCAAATAATAGTAGTACATTGTGACATTGTGTAACTTGATAAGAATTAAAAAGTAATTTCACCTTTAAAAAAATTAAATAAATAAAAACTGACAGGCAAATACAATTCACATGCCAATACAAGATTGAAACCGTGACCTCACCATACACCCTTCATTTTTGGGGACAGGGATAGCAATTGGTCCAAAGACTGTTGGCATCACTTGTATGCTGAAGTCTAATGGAGCAGAATTTTGAAGTTCAAGCATCCCATCAAAAATGACAAGCATGCTAATTAGGTCCTAAACTTTTTAAAACTAATTCTGATACAAGGGAGCATCATATACATTTCCCAAGCATTGAACTTCACAAATGATACCACTATGGCATGACATTCCTGCCTTAAACATGTCCACACATAGTGATTCAATAAACCATTGCAATGCACATCTGAGACTTGAAAGTGCAAAAGTATGTTAGTGACAAAATGCTGACAAGCAGCAGCTTCATGAGGATCATCATGTAAGCATCAGTACGACTCATCAAACAGTAATAACTTTCTAATCATTAAGCCACAAGGAGTGCAGCTCTTACTAAGAGTACATTGAAATCCAGTTAGAAGAAAACATGTTGTGCAATGATCATTACTTATATAGAGAGACTGAATAAGCACATTTTTGAAAGAGCATCTGCGGTATATTATGACCATGAATCTCATAAGTCACATAAATACATTTATGTAACAGTTTTTACAATAGTGGTGATGTCCCATTAAATAAAAACACTGACATAAACATCTTTTCTAGAGAAGGCACATCATTTTAATAAGAAAGTCAAAATGATTTAGAAAGATAGCTTCAAACAACAAAAACTTCAAATACATATAAGCTTCTAAATAATGATATATTTAAAGTAAAAAAAAGCATCCATGTTGAGTGTTTTAAACCCTAAGGATCCTCGTATGGAAATTTAAATACACGACATCAAGTTATTTAAATCAGTGATCAGTTCTCAACTGAGCTAGATAAGGAAGTTGAAAGAAAATTGGGCATACCTTGAGAATCACATTGGTGTCCATTTTCTACATAGTTTAATAATGGAATATAAAAACATTAATAAATCGGAGACATGAATGAAAATATTCATGTACAAAATTTTAAAAGGTCATCTTTGACAAAACAGAGGGAACATTTGTATAACATACATTAGTATGGTCCTAATCTTTAATGCAGCATAAAGTATTAAACCTTGAGCCAAAAAAAAAGGTATTGAACTGTGGCAAAACTGTTGGCAGGTTTCTCAAGCATAATATATCCTTCCTATAGAACAGAAAAGCTGAATGTGGGCAGGGGATAGATCAAGAAGAAACAGAAAATAGGAATATGTTTGCAAAAAGACAAACCTGAATTGAACAGGTGTATATGTTAATAGCTGCAAAATGGTGGTCATTGCAATCATTGAAATGATGAATTTGCACAAGTCCATTTGAGCAAGGGCCAAGGGAGGAACAAAATATACCTTATAGCTTAGATCCATAACATAGAGTAACATAGACCCTAAGGCAGTATACATATTTTAAAATCTGAATGGTGGCAATAAATATATCCTAGCAGTCATGATAATAGCAGATTTTTGTTGTTGATAATAAACAGGAAAAGACAGAATATGATGCCAACAAGAGTAACATGTTGGGTAAGGCCAGAAAACCTATGTTGAATTAGACCCTAAGGCAGAATACATATTTTAAACTCTGAATGATGACAATAAATATATCCTAGCAATCAAGAAAATAGTAGTTTTTTTTTTTTTGGTTGATAATAAACAAGAAAAGATTTGAGTATGATGCCAATGTGAGTAACATATTGGGTAAGGCATAGAAGGTGTTCTTTACCAGAAATATTGGCTAATGACATCCTATTAGATGCTCTCTTTTTTCTTTTCTTTTTTCCCTGTTAGAAAGCATTAAAGAAAGCAAAATTACCCACTTATACGCATGAATATGTCTCTAGCTGGTCATGACTAAATGACTAATATGCAAGACAGTAATGTAACGATGACATTTTAGGATGGAAAATTAACTGCAGAATCATTTCACCTCACTTCGCTACAAATATAAAATGCTCAGCTGGACGGATGAGTTGAAGAATAAAATTACAAAATAAGTATTTGTAGCTTCCAAATTGCAGACATAAGCATAAAGAAGAAACCCGTTACAAAAACAACACTCTTCAATAAAAAAAAAAAAAACAATAAACCAAAATGAGAAGAAACTTAAGTCGTCAAGACACATACAAAATGCCACGACGATACAACACAAGGCTTCCTGAAGTGAAAATAGCCCAAACAAAGACAACCCACCAAGCCAAAAACAAAGCTACCTCCTTAACAAAAACAGAACAAGGCAGTAGACTACATACAGATTCAATGTTTTGAAAGGAGCTGCTGTCAATCTGAGATAAGCCAACAAAGAGAAGTACCAATATCGGAGGTGCAAAGAGCTGCACAACTACAAGACATATATAGTGGTTATGCAGAAAAACCTTTGCCCTGCTAAAATCCAAATCCGGGACCTTGCTAGCATGCAGTCGTTGATACCAAGATAACAATGCCTCATTCAAATACATTTGCAAGTTTGGTCGTAAAGCCATGATTTGCAATAAACCCGAAAGCAACAAGCACCAAAGCCTAAGCTTATTAAAATCCGAACTGGACAAACCCACATTTCCAACCAACCTCTCGGCATCCCCAATTTCACTAACCACACGCGCTCCTTTACCATCATCATTGTTATTGTTAACAAGAATTTCAGAAAACGGATTAATCCAAAGCAATGCAGTGAACATAATCAACATACTATTGGCATAAAGAATCATTCTAGAAAACCATCCACAATAAATCATTGGCAAATTGCTTCGAAGCTGATTCGTTCCAATCCAAAACGCCCTTGCATTTTTCAACCCAGGCATAAACAGAAAACCCGAAAGGCAGCCCATTAAAACAGCAACAATAAACCTCTCAAACCCGCCAATCAATCCAAAATTGAAATCCAAAAACAATGGAACAATCTCAAAGCAAATCACAAGCCCTACCAAAAACCCCACAGCCCCAACAAGCACACTCAGTTGCTTCTCAGACCTCCTAGACGCTGATTTCTCAAACGAAACCTTAGCAAGCGAAATAAACAACTTTAAAACACCCATTAATCCCAACAGCACAGGAACAAAAACCCCATTTTCCAAAACCCCAGAAGAACTCTCGCCAAAGTAAAATTGAAGCAATAAACAAGACAGAGAAACGAATGAGAGAGTGAAAGCAGTGTTATACTCATCGAAATAGAGGCGGGATTGAACGTGATTGTTGTCGAGCTTTAGCCTGAAGATCTGGGCATTGCTTTCATCGAACTCAAATTTGTCCTTGTCCTTGGACTTTGACTTGACCCTCTTCCTGAGTTCACTACTAACGTTGTTGTTGTTGTTGCTGCTGTTGGGTTCTGAGGAATCGGGTCTTCTAATGGCGGCGCGGGCACCATTTTGACTGGTGTTGTCGGGTTGGATATAGGTGTGGAGGCCATAGAGGAAAAAAGATGGGATTTTGAAGAAAAAGAATAGGAAAGTGAGGGAGAGAGAGAGAGTGGTGTGGAGGATTGGGTTCTTGTAAGTTTGGAGGAATTGGAGCAACATGTTTTGGTTTTTACTTTTTGTTTAAGGTTTTGGGAGTTTTTGGTTTAGAAAGGAACAAATGGGGTCTGTTTGATTTGAGGTTTGAGATGAGATCTCAAAGGTTTCGACATGAAACTAGCTCCAAGATCTATGGGTTGTTGAGATTTGAGAATCGAATCGATCGCCTGCATGCTTGCTTGGGCTTTGGTTTTCTTCTTTTGGTGGAGGCTTTTTGGTTGATTCTATGTTGTTTTGTTTTTTTTTTTTTTTTTTTTTTTTTTTTTTCTCCACTTATTAGTTTTGATTGGATTAAGGTTTGGCTGTAGGACCTACGTGTTGATGACGTGCCATAACTGAATCTTTTAAGAAACTCTACTTCTGCTTTCTAAACCATTTCTTGAGGCCATTCTTGAGGATATAGGTGCTCTTGTAACTAAGAATTCATTGTAATTTCTTTTTCTTTTTTTTGTCTAAATATAGCTTGGCCTTCGGGTCTGGATTCTCAAAAAAAAAAAAAAAACATTTTTCAACTAAATTTTGGAAAATGTAATGTGTGTAGGGATAATGTTCTGCCTCGCACTTTATCTTTTGTTCAGGTCGATTTGACTGCCCCTTAATTTTATATAATGGATGTCTTCTTTTTCTTTTCTTTTTTAAATAATAATAATAATAATTGGAAAGTGTAATCATAAAATTCATCTAAGCATCTCCAACAGATCGGATCTGGTTGTCTTGCAACATGATAATGAAAGTTAAAATTTCATTTTTAATTTCAATCTTTAGACTTTTTTTTTTTTTAATCTTTCAAGTTTTAATTTTAATTTTAATTTTTTTGCCTTTCAAACTTTTATATCTCATACATTCATGGTAATTGTACCATGCAATTATTACAATAGAACAAAATCCATCTCTGGATACTCTTTAAATCCTTTTTTTTCTTTAAATTTTGGAGCGTGAAATTATAAAATCTCTCCCAAAAGGCTGCCATTTTTGTTTTTAGATCTACAATGACTCTTCACACTAGGAAAGTCACAGTAACTCTCTAACTCTAAGCTATTGTGGGGGCTCGAGGACTGAGGAAAAGTACAAAGATTGTGGTTGTTACTA
Organism: Quercus aquifolioides; assembly: GCA_019022515.1. Taxonomy (NCBI): domain Eukaryota; kingdom Viridiplantae; phylum Streptophyta; class Magnoliopsida; order Fagales; family Fagaceae; genus Quercus; species Quercus aquifolioides. The sequence continues at coordinate 18,761,948 of CM032335.1, read as the reverse complement.
CAAAGGCATTGTGAGCTCGAAGAGAGAATCTACCCAAGGATAGGAGGAGAAGAGACAAAAGACTTCTGGGAAGTCCAAATGAGGAGTATGGGGTTTAGAGAGAGAATCGTGGTAGGTGAAGGAAGTTTCTAGTGAAAGTTCACCTACTGCCTCTGCATTAAATGACTGACAACAGCTTTATCAATTGCATTGATGAGGAAATGACCTGAACAGTGGAATTCATAATTAACCAGCTCCTTCTACCACCTTCAACAGAAGTTTAAGGGGGACAAGTGTCACAGGGAGAGTCTAGGTAAATGGGGATGAAGGGCCAGGATGCGATGGGCTGAGGAGTATATAAGGAAAGGGAACTTCCAGGTAAAGGGGAAGAAAAAATAGTCTAAGGACAGAAAATTAGAGCAAGAGCAGTAAGAGAAAGAGAGTGAACAGTGCATTATCTAGCGTAAGAGCTTTGTCCTCGGATGAACTTGTAAAGAACCTCTTATATACATAAACTTTAACTTTTGGTCATTTCCTCGATTAGATCCTCGGGCTAAGCCCCCTCCCCTTGTTTTATCACACTCTCTTTACAAATATCTATTGGTTTGGGCCTTGCAGGGTTGCACAGATTCCACTATTCTGAGTGGGTTTGGGCCGTTTGGTTTTTGGGTCCTTACAATTATTATTTAAATATTATCATTTCAAATAAAACATTTTTTCTATTTTGTAAATTATTTGTGTCAATTGGAAAAGAATGAAAAACTAATATTTAAATAGGATATGGAGAAAATAGAGAGATGAGTGTCTTTGAAAATAAAGTAGGTGACATAAAAAGTGGCTTTTATCCAAATTTAGATGAAAAAAAAAAGGTCTTGTTGGAGATGCTCTAATAAACTCTTTACTCATTTACTTATTATTATTATTATTATTATTATTACAAATCTTTAGTGACACTTTGTTCCTTGAGAGTTTTTGTAGATATCTATAAAAAATTGGCTCAATAAAATATTCAACTATGTCCTTTCTCCCCATTAAGCTGAAAAAAAAATTCATAGGATCAACGAAAAAATAGAGTCCATTGAAAAAATATTTTTGAAAATGTAAGTAAGTAAAAATAAAAATAGATTTTTCCCCTCTAAATTTGGGTGAGAAAATAAAGATGTCATTAGAGATGCTCTTACACATTTCTTTTTGGGAGTTGCATGAAATATTGTATGTTTTGGCTTATTGGTGACAGTGACACCAATGCCATACAACTTCACTCTTACATTCTTTTAGCTTTAATTAAAGAAGGTAAAAATTAACAAAATTAGTTTTCACTTTTATTTTGAAGTAAAAATATAATGAAGCATGAGTTTCAGTTAGTTCAATTAGTAAAGGACTTTAATAGAATCCTGTTTGTACCTAATAATACTAATTAGTATCTTGATCTGATGGTAAAATGAAGTCATTATAGAGCGATATTATGGTGTACCGGCTATCCATGAAGCACATTACTAGCTACTATATTAAGAAAGATTGGAGAAGATACTTTGTTGTTTAATCAACATCTCCAAGTGTTTCTAATAGAGATGTCTAAAATTCAAATCTTTTCTCTCCCATTACAACCAATGAATTGAGAGAGAGGATTCTCAAAAAAAAAAAAAAAAAAAAAAGAATTGAGAGAGAGAGAGAGAGATTGATTGGACCAATTAATGTATGGGGTCCATCAATTGATATGTCAAAAACCCAAAAGAAAAGGTGGGTATCAAATCAAAGAAGTTGACACAAATTAATTAGTTAAACCAAATACAGTGTTTCTAAAAAGTTTATAGATATACATAATTGATAAAAGACTAAAAGTAGTCATTAGATCTAAGTATTGAATGAGTTTCATTTGTGATTTTGAGAAAGTGTCATTTCATCCTTTTTAACAAAGATAGAGGTGTATAATTCAACTAATCAAGCACAGTGCAATTTAAAGTTTAAAACTCTTTTATTGTTGGTTATATCTGAGTGATAAAAAATAAAAATAAAAATCATTTGGTGAGTTTCTGGTCGAAGATCGGTTTAATTAATTGATTGTCGAAGGAGCAGAAGCCATATCCTCAGCTTGTCAGGACGCTATTGTGGAAGCTGATCTGAGCTAAGGAACTAGAATTCCAGAGAATCCTTGTGCTTACCAATTGCATGCAAGAGCTCAGAAAAGGCTTTGAGGAACAAGTTTTTCTAGCGGACCACCTCACACTGATACAGGAAGGGATCCGAATGACTAATTATACTCTACTCTAACTTAATTTAAGTATATATATGTGTATGTGAAACTTTCTCCTAGAGACTTGAACCCCAGTCTTTACCCTTACACACCCTACAAGCACTTATCCTTGTGGAGTGACTTTCACGCTGAGGGTGCTCAATGGTACTTATTATTACAATCTGACATTCAACAAGTTGTAAAAGAAAGTTATATCATTAATAGAATTATTCAATTAGAACTAACTTTGCTACTAACATAATTTTTTTTATAACTTGTTGAAGTGATAGGTTGTGAATAATGGACAATGTTTTTCACATGAATTCCCTCTCTCTCCCATGAAGATGTCCTGCTACCATTGCAGCATGAATGCAAGATGAGGAAAATCAACCAAAAGTTTTTGTTCTTCTTATGAAAAATACTAAAATAGAACTCTATATTTCAAATTGCAGGCCACGTACCCATGATTTCACTAGAGACAATCAAAGATTTTTACTTATACACTGATATTGTTATGTATATCAAGGATTCCTCAGCCGTGGTTACATTTTTCATAGGAAATGGGATTGCATGTCTCGCTAGTTACCGATAAGGGGCGGCTCTGCGTTTACTGAGGGTGGTTACAAAACCACCTTGATTTGCAATATATATATATATACACACACACTAACTCATTTTGAACATCTTAACTTGAGACTCAACTCACAAGAAGTTGAGTTCAACAAAAATAAGAATATTATATTCTTTTTTTTTTTTTTTTGGTTAACAGGACATTCATTTAGAAACTAACTGGCCAGCATAGGTAGAGTATTGGCACATCGCCTTAAGTACAAACCATTCACATCATCATTTACAAAAGCAACCATATCTGGGGTGGGGGGTACATCAAAACTTTCAAAATGCATTAACATAACGCATCCCCTTTTTGCGAGCCAGTCTGCACACTTGTTTACTTCTCTAAAAGCATGGTTGACTGTGACTTGCCGAAACTTGCTTAGGAGGTACCTGCAGTCATTTAATAGTGATGAATATGCTGCAATGTGATTTGAGTTAGAAAGTAAAAGCTGGACAACAGTTTTGGCATCCAACTCCACTTCTAAACAGTTAATTCCCAATTGTAGTGCCATTTGCAGCCCATCTCTCAAGGCCCAAAATTCAGCTAGTAAGCTGGTAGCGTGGCCTATTTTTCGAGCAAATCCTTTGATCCACATCCCTCTGTGATCCCTTATAACTCCTCCACCACCTGCCCTTCCTGGGTTGCCCAAGGACGCACCGTCAGTATTTAATTTAGCCCATCCCTCCCTTGGCTTTTTCCACCTGACATGAGCTACTGTATAGTGCTTTTCTTTTGAGGCTTCCCCAACACAATAATAATATTCAATAGACTGATTAATGCAATAAGTATGAAGGCTCATATTTAGGGTAGTATTTTCAAACACCACCCTATTCCTGTGCTTCCATAGATACCAGACAGCAAACGGAAATTGGATTCTCCATGGACAGCCATTCACCATAATATTTGGATCACATAGACAATTGCTTTTTAGCCAATCCAGAAGCTCCACTTGAAAGGAAGCTTGAAGAGTCATTGGAGTTTTTATTTTCCTCCAAAATTCCAAAGCAAAAGGACAATCTCTCAAGGCATGGCTAAGAGATTCTTCTGCATTTTTACAAACTGGGCATATTGTATCACAAACCACACCTCTAGCAGCAATGGTCTCCTTCACCGGCACACTTCTATGATGGCATAACCATAGAAAATGCCGAATTTTAGGTGCTGTATCAAGCTTCCAAATCCATCCACCCGAGAACTCCAGATTTTGGTTTTCATCAGGCTTTGCTAGTTTATAGGCTGAGGCTATACTGAACTCTCCATTGGGAGTATATTTCCAGCTTATAAAATCTTTGCTTTCCCCAAATAAAGAAATGGGAATTGCGAGTAATATTATATTCAAAACATTTTCAAAATAATTTCACAATAAATTTTATATAATAAGTTGTTATTGATTCTGAAGGGGAAGAATTTGTCTAAAGATGGGCCTGACGGTCATCAACTGTGGGCCTACAGTGGACGGGCCCATCATCTGCCAAAACTATAAAAATGGATCCAATATGAAATATCAGCAGGTCCAAGGCCCATGAAGAAGGCAGAAAGACCCTTGGTATGAATACTTGCGACACACTTCATAGAGTCCAAAGACAAATAGAATTCTAGTACAAAAAGGATTCTACAGAATGTTCCCTATAAGGAAAAGACTTCCGCGCTAAGGGTGAGACATCGACCCCTTACTACTACTATAAAAGCCCCAATACCCTTATAAATCGAGGTACGCATAATTTACCCTCTCTAGCACTCTAGAGTTGTGAGAATATTACTGACTTAACCTTCGGAAGGTTTTTGGCCGGTACCACACCGGTGCTCTCTGTTAGGTTTCTTTCTTTGTGTTGTGCAGGTTCACGTTCGAGCGCATAGGTACCGTGTGGCTCACTGGTGAATTTCTCGGCATCATCAGTTGGCGCCGTCTGTGGGAAACTTAGTTCAGATTCAAAAGCCATACTATCGTTTCCCGGACATAAGGGTTGCATGGTACTTACTCGCTCGATGGCAACCACTAACGACGTTCAAGGAGACGAACCACCCACGACTGCCCACGAGAGACAAGTTCGAACTCTTGTTGCCGCAGTGGAACGTCTCATCAAACAAAACCACGACTTAGAAGAACAGCTACGCCAGAAGAATGCAGAATAGAATGACCAGCAAGAAGATCAAAAAGGGGCCAGCGCTGCAAGGAAAAATCAGGAGAAACCTGAAGGCAGCCATGCCCCAAGCAGGCCAGAAAGGCAGAACTTGAGCATGCCATCCCTCATGGATGCGACTCCACCACATATCGCCGTAGAGATGCAGGCGATGAGGGAACAAATGGAGGTTATGATGAACGTGGTCAAAGGAAGAGTTTCTAGTGACTTTGACGATCTAGTTAACCGCACCGACTCGCCGTTCACGGCTGCCGTGAACTCCTTTCCCCTACCCCATAAATTCCGCATGCCGCATGTAGACAGCTACGACGGCGTGAAGGATCCTCTGGACCATCTAGAAACCTTCAAGACCCTAATGCACCTTCAGGGGATAGCTGACGAGATCATGTGCAGGGCCTTCCCCACCACACTCAAAGGCCCTGCAAGGATATGGTTCAGCCGATTGACGCCAAACTCCATCAGCACCTTCAAGGAGCTGAGTGCTCAGTTCACTACGCACTTCATTGGAGGGCGCCGGTACAAGAAGTCCACAGCCTGTTTGATGAGTATTAAACAACGGGAGGACGAGACGCTCAGGGCCTACATAACGTGCTTTAATAAAGAAGCGCTCTCAATAGACGAAGCTGACGACAAAATACTGGTAGCGGCTTTCACGAATGGGCTGCGGAAGGGCAAGTTTCTATTCTCTCTATACAAGAACGACCCTAAGACCATGTCAGAAGTACTCTACAGGGCAACTAAATACATGAACGCGGAAGACGCGTTGCAGGCCCGAGAGGAAAAACCCAGGAAAAGGGAGCGGCAGGACGAAGCAAGACGGGACCAAGGATCGAAGAGGCCAAGAACGGGAGAACGAAGGGATGATCGGCGCTCTAAGCCATCGGGGGGGAGGTTCACGAGCTTCACCCCGTTAACTGCCCCAATAAAACAAGTCCTAATGCAAATCAAGGACGAAGGGGCTCTAACCTTCCCCGAGAAACTGAAAGGAGATCCCAGCAAAAGGTCAAGAGACAAATACTGCCGTTTCCACCGCGATCACGGTCACGACACAGCAAATTGCTACGATTTAAAGCAACAGATAGAGGCCCTCATCAGACAAGGGACGTTACAAAAGTTCATCAGGAAAGAGAGGATGGACCCGCCACCTCAGGAACAGCAGCCCCGAAGAGATAATGAGCGTCCTAGACCTCCAATCGGAGACATAAGGATGATTTTAGGGGGGACATCAACAGCTGGGTCATCCAAGAAGGCCCGAAAGACTCACCTCCGAATGGTTCAAAACGTCCAGCTGACGGGCTCAGTACCAAAGATAGCGCGAAGGGATAGTCCAATCATTGGATTCTCAGAAGAAGATGCGCGACGTCTCCACCATCCGCATGACGACGCGTTGGTTGTCACCCTACGAGTAGGAGAGTATAACATGCACAGAGTGTTGGTGGACAACGACAGCTCAGCAGACATTCCCTATTATACGGTGTTCCAGCAAATGAAAGTTGATAGGGAACGACTGATACCAACAAACAATCCGTTGGTTGGCTTTGAAGGATCGAGAGTGTTTCCATTAGGGGCCGTCACACTTTCGGTGGCAGTAGGAGATTATCCCCGACAGATCACACAGGATGTGACGTTCCTTGCAGTCGATTGCTCATCCGCGTACAATGCTATCATTGGACGACCTACCCTCAATGCGTGGAAGGCGGCAACATCAACTTACCACTTGATGATCAAATTCCCTACAGAGTATGGGATTGGCGAATTACGAGGGAACCAGGTGGCCGCCCATGAATGCTACATTGCCATGCTGGAGATGGAAGACCAGCAGCAAACCATAAGCATAGAGGAGGCACGGACGGAAGCAGAGCCAGTGGAGGAACTAGAAGAGATAACTCTTGATAAATCAAGACCTGAACGGACTACCAGGATGGGGACGCTGGCTAGCCAGCCAACCCGTCAAGCCCTCATAGCATTCCTCAAAATGAATCAGGATGTGTTCGCCTGGAGCCACGAAGACATGCCCGGAATAGAAAGCTCAGTCATAGTTCACAGGTTGAACATAAATCCATCATACTTGCCAGTCCGACAGAAAAAGCGAGTGTTCGCCCAGGAGCAAGACAAAGCAATAGCAGAGGAGGTGAAGAAGCTGCAGGAAGCAAACTTCATTCGAGAAGTCTACTATCCCGACTGGTTAGCAAACGTAGTAATGGTTAAAAAAGCTAACGGGAAGTGGCGAATATGCGTCGATTTCACGGACCTCAACAAAGCATGCCCGAAGGACAGCTACCCGCTACCCCGGATAGACACCTTGGTAGACTCGACAGCAAGACACCAGCTTTTGAGTTTCATGGATGCCTTCTCGGGCTATAATCAAATTAAGATGGACAAAGCTGATCAAGAGAAAACCTCCTTTGTCACCAGCCAAGGGCTCTTTTGTTACAAGGTGATGCCGTTTGGACTCAAGAATGCAGGCGCGACGTACCAGAGACTGATGAACAAAATGTTCGCTCACCAGATCGGCAGGAACGTGCAAGTTTATGTCGACGGCATGCTTGTAAAGAGCCTACTTGAGGATGATCACCTCAAGGACCTCCAGGAGACTTTCGACACTCTCCGCTCGTATAATATGAAGCTTAATCCAAACAAGTGCGCGTTTGGGGTGACGGCGGGAAAGTTCTTGGGATTCATGGTATCCCATAGAGGAATAGAAGTTAATCCAAAAAAGGTGCGGGCCATCATGGAGTTGGAACCACCGAAGACGATCAAGGATGTGCAAAGACTGAACGGCAAAATTGCCGCCCTGAACAGGTTCGTCTCGAAAGCGACGGACAAATGTCTACCCTTCTTCAGAACACTGAGAAAATCGTTCGAATGGATGGAAGAATGCCAGAAGGCCTTTGATGAATTGAAGAAATACCTCACATCCCCACCATTGCTCAGCCCCTCCAGACCAGGAGAAGAACTCTACCTCTACCTAGCTGTTTCAAAAGCGGCGGTCAGCGCGGCATTAGTAAGAGAGGAAGACGGATCTCAAAAACCCGTCTACTTTATAAGTCGGGTGTTCCGAGGAGCAGAAGAGAGGTATCCACCAATAGAAAAGTTGGCCTTCGCATTATTAACTGCAGCAAGAAAACTAAAGCCATATTTCCAAGCCCATACTATCATAGTCCTGACGGACCAACCACTGAGAAGAGCCTTGGGTAGCCCCGAGGCAGCCGGACGGATGGCTTTGTGGGCGATTGAGATGAGTGAATTTGACATACAATATCGCCCACGAACTGCAATTAAGGGGCAAGCTGTAGCCGACTTCATTGCCGAGTTCGCACGATTGGAGGACAAGGAGGCCGAGGTAGCCGCGCAGTGGAACATCCACACGGACGGATCGTCAAACAAAAAGTCAGGAGAAGCTGGTATTGTCATCCAAACCCCAGAAGGGGATAAAATCGAGTGCATGATCCGACTTGACTTCCCCACCACCAACAACGAAGCCGAATATGAAGCGCTGGTAGCGGGACTAGACCTCGTAAAAGCAGCAGGTGCTGAAAACGTAGTCGCACACTGCGACTCCCAAGTCGTAATACGTCACATCGACGGAGGCTACGAGTGCAAGAGTGAGAGGATGAAGAAGTACCTGGAAGAAGTGAAGAATCGGATCGGCAACCTCGAAGTAAGATTCGTTCAAATCCCAAGGGAAGAGAACGAATGTGCCGACCGTCTTGCAAAGGCAGCCTCGGCAGAACTTATGCTCGTTCTCGAGCAGGTATTGTCATTTGTACAACTCTCCTCGCTTATTGACGACGGAACAAGCGTACAGGAAGTCGGTTACGGGAACGATTGGACTACGCCATTGATAGCGTATCTAAGATCAGGCACACTACCAGACGGAAAAGATGCTGCAAGGAAACTGAAAGTCCGAGCCTCGCGATTTGTGCTGATCAATGGTGTCTTATACAAAAGGGGATTCTCACGACCGTACCTAAGGTGTTTAGGTCACGAGGAAGCAGATTACGTAATAAGAGAAGTCCATGAAGGTATCTGTGGAAACCATTCAGGGGCACGATCCTTAGCGCACAAATTGATCCGAGCAGGGTACTATTGGCCTACAATGCAAAAGGACGCGCAAGCTTACGTCAAGACTTGCGACAAGTGTCAGAGGTTCAGTAATCTGATTAGGCAACCAACCGAGGAGCTGACACCCATGACGGCCCCTTGGCCCTTCGCCCAATGGGGGGTAGACATCATGGGCCCCTTCCCGACAGCGGTAAGGCAACTAAAATTTCTGGTAGTTGGTATCGACTACTTCACCAAGTGGGTGGAAGCAGAAGCCCTAGCCACCATCACGGAGAAAAACATTCGAAGCTTTATTTGGAGGAATATTATCTGCAAGTACGGGATACCAAGAGTGCTTGTCTCCGACAATGGAAAACAGTTCGACAACAGCGCATTTAGGGACTTCTGTTCAGAGCTGGGTATCAAGAATCATTACTCTTCGCCCGCACACCCACAGGCCAACAGACAAGTCGAGGTCATGAACCGGTCCTTGCTCAAGATAATCAAGACCCAGCTCGAGGGGGCAAAAGGCATCTGGCCTGACGAACTACCAAGCGTCTTGTGGGCATATCGTACTACAGTGAGAACCCCTACTGGAGAAACACCGTTTCGGTTAGCATATGGAAGTGATGCTGTCATCCCAGCGGAGGTAGGGCTTACGAGCTATCGGGTGGAGAACTACAGCGAGGATAAGAATGAAGAGGCCTTGCGGCTTCAGCTAGACTTGGTGGACGAGGTCCGGGCTACAGCAGAGCAGAGGTTGGTGCAATACCAGAACCTCATGGCAAAATACTACAACTCCAATGTCAGACATAGAGACTTCCAGATCGAAGATCTGGTGCTACGAAAAGTAATGGATCTACAAAAGTCCAATAATGGACGGACATAAACTTAGTCCACAAGATGGACAGATCATCCCAAGAGGATGAAAAGTAACAAGTCCAATATTGGACGGAGTATAAACTAAATCCACAAAGTGGACGGACCATCCCAAAGGAATGGATCTAGAAAGTCCAAAAATGGACGGACATAAACTAAGTCCACAAGATGGACAGATCATCCCAAGAGGATGAAAAGTAACAAGTCCAATATTGGATGGAGTATAAACTAAATCCACAAAGTGGACGATCCATCCCAAAGGGATGGATTTACTAAGTCCAATAATGGACGGATATAAACTAAGCCCACAAAGTGGACGGATCATCCCAAGAGGATGAAAAGTAAGAAGTCTAAAGTTGAACGGAGTCTAAACTAAGTCCATAAGGTAGACGGACCATCCCAAATGGATGGATTTACTAAGTCCAATAATGGACGGATATAAACTAAAGCCCACAAAGTGGACGGATCATCCCAAGAGGATGAAAAGTAAGAAGTCTAAAGTTGGACGGAGTCTAAACTAAGTCCATAAGGTGGACGGACAATCCCAAAAGGTAGACGGATATACTAAGTCCACAAAGTGGACGGATCATCCCAAGAGGATGAAAAGTAAGAAGTCTAAAGTTGAACGGAGTCTAAACTAAGTCCATAAGGTAGACGGACCATCCCAAATGGATGGATTTACTAAGTCCAATAATGGACGGATATAAACTAAAGCCCACAAAGTGGACGGATCATCCCAAGAGGATGAAAAGTAAGAAGTCTAAAGTTGGACGGAGTCTAAACTAAGTCCATAAGGTGGACGGACAATCCCAAAAGGATGAAAAGATAAACAAGTCCAAATAATGGACGGATATGAACTAAGTCCACAAGGAGGACGAATATAAACAAGTCTAGTATGAGACAGAATAAAATTGAGTCCCAGGATGGACGGATACAAACTGAGTCCAAAAAAGGGACGGGACCTCCCGAAGGATTAGATAAAACAAACGGATAAAAACAAAACATCAAAAAGGTCGACGGGTCATCATAACTTAACATGAATAAAAGCCCTTATAGGGAAATGTTTACATTACCCCAAAACATGACGGGAAATCATGAAATTGTTCTCCACATTCTTACATAAAAAAAAAACAAAAAAAAACAACACTAAATTGTTACAAACTATCAGCCTTCTGCGGGAGTGTCTTTTTCCTCAGTATGACGGGCTTGATCATCCTTCGGGCCACTTTCGACTACCGTCTGGTCAACAGGAGCTTCACGGTTAGGGGGGTCCTCACCGAAAAGATCGTCCGTACCGTCTGATTGGGCGGGCTGGACGGATGTCTGCTCTGCGGCATTAATGTTGACGGTTGACAAATCCAGCTCTGGATTCAAGGCCTTCACCTGACGAACGGCATCGTCAAAACCGTCGTTATATGAAAGGCTAAGCTCTGTAATAAGGGCCTCGGAATCACGATATTCCCGTACCGCGACCTCCTTAGCTTGACGAACTTCCTTGTCTTTTTCCTCCAAAGCTTTCTTCAGGTCCTCCGTCAGCTTGATATATTCGTCCCTTGCTGTTTCAGCCATTTTGAGTTTTTTATCCTGGACGACCTTCCAGGTCTTCAACTCGAGTAGCTCGTCCTCCGTCACCTTGGCCTTCTCACGAACACGTCCTAAGGTCATCTCATGGTTGAGACACCGTCCCATCATCCCCTTCATCATAATCATGGCCTGCAAGAAAACATAATTAAAAAAAAATAAATAAATAAAAAAATGGGAGAAGACGGACTACGTGACGACGGATGAATTACCTGAGCAATGCTAAAAAGTGTCGTCTCGCCCATCGCCTCCGTCGAATGGTTACACAAATCCTCATAGTCTTCCGTCGTTATGATGGACGAAAGCCTCTCAAGGGCGTATTTGGAATCCTCGCGGAGTAAAACGGGTGGCTTCTTCTGGCTTCTGGACGGACCAATCAATAGGCCCTTACCGGCCCCATGCTTCACAGGTGTGACCGTCTTAGATCCCCCGGCTAGCAAGCCAATGACGGGCTCCAAAGGAACCTTAGGCTTTTTGGGTGCACGGTCTCCCTTTGACGGTTGTTTCCTCTTAACCGCTAGCTTGCTGGGGCCCATCCCCATAGGGTCCGCACCAGTTTCTCTGTTTTTGGCAGCTTGTAATCTGATAGCCGCCCTCCTTTTAGCATCGTCCATCTCTGAAGAGGTAGACGGGTGTCAAAAGTAAAAACGAAATAAATTTGGACAAGGAAGAAAGACGGACTTACGTTGACGGGTGCGCTCTTCGTACTTAAGTGCCACTGGAGTTGGCTCAGGTCCGTCACAATACCAATTGATTGTGTTGAGGTTGACGAGTTTTGCCCAGGTCCGTTCTTCTGGTTCGGACTTGGCGAAAATTTTCTCAAGGAAACTGAACTCCTTGAGTGTAACTTGAAGGCGCCGTCGAACTGCACAAAAGTAGACAGACGTTAAAAACATATAAATTATTAAGCAAGCTTTTAAAAGTTGTTATATGACGGGCTCATACCAGACTGGTTTAATACGCCCCAAACTTTGTCGACGGGCATGTAATCCGTCTCCCCTGGATGACACATCCAACCGTCGCCCTCAATGAAAAAATAGCGGCTCTTCCAGTCTCTATTCGAGTCCGGGGTTTCATAAATTACTTTCAAGACGTGGCTCCTAGGAACGAAACTATACATCCCCCTTGATTTATCTATCTCGTCTGGACGGTAGCAGTGGAGGAATTCCCTTATTGTCAACCTTCTTCCACCATCGGACATAGCCCCGTACAGGACTTCTATTGCTATGAAGACCCTCCAGGCATTTAGGGGTAACTGGCTGACGGATAAGCCTAGGTATTTTAGGAGTTCGCGGTGCAAGGAGGTCAGAGGAAATCTGAGACCTGCCTTAAGCATCTGCTCGTACACTCCTACATCGTCTACCCCTTCATAATAACATTTCTCTGATGTATAGGGCAGACGGATGGGGATGTAGTCTAGGATTTGATAATTGGCCCTAAGGGTTTTAAAATGAGTTTCCTTGATGGTGGAGGTGAAGGCATTTACTGTCCATTCTGGAAGCATGATGAACTCCCTAAGTCCATCAGCCCCCACGACGGATCTAACTATTTGATCTTCATCATCGGCGGAACCCTCCTCTATCTCGATCATCTCCATATCCTCATTTGTTGAGGACGGGGAAGATGAAGACGAACTCCTCTCTTCGCTTAAATCGTCTTGGTCTTTGTGACCTGACGGGTATACCTTTTCGTAATCCGCCCCGTCACGGACAATTGACTGATTACTTGACGCACTAGACATTGCCTACAAGTACGACAGAACCTAAGACTCCGACGGGTCTAAGAATGGATAACAGAAGTAAAGTTTTGAGCTATAAAAGTAATACGACGGTAAGAAAATATGAAAAATGGTACTTACCAATCAGTACGTGAACGGAGGAAAGTTGGTGATGACGAACGCTATATTTGTAGAGTGTGTTCTGACAAAGATGACGGATTGCGCTCTGACAATTGAGTTTTGGCTGAAAGTGGAAAAATGAGAGTCGAAGGTTTGATATTTATAGGGAAGGTGCACGGAAGACGAAGCGACGCTTCGATCCCATACAATTGCCTGTAGAAGGTTGACGCGTGTCATGAACCATTAATGCATTCCAGATCTTGTCAGCGGCACGAAATATTGACGGTGTATACCTTGGAACCGTCAACCTTGAAAGACTTGGAACCGACGACCCACAGGCCTCTCAACCGTCACCCCCATTAACGTAAACCGTCACCCCATGCTTCTGTCGACTAAAGTATGACGGACCCATGGGGTGAAGGGGGCAACTGAAGGGGAAGAATTTGGGCTAAAGATGGGCCTGACGGTCATCAACTGTGGGCCTACAGTGGACGGGCCCATCATCTACCAAAACTATAAAAATGGATCCAATATGAAATATCAGCAGATCCAAGGCCCATGAGGAAGGCAGAAAGACCCTTGGTATGAATACTTGCGACACACTTCATAGAGTCCGAAGACAAATAGAATTCTAGTACAAAAAGGATTCTACAAAATATTCCCTATAAGGAAAAGACTTCCGCGCCAAGGGTGAGACATCGACCCCCTACTACTACTATAAAAGCCCCAATACCCTCATAAATCGAGGTACGCATAATTTACCCTTTCTAGCACTCTAGAGTTGTGAAAATATTACTGACTTAACCTTCGGAGGGTATTTGGCCGGTACCACACCGGTGCTCTCTGTTAGGTTTCTTTCTTTGTGTTGTGGAGGTTCACGTTCGAGCGCATAGGTACCGTGTGGCTCACTGGTGAATTTCTCGGCATCATCAGATTCTAATTTGAGCTCAATATTGACATTACTTTTTTATTTATCTTTAACAGCTTATTGCATAAAATTTATTGTGAAATGTTATAATCATACCATACATTATAATAAATATGCAAAAGCAAAGCATTTCCAAAATGTCCTCTAAATTTAAAAATCTTTATTATACTTTTTTTTCTTTGGTTGGGAGTTTGACTTATAAGAAGGAAAAAAGATATTTTTGATTTAAATATGTGTAATTTTTCAACCACAATGTGTACGTTACATCCATTTGTGTAAAGTGAGAAGTTATTATGTATATGATATATAGGGTATACCAAATATACCATCTACTTCACGATCAATATGTAATTTGGCCGCCAACGGATCAGATCAGAATCATCAGATAACTCTATGTGTCCTTTTCCCGACCGCCCCTTATCCCCTTATAGTACAATCTTTCACCATATTATATTAATTTATAACTACTATATACAATAATGGGAGACATCTGTAACTACAAAAATCTATGGTCCGTTTGATACGTATATTTAAAATATATTTTTAATTTTTAAATAAAATTACACGTATCAAATGGACCCCTAATTTCTAAAATCTCCCAAAAACCAAAATATCTCAAATAAACCAAAATATCTCAAATAAATTATTACTACAGCGTCCATAAAAAAATTTGCTTGATGGATAAAGCATCTTTATAAGATTAAAAAGAAATCCACATCTAAACAAACTTTATCATCAATCAAGAATATTTTAATAATAAATAGGCTAATTTGGTCATTTCAGCACTCCATTCGATCTTGTGTAACTCTCACTAATTAACATGGTCATCTACTCATCTTCCTCCAATCACTACACCCATATTAACTGAAAAAACTAAAAATTGAAAGACAATTTAAAAAAAAAATTAATATTAAAAAAAATTACAAGAAAATAAAATTTCACTACAATGAAGAATCTTTTCTCAATTCATAGGCCATAGCTGACAGGTGCAATTGATACATTATGGAATGGGGGTCCCTCTCTAATCTTTATCACCACCTGTTCTTCTACTTTCAAGATGTGGGACCACCTGTGGGGACATCAAAAATATTTAATCAGACCATTAAATATCATGTGATCAAACTCCATTATTCAACCAACCCCCTTTTAAAAAAATAAATAAATAAATAAGAAAACAAAAGGTAAAGTCCACCTAATAAATTTTTCTCAAAAAAAAAAAAAAAAAAAAGTCCACCCTAATAAATATATACATAACAAGATACATAAACAAAAAGAGAGAGGTTGATGGGCATATAAGCATATTGTTTTTCAAAGTAAGACCAAATATCATCTCACAAAGATCTTTTTTTTTCTTTTTTTCTTTTTAAGAGGAACTTGATAGTTGAGAATTGAGACTTTAAGATGGGTCAGTTTAAACATTTTATCACTACCACCCCAAATTTGATCATGTATATTGCACAAATGTATAGTTAAATTTACCTGATCTTGGGGTGGAATGGACGGCTGAGATGATACTCTCCTTGTTCTCTTGTCAGTCTTGCCGTACAGTTTAGCTCTAGCACCCTTAACATTATTGCCCATATCACCAACTCCTACAAAATACAAAACAAAGATTTATCATTTAAACATGATCAAGTTCAACTCAAGCTCAAAAGAGCTCCAAAAGTACACCCCAAAAGAGAAAGAAAGAAGAAGAAAAGTGACATTATAATGTCACCACAGATATCTCAAAGGCATATTCGAGAATATACAAATTTCCCTAGGTTAATATGTTTAGGTTAATCATTTACATACGTTATTATTGAAGCAAAGTTCATTCTTTTTAGCCAAAAAGAGAGATTGCATTAACACAAAAATGTGCACCAAAACGAAGTCTTTTTAGCCAATTGTACGTTGCACCACAATATTAGAGACAACCCCATTAACAAAAACAATGAGCTAACATATATTTACCTCGGTTAACAAGCTTTTTATTTCTGTGTTTTTTCAAATCTAAGGTCGAGTCAGAACTGTCTGGTAAATACCGATCTAGACGGAGAATTCGATCGTTGTTGTTGTTGTTGTTGTCAAACATTGTACGCACAAACGAGGCCTCCATGGAGTTTAGAAAGAGGAGGTGCTTCTCGTTGGTCCAGGACCCAGTTTTACAGCTCGAATCCATGGCTATGGAGAAACTGATATTGGGTTTTGTAGAGAGAAACAGAGTGCAAGGTGGGTTTGCTTTGTTATTGTTTTGTGATTTGTGTTGTAAAATTTTCACAAGAGACTTTTTTATAGGGCACGCAGTGTAGTGGAGGGGTGGTCTTTTTTGGAGAGGTATAGAATCAGTGCTCAGTACTTATTTGAAATGAGAGTGTTGGGAATATGTACTCGCTGCCTTTGTGGACCATGTGTATTAGCCTATTAGGTGTTATGACTCATCTGTCCCTTCCTGTTTTTTTTTTTTTTTAATTAAATCAAAATAGACTAACTTCCTTATAAGGATAATATAAATATTTAAATATAGGATAGTTAATTTTCTTTCATAATATGATTAACTTGCTGGTAATCAAGTTCAATATAATATATATTTTTCGTTTTTATTTTTTATCTATACATAAAATTTAATAGTTATGGTAGTTAAGAATATACATTTATACTATATTATGATTGTGTTTATATATAAAATTATATTTACTATTTTAAATTAAAAATTATCTACTAAGATTGCAAGCAATGGAGGGTTTAAACTTTAAATATAAAAGAAAATTTACATTCATTTAAATAATACATATTAAAAATTGATGTGCTAATTTTTGATGTCTTAAAAGCTTATGTGGCATAATATGAGGTCAATCGAAAGTTAAATATTTTCATTTTTATATATAATAATTGGTAACCCATGCAATACACGAGAAAGTTTCAACCTAAAGGCTAATATTATTTTTTATCTTTTAATTTTTTTAATATGAAACTTTATAATTAAGATAATTATTAATAGCTATTTATATGATTAATTTTGTATACGAAATTATATTTTTATCTATAGAAATTTATTATGTTCGTGTTTATATGTGGAATTATATATTCTACTATTTAGGTACTTTAATAAATATCAAGATCGATATGTTTATATATATATATATATATATGTATATATATACACATATACACACTACTACTACTATTATTTAAGAAAATATAATGTACTAAGATTCTATTGTGTGATTTAAATATATAAAAATAATTTAAATTCAATTAAAAAAAATATTATAATAATTATATAACATTGTGAGGTTTGTAAAGCTTATGTGACACAGTATTTCGAGATCAACCAAAAGTCAAATAGCTTTGGTTTTATATCAATTATACATATTTTATTCGGACAAAAGAATTATGTTATTTAATATAACTTTATAGGTGGAAATAGTTTTGATTTTTTCTCCCTTTTTTAGTATAACTAATGGGAATTTTTGTGAGTAACTTTGGACTTCATTATAATAATTTTCAAAAATTGTTCTTAAGTTGTAAGGTAAAGTTCATTGGCTTAAAGTTTGTTTTTTTAGTATATATATATATATACAAAAAAGTGAATATATAAAGTTTAAACTAAAACAATTAAAAAGTAGAAAGAAATAGGGAGCATGTTATTCTTTGAAATATTGGGTTTCCTCTTTTCAAAAAAAAAAAAATGTGAGTTGGGTTCATTTTTTTTAGATGGATGTGTGTAGTGAAAGAGCGAGTATCAAAGTTGTTATTGTACTCGAGAGGCTAAGGCTAAGAATGGAATGGTGGTGAAAATATCTGAAAGCTTAAGAAAATTCGAGTTTTCCGTGAACTGAAAGATATTTTTGGATAGGCAAAGAAGCATAGGTTCGAAGAATGAGAAATAAAAATACTTACAAAATATCTGATGCTATCCGATGTTGACCGATATTTTTAGTATCCGAATCCAGAGGTGTGGGGATTTTTGATTTTTTCTGTTACCGTTATGTTTATGACCTCCAAGTTTGCACATATTTACGAAAAATTATCCCCCTTTGTTAGTCAGAGTCTAAAAATGTTGTTAATTCCATGCACTGTATCACACGTTTCTCATATGTTACTTACCTTTTTGTCCCAATCAGAATATTCGACCACAACCCACCACCCTCTCTTTATTCAGCTCGTTCGGCATGAACTTATTAAGGTAAAATTTTTATAATTATTTTAAATTTTATTAACATATTTTAAAGTTTGCGTTAATGTTAATCAGGTTTATGATTTTTTGAAACGGACTAATTTAGACACTAAAGTTAACTTAGTTTCTAAGACAATTGAGAAAAATGACTAACTGACCTAACGGTTTTTAATAACTAAGTTGGCTTTACAGGCCAAATTAGTAAGTTTTGAAAAATCTTAGATCTGATCAATATTAATCTAAATCTTAGGGTGTGTTTTGATTTAAATTTACTCTTTAGTTTATATTCAATTTTTTTATTATTATTTTTGTTATTTTTCATTGTGAATGAGATCGTTTTGAAATCTCTTTAGTGAGTGTCATGTTAACAAAAGAAACCATATTGAATTAAATGATATATTATTGTATAATAGGTTTATTATGTATTTCTTTAATAACATTGATTCTGGAAGCTAGAATTAAGACAAGGTCTTTCCATAATATCTCTTTTTCTCATTTTAGACGGGAAGGTAATTCTATAACTTAAAACTTTACTCGACATGCTCTATATGTCACAAATTTTAAGGCCTGGATGGAAGATGTTTCACCACACCTATTAGTTGTAATTCAAGCCAACTTAGATTTGGTTTCTTAATAAATTATCAGCTTTCTTCCACAGAATCCACACACAAAAAAAAAATAAAAAAAAAATAAAAAAGATAAAATATTTTTAAGAAATTAGAATATATGTACATCATTTCAACAAGCTATTTTCTTATCTCACCATATAATTTAATATTGTCTTAATCATATCACTTTCCTCTATCACTCTTGGAATATTAATATTGGAATTCATTTGAATTATAAGCTATAAACCAATAAGTATGTGATGCAATTATGTGTTTGAAAATTTTAAATAATTATTTTATATATTTTTTGAATTTTTTAGATGTAATAGATAATTTTATAAGTGCGTGTGGTATTTCTCAAACCATAAGGCACGTGCACAATGGGTAAGTAATTTTATACGAAACACTTTATTCAATAAATTACTAACATTATACCCGACCAAAATTGTGATTAAATCAATAGTAAATCATATAGATGTGACCAAAACAACTAACACAAAATAACATAGTAAGAAAGGAATCAAAGTTTGAGAGGTACTATTAACATATCATATTTTTCTATTTCTTTTGAGTAACATATATTTTAGAAGGGTTATGAATTAAAATTGTTTGAAAATTTTCTATCAATATGTTTACACTAACAATAATATAAATATATAATAGATTTTGAGAGGCCATTTGTAAATATAACTATATTATTATTGAGAATAAAAAAGATCAAACAGTGCATAACAAAAGTTGGGTATTACAAGTTGTGTTTCGTGCCAACTAAAAAGGATGTCTTTCTCATTTTTTTTTTAAATTATTTTCCCCCTTCTTGTGTCACGTGGCATGTGGCATGTTATGACTTATGAGCTTACATTAAATTATTAGCTATTTAGGAGTTCTTCAAGTACACTTTTATTTGGTATTGATATTTCAGATGGTACCTAAAAAAATAAAAGTCACAAAAAGTTATAAAGAGTTGAAGCCCTCTCAAAAAAAAAAAAAAGTGGGCTAATGTACGTTGGCTTATAAAATAAGTAGTTTTTATATATAAGCAACACGTATAAACATATAATTTTTTTTCTCTAAATAAACATATAAAAAAAACACACATGACACATCCATAAATGGGCTAAATTTTTTGGTTCTTTTGGTAGTTTTTACAGGGCTCTCTCTCTTCAATGCTTGCTTGCTTTTGTGTTTGTGAATTGTGTCATTGTGTGTTCTACTCCGTCTTGAAAAATACTTATATATTTTCGGAGTATAGTGAAATAAAACTTTTTTTTTTTGTATTTACAATGAACCTTATCTTAAATTTAAGCAACACGTATAAACATATAATTTTTTTTCTCTAAATAAACATATAAAAAAAACACACATGACACATCCATAAATGGGCTAAATTTTTTGGTTCTTTTGGTAGTTTTTACAGGGCTCTCTCTCTTCAATGCTTGCTTGCTTTTGTGTTTGTGAATTGTGTCATTGTGTGTTCTACTCCGTCTTGAAAAATACTTATATATTTTCGGAGTATAGTGAAATAAAACTTTTTTTTCTTGTATTTACAATGAACCTTATCTTAAATTTAATGAATAAATTTCCCCATAAATATAAGAAGATAAAGCACTATTTACTCTAGAAGTACTTGAAAATTACTCTCCTAGCCCCTGTTGCATGCTAAAGGCCATGGAACAAAACAGAAACAATCGCTATTTTCTCATTGCGGCTCTAATTAGTCTGACCTTTTGCAAGTTGCAACTCACCCGCCCCCATTACTAATTAATCTGGACTAGGAGGACGACTTGCAGAAAGGTCAAAAATATAATTACTTGTGGACCAAAGTACCCATTACTACGGGCATGCAAAATATCTTTTTTTTTTTTTATGGAACATGCAAAATATCTTTGTACTTGCCACTTGGGTCAATTACTCGGTACCAGGAGGATGATTATTGCCCATTAGTCAAATATTTCATTGGCTCTCACTATTCGTCCCTCAATGTAACCATTTTACGGAAAAACCTCTCATACGTCAGTGCATTAAATTATTTATCTCTCATTGACAGATGGATCCCATACTTATTGCTCACCAATCTAATATTTCATTGGCTTTCACCATTGGTCCCTTGAGTAACTATTTCACGGAAAAATCTCTCATATGCCATGGGGAGCCCACCTATTAGTGAGAAAGTGGTCTCATGCACATGAGATACTAGATCCCATCTCGCTCTTGGTTCCCTTTTCTTTTGTTTCAATAAATAGTTCTTACTTCTTATTAAAAAAAAGAAAAAGAAGAAGTAACATTTCGTTGTAATTTTTTGGCAGATGCAAACACTTAGGCTGTGTTTGATTCTATGTAAAATGTTTTCCAAGTGTAAAATATTTTCAGGTGAAAATATTTTTCAGAAAAGAAAATATTTTTAGGTGTTTGGTGGTGTGGGGCCGGTTATCCAAAATAATGATGTAAAAATTGTAGGAAATGGGCTTGTGGCCCAGCGACCCAATCCGAGGACACTCACCTGTCCGAGGATAGTTAAAGAGAGTCATTGTGGGACTAGTATAAGAAAGAGGGATGGAGGTCACGAGTAGTGGCTCAAACCGCGTCCGAGGATAAGACTCATCTCGGATACCATGGTCCGAGGTGGGTGTAACTATCTGACTATTCAGGGCACCCCGCAAAGTTATATTAGAACTGGAAAGTGAACGTGGAACAAGGGAAGAACCAGGGAAGATAACAAATATTTTCTGGAGCTGTTACCTCCACATTAAATGCTTCCCAGCTAACTCTCTGACCGCATTAATGTGGAGGTGATACCTGAACAGTAATCAAGCAGCCTTATGGCTACTAGGTGAAGGTTCCGGGAGGTGCTGGATGGGACAGAAAGGAGTCCTAAGGATAGAGCCTTACACGTGTACGGCGAAAAGAGAATGATGAACGTAGTATATAACAAGAAAGTGGGTGACATTAGAGAGGACTTTTTGAAAAAAGGAGAGAAGAACGATAGAACTCAGAAAGATACCCCCTGAAACCTAGCCGATGAGAGTTTTTATCATACAGTTAGCTTGAAATGTCTTTTACTGCACAATAACCATGACCTTTTCTATCAAGTAGAACTAGTTCTTGCACCCACGCTCTAAAAATTTATTGTTTAGGCTTGTTGGGCTAGAAACCCATCCCTATTCTGGGTCCAATCCAATTTGAGTCCCTACAATTGGCGCCGTCTGTGGGAAGAACTTGATCTATTCACAAGGAAAGGCAAGTGCAGTGTTTGTGATGGAAGGGGGAGCACCGCAGCAACCAGTGGCGGGCCCACAGCAGGTGGATGCTAATCCACACTAGGCAAAGTCTAGGGGCTCTCAGCATAGTAATCCGTTGGTAGTCCATGAACATAGGGGGGATCGTGAGGAAAGTACACGAACAACCCACACAGATAGAAGTCACTCTCGGGGGAAAGGCCATCTTTCCCACGTAAAGAACGAAGGGGACATGCAGCGTGAGATTAACAAGTTGAAGAGGGAATTGCGACATGAGCGACGAAGGTGTATGGCTCGTAACTCTGGGCAATCCTCTGAGGAGTCAGATGACACCAGTTACAGACAGAGGTCAAGAACTCCACCCAGTGAGTCTTTTTCGTATGACGAGGAGTACCACCGTGAGCGAAAGCATAAGAGTCCACCTCGTCAGGGCTTGGGAAATGACGCTCTGAACAAAGCATTGAGTCAAGTTTCCAAATCGCCCTTCACGAGACGCATTGAGGATGCGAATCTTCCTCGGCGGTTCCATTAGCCTGTGTTCACCATTTATAACGGTAGAACAGACCCAGTAGAACATGTTAGCCACTACAGTCAAAGAATGGCCATTCATGCTAGGGATGAGGCCCTAATGTGCAAAGTTTTCCCATCTAGCCTGGGTCCAATGGCGATGAGATGGTTCAACGGCCTAAAAGCTAATACTATTGACTCTTTTGAGAAGCTCACCCAGGCTTTTGGTGCCTGTTTTATCACCTGCAGGAGGGTTGTTCAACCCTTGGGATCGTTATTATCCATGTCTATGCGGGAGGGGGAAACCCTGAAGGCCTATTCTGATAGATACTGGGAAATGTTCAACGAAGTAGACGGAGCTCATGATGACGTGGCCATTAATACCTTTAAGGAAGGCCTTCCAACCGAGCATGACCTGAGGAAATCTCTAACTGGTAAACCTGTTACTAGCGTGCGTCAACTTATAGATCGGATAGACAAGTATAGAAGAGTAGAGGAGGATCAGATACAGGGTAGAGGAAAGTCTAAGGCAGTCCCTCAGGAGAGGAGGGATTTCAGGTCGGATCGGTACAATAACAACCGACCTCGGAGGGACTTTGGGGGCCAATCAGGATCTGCCAACTCCCAGGCGGTTAATGCCGTGTTCCGAGAACCAGTGCAACGGGTTCTGGAGAAGATAAAAGATGAGTCATTCTTCAAATGGCCCAATAGGATGGTAGGGGATCCTGCGAAACGTAATCGAAACCTTTACTGCCAATACCACCAAGACCATGGACATACTACTGAAGATTGCAAAAACTTGTGGGACCACTTGGAACAGCTGGTCCGAGAAGGAAAGTTGACCCAACTTCTACACCATTCCAGCGGCCGAGGAGGCCAGGCAGATTCAACATTTCGGGGGAATGCTTCTTCAGGACCCCCTTTAGGCACGATAAACGTTATATTTGCTGCCCTAGGGAGAACTGGGTCTTGCCCTTCCAGGGTAATGTCTGTGTCTCAGTGCTTGGATGAAGGCTCCAGTTCAAGGCCAAAGAGAGCCAGACTGGGCACCTCACTGGTGTTAGGCTTTTCAGAGGAAGATAAGAGAGGAACCATACAACCACATGATGACGCTTTGGTGGTTACGATTAAGATTGGAGGGTATGATGTGAGAAGGGTGATGGTTGATGAGGGGAGTGCAGCCGAGGTAATGTATCCTGACCTATTTAGGGGGTTGAATTTGAAACCCGAGGATTTGACAGCCTATAGCTCCCCACTGGTGGGTTTCGAGGGCAGATCGGTCATTCCAGTAGGGATGATTAGATTACCTGTGTAGATTGGTTCAGATGTGGTGGAAGTGGATTTTATTGTGGTGGATGCTTTTTCTCTGTATACGGCTATTTTGGGTAGGCCCTGGTTGCATGCCTTGGGGGCCGTTTCTTCCACTCTTCATCAGAAAGTGAAGTATCCCTCAAGAGGCCAGGTCTTAGAAATTTTGGAAAATCAAGCCATGGCTAGGCAGTGCTTGATAATGGCCATTCAACATCGGCCAGAGACAGATACTTCGGCCACAGCCGATGATGACTTATAGCAATCAAAGACTCAGGGAACCCACTTCAGCACGTCCGCCGGGGAAACAGAGTGTGAGAATTTGGAGTGGGTGAGTGTTGGTGATGATCCAGAAAAGTACTTTCAGGTTGGAGCACAGTTACCTTTGTTAGAGAAGGAGCAATTGGTTGAGGTCCTCAGGAGAAACGTTGATGTGTTCGCATGGAATGCCTATGAAGCCCCAGGGGTGGATCCAGAGTTCATTTGTCATCATTTGAACGTCAATCCTTCTGTTATTCCAAAGAAACAACCACCTCGGCGTTCGTCCAGGGTACATGCCGAGGCTATCAAAGACGAGGTGACCAAGCTCAAGTAGGCAGGGGCTATCAAGGAGGTGTTTTACCCTCAGTGGTTGGCCAATACGGTCGTGGTGAAAATGAAAAATGGAAAATGGCGCGTATGTGTTGATTTCACAGATCTTAATAGAGCTTGTCCAAAAGACCCTTTTCCTATGCCCCGTATGGATCAGCTGGTGGATGCAACAGTGGGCTATCCTCGGATGAGCTTCCTAGATGCCTTTCAGGACTATCATCAGATCCCACTGGCATTGGATGATCAGGAGAAGACCGCTTTTCTCACTCCTACTGGAAATTATCACTACAAGGTAATGTCATTTGGCTTGAAGAACGCGGGGTCTACTTACCAGCGGATGATGACGAAGATGTTTGAGCCACAGCTGGGCAGGAGCATTGAGGTCTATATTGACGATATGGTTGTGAAGAGCAAGGTAGTGGTCAAGCATGTGATAGACCTCACCAACACTTTTGAGATTTTAAGGAAACATAAATTGCGACTGAACGCATCCAAGTGCTCATTCGGGGTAAGCTCAGGGAAGTTTTTGGGCTACATGGTGACTCACCGAGGGATTGAGGTGAACCCTGATCAAATTAAAGCCATAAGCAGCTTGCAACCACCTCGGAATCCCAAGGAGGTCCAGAGGTTGACTGGGATGACCGCTGCTTTGAACAGATTCATATCCCGGTCGGCGGACAGGTGCAGACCTTTTTTCCTGCTACTCCACAAGTGGAAAGGATTTGAATGGACAGAGGAGTGCGCCCTGGCATTCCAGCAGCTTAAAGAGTATCTATCTCGGCCACCCATCATGTCTAGTCCTGAAGTGGATGAGGTCCTTTTTTCCTACCTGGCAATAGCCACTTATGCGATCAGTTTTGTTCTGATACGAGTAGACAATGGCGTGCAGCGGCCAGTCTATTACGTGAGCAAGTCGCTTCATGAGGCTGAAGTACGTTATCTGCCGTTGGAAAAGACTATTTTGGCGGTGGTGCATGCTACAAGGAAACTTCCCCACTATTTCCAGGCACACACTGTGGTTGTCTTAACCCAATATCCGATCAAAGCAGTACTTCGGAGGGCAGACTACACTGGCAGGGTTGCCAAGTGGGGTACAATTCTAGGGGCTTTTGATATTAAGTATATGCCTCGTACCTCTGTGAAAGGTCAGATTCTCGCCGATTTGGTGGCCGAATTTGCTGAAAGCCCTGAAGAAATAGAAACAAGTCCACGGGGCATGGATGAAAAATCAGTTGGCTTTATCTCCGCGCAACATATCTCACCTTGGAAAGTGTATGTGGATGGAGCAGCAAACCAGCGGGGGTCAGGAGTGGGGCTGGTTCTGATATCTCCAGAAAAGGTCGTTATCGAGAAGTCCCTAAGGTTGGGGTTCTCAGCCACTAATAATGAGGCAGAGTATGAAGCTTTGTTAATGGCGATGGCGATGGTTAAGAAACTGGGTGAAAAAACACTGGAGATGTTTTCGGATTCTCGGCTGGTCGTGGGCCAGGTTAGAGGAGAATTGGAAGCTCGGGACACCAGGATGCAGGAGTACTTGGGCCAGGTTAGGCGTCTGCAAGTAAATTTTGAATCTTTTGAAGTGACCCATGTCCCTAGGAGCGAAAATGCCCACGCAGATTCTTTGGCTACCCTTGCTACCTCCTCGGCGCAAAACTTATCCCGGATGATAATGGTTGAAGACTTAAACACGCCCACCCCAATAACGGGGAACTCGCTTCAGGTCAATCAAATCAGGTCGACGCTTAGCTGGATGGATCCTATAATGTTATTCCTTGAGAAATATATATTGCCCGAGGACAAGTCAGAGGTAGAGAAGATACGGAGAAAAGCTCCTCGGTTTTGGCTGTCCGAGGACAAAAAGTTGTACAAACGCTCTTATTCTGGGCCATATCTGCTCTGTGTACATCCCGAAGCATCGGAGGCACTTCTGGAAGAGCTACACGAAGGGATCTGTGGTAGTCACGCTGGAGGAAGATCTTTATCTCACCGGGCAATTACTCAGGAGTATTGGTGGCCAGGCATGCAAAAAGAAGCGCAGGAGTAGGGGTGTGCAAAAGCTTACCGTCACCGAGGAAACCGACCGGCACCGATCATTCCGAACCGCAGCTGCAACCGACCGACAGTACCGATGCCGGCAAGCGGAGGGCAAAGCGATTTCCGATGCCGGTGCGGTGCAAACGTCGGAGTAGAATGTCCGAAACTGAGGATGAGCCGAACCGAACCGATACGATACAAATTACAGAGATATAAATTTCAATTGAAGCAATACAGCATCGTTTCACTAGGATTTCTTAAAAAAAATTTAAAACAACGTCGTCGTTTCACTTGTTATTATTAAAAAAAGAAAAGAAAAGAGCAAAACAGCGTCGTTTTATGCTAGGTTTTCTGAGTTTTGCCTGCTATAAATTCATTCTATTCTTTTGACCGCTGGCCTTCATTCTCTCTCTCGCTCTCACCTCTTGGCTTGGCTGGCCTCTGCCCTCTCAAGTTTCATCATTAGACGCCTCACCAATCAAGCAGTTGCCGCTAGCCACTCAGCCCAATCTGCAGCAAGCAATCTGTAATCCCCTCTCCTCTCTCACCTTACGCCCTTAAGGCTTAAGTTCTTAAGAATCTCTCTCTGTATGTCTGATTTCAAACTAAGCTTTACACTATTACTTCAAGTTAAAGTCCCACTCCCACATGCATCATGTATTCGTGTCTAGTTGTCTGCCAATTAAAATTTAAATAACATTTATGGCATTTTTTTTTTTCGTGTTACACTGTTGGACTTTTTCTTTAAATAACTAAAGTTTTAATATAGCATCCATCGTTCTGGATA
Organism: Quercus aquifolioides; assembly: GCA_019022515.1. NCBI lineage: Eukaryota > Viridiplantae > Streptophyta > Magnoliopsida > Fagales > Fagaceae > Quercus > Quercus aquifolioides. The sequence continues at coordinate 18,734,480 of CM032335.1, read as the reverse complement.
GTATAAAGTTTATAGTGTTATTATTATTATTTTTTTTTGTGTTACACTGTTGGATTTTTTCTTTAAATAACTAAGGTTTTAATAGCATCCATAGTTCTGCCTAGTATAAAGTTTACAGTGTTACACTGCTTGAAAGTCCAATTTATATATATATATATATATATTAAAAAAAAAAGGTTTTTTTAATGTTTCAAACCGACCAAACCGATTATACCGACCGCAAAAAACCGCACCGCTAAAGGCCGAAAAACCGACACTAAGCGGTATGCATCGGTTCCAATTATGAGAAAACCGATCCCTATCGGTTCGGTAATAAATTTAAGAAAAAACCGAACCTACCGAACCGCGCACACCCCTACGCAGGAGTATGTTAAGAAGTGTGATCAGTGCCAGAGGTTCGCACCAAACATCCATCAGCCGGGGGGAGTTCTCAATCCTCTTTCTAGCCCTTGGCCTTTTACTCAATGGGGTTTAGACATCGTTGGCCCTTTCCCTAAGGCAGTAGGAAATAAAAAATATTTGCTAGTTGGCACAGACTATTTTACGAAATGGGTAGAAACTGAGCCTCTGGCCAATATCAGGGATGTGGATGCCAAGAAGTTTGTTTGGAAAAATATTGTTGCTCGGTTCGGAGTTCCCCAAGCTCTCATCTCGGATAATGGTCTTCAGTTCGACAGCAAGGCTTTCAGAAAGTATTGTTCTGATTTGGGGATAAAGAATAGATATTCCACTTCTGCCTATCCGCAAGGAAATGGACAAGCCGAGACTGTCAACAAAGTCATAATAGGTGGCCTTAAGAAAAGGCTGGATGACGCAAAAGGAAGATGGGTGGAGGAGTTGCCGCATGTCCTATGGACGTATCGAACTACACCTCGGCGGTCAACAGGGGAAACCCCATTCTCAATGACGTATGGGGCTGAGGCTGTGATTCCTCTCGAAACTGGTTTTCCAACGCTAAGGACCAGCTCATTCACCTCGGATGGAAATGATGAACTATTGAAGAAGAATCTGGACTTGATAGACGAACGACGAGAAAATGCGATGGTTCAATTAGCCTACTATCAGCAAAAGCTGAAGCAAGGTTATGATGCGAATGTCTGGTTGAGGCCGTTAGCTCTAGGAGATTTGGTGTTGAGGAAAGTCTTGGGAACTACCAAAAATCCAACCTGGGGAAAGTTGGGGCCTAATTGGGAAGGGCCATATCGTATCACATCTGTAGCAGGGATAGGTGCTTATTACTTAGAAGATTTAGATGAAAAAACTGTACTCCATCCCTGGAATGTAAGCAACCTAAAGAGGTATTATTATTAACAAGTTCTGTTTTACTTCCTTTTATAATTTATCTTATTTCTGCAATGTGTGCTTCTAAATCTATTGAAGTATTAAACAGAAACTAAGTTATGTCAGGTCCTCGGATTACAACTTAGTGGAAATTAATACACTTAAATCTATTGAAGTATTAAACAGAAACTAAGCCATGTCAGGTCCTCGGACCACAACTTAGTGGAAATTAATACACTTAAATCTATTGAAGTATTAAACAGAAACTAAGTCATGGAAATTAATACACTTAAATCTATTGAAGTATTAAACAGAAACTAAGTCATGTCAGGTCCTCGGACCACAACTTAGTGGAAATTAATACACTTAAATCTATTGAAGTATTAAACAGAAACTAAGTCATGTCAGGTCCTCGGACCACAACTTAGTGGAAATTAATACACTTAAATCTATTGAAGTATTAAACAGAAACTAAGTTATGTCAGGTCCTCGGACCACAAACTTAGTGGAAATTAATACACTGTGACCTTAATTGAAGTAGTACACAGAGGCTGAAGCACGACAAATTGTTTAGACAACAAACTTAGTTGGAATCAATGCTTCTCAAATGGGGTCCGTGCAATTAAAGTTGTATATCAAGGCAAATTCCATGAGCATCACTTAAAGCATTTCAAGGTGTTCAATACCTCCCTGGGTGAAACATTAGGATGCTATCTTAAATATGGATATTTCTTAATGAATTTAAAGCAAGTCTTTCAGGGCTGTGAAGTTCATTGTTACGGTCTGCTTTGGTTCCTAAGTAGTATACATAAAGTTAAGTTTTCCCTAATAGTATCAAATTTCATTATTCTATAGTCTGAGATCATGTAAAAATAAAGAACATTCGCGCAAGAAATTATACAAGCGATAGACAAAACTACAATATCTCATTAAAATTTGGAAAGGGAAGTACAATTACAATTAGAAATGTCCTCAAAAAGCTTTAAAAAAAAAAAAAAAAAAGAAAAATAAAATGAAAGGGAAAACAAAGGGAATTTAACTACATTAACTATTTGTTTAACTTTATTTGGAGCTTGGGTTAAGGGGCTTTGCCAATTGCCTCAGAAGGAACATCTTTGTCCTTTGCCTTTAGAGCGTCTCCAACAGGTAGGGTGGTCAAGGCTAAGGCTTGTTCAAAGCTTTGAGAAGCTGTTCCATCCTTAGGCCCCTCTGTTCCTTTGTCCGAGGAGATGTCCTTTGCAACTTCAAGCACTTCAGGTTGCTTTTGCTGATTGAGAGAAGAGGGAGCCTGAGTTTGAGCTTCCTGGGCCGATTCAATAACTGTGGAGGGTGCCTCTTCTTGTTGAGTAGAAGGACCTGGGGCTCGTATAGCTGGGGGGAAATAAATGTTTTCAGGCCTTCTCAGCTCGGATGAAGTTTCGACTCCAGTTCGGTTGAGAGCTTCTTCCCAGGTCAGGGCACAGTATGCTCGGCACACGACGAGCACCTCAGCCCGGAAATTATCCTCGGTCTCAGCAACGCCAACGTCGTAGCCATGTTGCTCGGCTGTGTCTCTTTCTTTTTCAACCTCAGCTTTTGCCTTTTCAACCTCGGCCTTAGCTTTTTCAGCTTGATCTCTAAGTGTCTGGGCTTCCTCCAATTGTTTCTGCAGAGTTGGTATCTGTTCCTAGGAAGTGGCCAGCTGGTCATTGGCATCACGCAAACGTTTCCTCTGGTCCTAAGCTTGCCTTTGGGTATTCTCCAAGGCAGAGTCAGCACTCTTCCGAGCATGTTCTTCCTCGGCCAGCTTTTTCCTCAATTTTTCAGCAGTTTACTCAGCAATGGTGAGCGTATGCACAGCTGTTGCTCGCTTTTTTCTCTCATCGTCTATTTGCTGGTAGCAAGCATGGGTTATCTCCTCCAACCTGAAAGTGGCTTGAACGGCCTAGAATAAAAAGAGTTAGAGATACAATACATACAAATGTTTGCACGAAGTTCATAATAAAAAAAAAATAATAATAACAATAATAATAAGGGTATCATACCATGCCTAAATATCTTTTCATGTTCTGGAAGACCTCATTTCTCTTGAGGCTTCTCAGCTCGGCCATATCCTTGGGGAGAAGGAGGGTTTCCTCTAGAACTGAGGCGACGTGGCCCCATAGGGATTCTCATGCCACCTTCGAGGAAGGCGATGATGGGAATCACCACCTCGCCCTCCTGCCTCCAAAGGAGCCACTCCCCTTCCTCGCAATATCTCAAGCCCACGTTGGCAGGTATCTTATAGTCGGCGATGAATTTCTCCATCGCCTCCTTAGTATAGACATACTTCTTAAGTCTACCCATCCCAAGTGACGTCTAAGAGAACTAAAGAAAGAGCAAATGAAAGAGAAGAAGGAGTAGAGAGGATGAAAGCTCAGAGAGGGATAGAGCAACTTACAGAAATGAGGAGAAGCTTCTCGGACAGACTTTTTATGCTAGAGATGTAGGTGGAAATTTGGCTGGACTCAGGATGTATGCGCAAGAGCTCTTAATTGCGAATGAAAAAAGGGAAAAACGATTCGAATGGGTATTTATACCCCAGATCGAGGAGCCACGCGGGTTTTCCCACCCATAAATGCTAGGCGAATCTCCATCGTTGGATTGTCATCCTCCCGTTGAACGTGGGGAGTACAGAGCCGCCTGAATTTAATGAAGGACACGTTACGCGCACCGAAGCGTCAGTAACGCACATTGGGCAGATGAAAAGGCTCCAACACTGACGAGGGACAAGACTCGATTGGACACGGAGTAGGTCCGAGGATGTCAAAATCCTCCTTTCCGTCCGAGGATGCGGACAGCAAGATTTTGAGGGGCTATTGTGGGGCCAGAAAGAGTCAGGCAACCCCGGCCCAAAGGCCCATGCCGAGGAGGCGTCCAAGGTCCGAGGACGAAAGTATAAAGCCCAATTGCCCAAGAAACAATGCTGAGGACGATTCCTTCCTCGGACTGCCGAGATCATAAAGAGGACAAGTAGCACACCATCAAAGGGAGTCTTCCCGAGCATCCCAAGAGCAAATAGCAAGTACCAAGTGCCAACAATGGAAGCACGGTGGAGGAGCAAGTCCCAGATGAACTGTCACCTCCACATTAAATGCCCTCAACTAACGCCCTGGCCGCATTAATGAGGATAGGACCCCTGAACAGTACTGTCTTGGGCGCTACAACCCACAGGAGGAATGAGAATGCGGCTGATGGGACAGGCTCTCAAGTGGTAGTCTAGCTGATCAACAAATGTAAGGCTAGGATCAACTGAGAGTGATGTATATAATGTAAGGAGCCCCTCTTGAAAAGGGGACGGACGGAAAAAACGGAAAAACCAGAATCAAGAAGTACTGTAGCGACTTGTATTCTCTCAAACCTTGTAACCAATCTTCAAAGAAATAATAACAACTCCAAGCTCTGAAAGGCCAGTCCGAGGAGCATTATTGTGCATCCCAATTCACGTTTAAGTTATTATACCCACCAGCAACCATGCATGGTCGCTGCATTCCTCACTAGGGCCTAGTTCTTGAACCCATTCTCTATAAATTCATTGCAGGGTTAACTGGGCTTGGGTCCACTCTCTCAATAATAGAAGTGCCCAAAACCGGTCCCTACAATTGTATAATAGGTTTATTATGTATTTCTTTAATAACATTGATTCTGGAAGCTAGAATTAAGACAAGGTCTTTCCATAATATCTCTTTTTCTCAGGTTAGACGGGAAGGTAATTCTATAACTTAAAACTTTACTTGACATGCTCTATATGTCACAAATTTTAAGGTCTAGATGGAAGATGTTTCACCACACCTATTAGTTGTAATTCAAGCCAACTTAGATTTGGTTTCTTAATAAATTATCAGCTTTCTTCCACACACACACACAAAAAAAAAAAGATAAAATATTTTTAAGAAATAAGAATATATGTACATCATTTCAACGAGCTATTTTCTTATCTCACCATATAATTTAACAATGTCTTAATCATATCACTTTCCTCTATCACTCTTGGAATATTAATATTGGAATTCATTTGAATTATAAGCTATAAACCAATAAGTATGTGATGCATATATGTGTTTGAAAATTTTAAATAATTATTTTATATATTTTTTGAATTTTTTAGATGTAATAGATAATTATATAAGTGTGGTATTTCTCAAACCATAAGGCACGTGCACAATGGGTAAGTAATTTTATACGAAACACTTTATTCAATAAATTACTAACATTATACTCGACCAAAATTGTGATTAAATCAATAGTAAATCATATAGATGTGACCAAAACAACTAACACAAAATAACATAGTAAGAAAGGAATCAAAGTTTGAGAGGTACTATTAACATATCATATTTTCTATTTCATATTTTAGAAGGGTTATGAATTTTTAACATATCATATTTTTCTATTTCTTTTGAGTAACATATATTTTAGAAGGGTTATGAATTAAAATTGTTTGAAAATTTTCTATCAATATGTTTACACTAACAATAATATAAATATATAATAGATTTTGAGAGGCCATTTGTAAATATAACTATATTATAATTGAGAATAAAAAAGATCAAACAGTGCATAACAAAAGTTGGGTATTACAAGTTGTGTTTCGTGCCAACTAAAAAGGATTTCTTTCTCATTTTTTTTATAATTATTTTCCCCCTTCTTATGTCACGTGGCATGTGGCATGTTATGACTTATGAGCTTACATTAAATTATTAGCTATTTAGGAGTTCTTCAAGTACACTTTTATTTGGTATTGATATTTCAGATGGAACCTAAAAAATATAAAAGTCATAGAGAGTTATAAAGAGTTGAAACCCTCTCAAAAAAAAAATGTGGGCTAATGTACATTGGCTTATAAAATAAGTAGTTTTTATATATCAGCAACACGTATAAACATATAATTTTTTTTCTCTAAATAAACATATAAAAAACACACATGACACATCCATAAATGGGCTAAATTTTTTGGTTCTTTTGGTAGTTTTTACAGGGCTCTCTCTCTTCAATGCTTGCTTGCTTGCTTTTGTGTTTGTGAATTGTGTCATTGTGTGTTCTACTCCGTCTTGAAGAATACTTATATATTTTCGGAGTATAATGAAATGAAGCTTCTTTTTCTTGCATTTACAATGAGTCTTATCTTAAATTTAATGAATAAATTTCTCCATAAATATAAGAAGATAAAGCACTATTTCTTTAGAAGTACTTGAAAATTACTCTCCTAGCCCCTGTTGCATGCTAAAGGCCATGGAACAAAATAGAAACAATCACTATTTTCTCATTGCGGCTCTAATTACTGACCTTTTGCAAGTTGCAACTCACCCGCCCCCATTACTAATTACTCTGGACTAGGAGGACGACTTGCAGAAAGGTCAAAAATGTAATTACCTGTGGACCAAAGTACCCATTACTACGGGCATGCAAAATATCTTTGTACTTGCCACTTGGGTCAATTACTATGTACCAGGACAGGAGGATTATTATTGCCCCATTAGTCAAATATTTCATTGGCTCTCATTATTCGTCCCTCAATGTAACCATTTTACGGAAAAACCTCTCATACGTCAGTGCATTAAATTATTTATCTCTCCTTGACAGATGGATCCCATACTTATTGCTCACCAATCTAATATTTCATTGGCTTTCACGGTTTCACCATTGGTCCCTTAAGTAACTATTTCACGGAAAAATCTCTCATATGCCATGGGGAGCCCACCTATTAGTGAGAAAGTGGTCTCATGCACATGAGATACTTAGATCCCATCTCGCTCTTGGTTCCCTTTTCTTTTGTTTCAATAAATAGTTCTTACTTCTTATTAAGAAAAAAAAGTAACATTTCGTTGTAATTTTTTGGCAGATGCAAACACTTAGGCTGTGTTTGGTTCTATGTAAAATATTTTTCAAGTGTAAGACACCTTGGTAGACTCGACGGCAAGACACCAGCTTTTGAGTTTCATGGATGCCTTCTCGGGCTATAATCAAATTAAGATGGACGAAGCTGATCAAGAAAAAACCTCCTTTGTCACTAGCCAAGGGCTCTTTTGTTATAAGGTGATGCCGTTTGGACTCAAGAACGCAGGCGCAACGTACCAGAGACTGATGAACAAAATGTTCGCGCACCAGATCGGCAGGAACGTGCAAGTTTATGTCGACGACATGCTTGTAAAGAGCCTACTGGAGGATGATCACCTCAAGGACCTCCAGGAGACTTTCGACACTCTCCGCTCGTATAATATGAAGCTTAATCCAAACAAGTGCGCGTTTGGAGTGACGGCGGGAAAGTTCTTGGGATTCATGGTGTCCCACAGAGGAATAGAAGTTAATCCAGAAAAGGTGCGAGCAATCATGGAGTTGGAACCACCGAAGACGATCAAGGACGTGCAAAGACTGAACGGCAAAATTGCCGCCCTGAACAGGTTCGTCTCGAAAGCGACGGACAAATGTATACCCTTCTTCAGAACATTGAGAAAATCGTTCAAATGGACGGAAGAATGCCAGAAAGCCTTTGAAGAATTGAAGCAATACCTCACATCCCCACCATTGCTCAGCCCCTCCAGACCAGGAGAAGAACTCTACCTCTACCTAGCTGTTTCAAAAGCGACGGTCAGCGCGGCATTAGTAAGAGAGGAAGACGGATCTCAAAAACCCGTCTACTTTATAAGTCGGGCGTTCCGAGGAGCAGAAGAGAGGTATCCATCAATAGAGAAGTTGGCCTTCGCGTTATTAACTGCAGCAAGAAAACTAAAGCCATATTTCCAAGCCCATACGATCATAGTCCTAACGGACCAACCACTGAGAAGAGCCTTGGGTAGCCCCGAGGCAGCCGGCCGAATGGCTTTGTGGGCGATTGAGATGAGTGAATTTGACATACAATATCGCCCACGAACTGCAATTAAAGGGCAAGCTATAGCCGACTTCATTGCCGAGTTCGCACGATTGGAGGACAAGGAGGCCGAGGTAGCCGCGCAGTGGAACATCCATACGGACGGATCGTCAAACAAAAAGGCAGGAGGAGCTGGTATTGTCATCCAAACCCCAGAAGGAGATAAAATCGAGTGCATGATCCGACTTGACTTCCTCACCACCAACAACGAAGCCGAATATGAAGCGCTGGTAGCGGGACTAGACCTTGTAAAAGCAACAGGTGCTGAAAACGTAGTCGCACACTGCGACTCCCAAGTCGTAATACGTCACATCGACGGAGGCTACGAGTGCAAGAGTGAGAGGATGAAGAAGTACCTGAAAGAAGTGAAGAATCGGATCGGCAACCTCGAAGTAAGATTCGTTCAAATCCCAAGGGAAGAGAACGAATGTGCCAACCGTCTTGCAAAGGCAGCCTCGGCAGAACTTATGCTCGTTCTCGAGCAGGTATTGTCATTTGTACAACTCTCCTCGCTTATTGACGACGGAACAAGCGTACAGGAAGTCGGTTACGGGAACGATTGGACTACGCCATTGATAGCGTATCTAAGATCAGGCACACTACCAGACGGAAAAGATGCTGCAAGGAAACTGAAAGTCCGAGCCTCGCGATTTGTGCTGATCAATGGTGTCTTATACAAAAGGGGATTCTCACGACCGTACCTAAGGTGTTTAGGTCACGAGGAAGCAGATTACGTAATAAGAGAAGTCCATGAAGGTATCTGTGGAAACCATTCAGGGGCACGATCCTTAGCGCACAAATTGATCCGAGCAGGGTACTATTGGCCTACAATGCAAAAGGACGCGCAAGCTTACGTCAAGACTTGCGACAAGTGTCAGAGGTTCAGTAATCTGATTAGGCAACCAACCGAGGAGCTGACACCCATGACGGCCCCTTGGCCCTTCGCCCAATGGGGGGTAGACATCATGGGCCCCTTCCCGACAGCGGTCAGGCAACTAAAATTTCTGGTAGTTGGTATCGACTACTTCACCAAGTGGGTGGAAGCAGAAGCCCTAGCCACCATCACGGAGAAAAACATTCGAAGCTTTATTTGGAGGAATATTATCTGCAAGTACGGGATACCAAGAGTGCTTGTCTCCGACAATGGAAAACAGTTCGACAACAGCGCATTTAGGGACTTCTGTTCAAAGCTGAGTATCAAGAATCATTACTCTTCGCCCGCACACCCACAGGCCAACAGACAAGTCGAGGTCATGAACCGGTCCTTGCTCAAGATAATCAAGACCCGGCTCGATGGGGCAAAAGGCATCTGGCCTGACGAACTACCAAGCGTCTTGTGGGCATATCGTACTACAGTGAGAACCCCTACTGGAGAAACACCGTTTCGGTTAGCATATGGAAGTGATGCTGTCATCCCAGCGGAGGTAGGGCTTACGAGCTATCGGGTGGAGAACTACAGCGAGGATAAGAATGAAGAGGCCTTGCGGCTTCAGCTAGACTTGGTGGACGAGGTCCGGGCTACGGCTGAGCAGAGGTTGGTGCAATACCAGAACCTCATGGCAAAATACTACAACTCCAATGTCAGACATAGAGACTTCCAGATCGAAGATCTGGTGCTACGAAAAGTAATGGGAGCTGCTAGAGATCCTTCGCAGGGAAAGCTTGGCCCTAACTGGGAAGGACCATACAGGATCTCATCATGGCAGAGGAAAAGGACCTACCACCTCGAAACCCTTGAAGGACGGAAGCTGCAACACCCGTGGAACTCGGAGCACCTACAGAGATACTACCAGTAGAGTCGACGTGAGGAGAATCGACGCTCTTCCAATTTCCAGCTTATTACTGAGTTTTTATTAGTTTTTACTCCGAACAATTTTTTCTATTATATAGTTTTTACTGAGTTTTTATTAGTTTCTAGCATATGTTGTGGACTTAGTTTTTACTTCAAACAATTCTATAAGTGCCTTTTTAAGCCCAAGGGGGCAGGTACCTTTTTCTTCTACATAGTTTTCTTTCAATAAGAGAAATATTCAGACACTCCTATGTTTCCTACTAAATTTAACTAAGTCCACAACATGGACGGACCATCCATTTGATCTACAAAGTCCAATAGTGGACGGACATAAACTAAGTCCACAAGATAGACAGATCATCCCAAGAGGATGAAAAGTAACATGTCCAATATTGGACGGAGTATAAACTAAATCCACAAAGTGGACGGACCATCCCAAAGGAATGGATCTACAAAAGTCCAATAATGGACGGACATAAACTTAGTCCACAAGATGGACAGATCATCCCAAGAGGATGAAAAGTAACAAGTCCAATATTGGACGGAGTATAAACTAAATCCACAAAGTGGACGGACCATCCCAAAGGAATGGATCTAGAAAGTCCAAAAATGGACGGACATAAACTAAGTCCACAAGATGGACAGATCATCCCAAGAGGATGAAAAGTAACAAGTCCAATATTGGATGGAGTATAAACTAAATCCACAAAGTGGACGATCCATCCCAAAGGGATGGATTTACTAAGTCCAATAATGGACGGATATAAACTAAGCCCACAAAGTGGACGGATCATCCCAAGAGGATGAAAAGTAAGAAGTCTAAAGTTGAACGGAGTCTAAACTAAGTCCATAAGGTAGACGGACCATCCCAAATGGATGGATTTACTAAGTCCAATAATGGACGGATATAAACTAAAGCCCACAAAGTGGACGGATCATCCCAAGAGGATGAAAAGTAAGAAGTCTAAAGTTGGACGGAGTCTAAACTAAGTCCATAAGGTGGACGGACAATCCCAAAGGTAGACGGATATACTAAGTCCACAAAGTGGACGGATCATCCCAAGAGGATGAAAAGTAAGAAGTCTAAAGTTGAACGGAGTCTAAACTAAGTCCATAAGGTAGACGGACCATCCCAAATGGATGGATTTACTAAGTCCAATAATGGACGGATATAAACTAAAGCCCACAAAGTGGACGGATCATCCCAAGAGGATGAAAAGTAAGAAGTCTAAAGTTGGACGGAGTCTAAACTAAGTCCATAAGGTGGACGGACAATCCCAAAAGGATGAAAAGATAAACAAGTCCAAATAATGGACGGATATGAACTAAGTCCACAAGGAGGACGAATATAAACAAGTCTAGTATGAGACAGAATAAAATTGAGTCCCAGGATGGACGGATACAAACTGAGTCCAAAAAGGGGACGGGACCTCCCGAAGGATTAGATAAAACAAACGGATAAAAACAAAACATCAAAAAGGTCGACGGGTCATCATAACTTAACATGAATAAAAGCCCTTATAGGGAAATGTTTACATTACCCCAAAACATGACGGGAAATCATGAAATTGTTCTCCACATTCTTACATAAAAAAAAAAAACAAAAAAAAACAACACTAAATTGTTACAAACTATCAGCCTTCTGCGGGAGTGTCTTTTTCCTCAGTATGACGGGCTTGATCATCCTTCGGGCCACTTTCGACTACCGTCTGGTCAACAGGAGCTTCACGGTTAGGGGGGTCCTTTCCGAAAAGATCGTCCGTACCGTCTGATTGGGCGGGCTGGATGGATGTCTGCTCTGCAGCATTAATGTTGACGGTTGACAAATCCAGCTCTGGATTCAAGGCCTTCACCTGACGAACGGCATCGTCAAAACCGTCGTTATATGAAAGGCTAAGCTCTATAATAAGGGCCTCGGAATCACGATATTCCCGTACCGCGACCTCCTTAGCTTGACGAACTTCCTTGTCTTTTTCCTCCAAAGCTTTCTTCAGGTCCTCCGTCAGCTTGATATATTCGTCCCTTGCTGTTTCAGTCATTTTGAGTTTTTTATCCTGGACGACCTTCCAGGTCTTCAACTCGAGTAGCTCGTCCTCCGTCACCTTGGCCTTCTCACGAACACGTCCTAAGGTCGTCTCATGGTTGAGACACCGTCCCATCATCCCCTTCATCATAATCATGGCCTGCAAGAAAACATAAGTAAAAATAAAAAAAATGGGAGAAGACAGACTACGTGACGACGGATGAATTACCTGAGCAATGCTAAAAAGTGTCGTCTCGCCCATCGCCTCCGTCGAATGGTTACACAAATCCTCATAGTCTTCCGTCATTATGATGGACGAAAGCCTCTCAAGGGCGTATTTGGAATCCTCGCGGAGTAAAACGGGTGGCTTCTTTTGGCTTCTGGACGGACCAATCAATAGGCCCTTACCGGCCCCATGCTTCACAGGTGTGACCGTCTTAGATCCCCCGGCTAGCAAGCCAATGACGGGCTCCAAAGGAACCTTAGGCTTTTTGGGTGCACGGTCTCCCTTTGACGGTTGTTTCCTCTTAACCGCTAGCTTGCTGGGGCCCATCCCCATAGGGTCCGCACCAGTTTCTCTGTTTTTGGCAGCTTGTAATCTGATAGCCGCCCTCCTTTTAGCATCGTCCATCTCTGAAGAGGTAGACGGGTATCAAAAGTAAAAACGAAATAAATTTGGACAAGGAAGAAAGACGGACTTACGTTGACGGGTGCGCTCTTCGTACTTAAGTGCCACTGGAGTTGGCTCAGGTCCGTCACAATACCAATTGATTGTGTTGAGGTTGACGAGTTTTGCCCAGGTCCGTTCTTCTAGTTTGGACTTGGTGAAAATTTTCTCAAGGAAACTGAACTCCTTGAGTGTAACTTGAAGGCGCCGTCGAACTGCACAAAAGTAGACGGACGTTAAAAACATATAAATTATTAAGCAAGCTTTTAAAAGTTGTTATATGACGGGCTTATACCAGACTGGTTTAATACACCCCAAACTTTGTCGACGGTGCAAGGAGCTCAGAGGAAATCTGAGACCTGCCTTAAGCATCTGCTCGTACACTCCTACATCGTCTACCCCTTCATAATAACATTTCTCTGATGTATAGGGCAGACGGATGGGGATGTAGTCTAGGATTTGATAATTGGCCCTAAGGGTTTTAAAATGAGTTTCCTTGATGGTGGAGGTGAAGGCATTTACTGTCCATTCTGGAAGCATGATGAACTCCCTAAGTCCATCAGCCCCCACGACGGATCTAACTATTTGATCTTCATCATCGGCGGAACCCTCCTCTATCTCGATCATCTCCATATCCTCATTTGTTGAGGACGGGGAAGATGAAGACGAACTCCTCTCTTCGCTTAAATAGTCTTGGTCTTTGTGACCTGACGGGTATACCTTTTCGTAATCCGCCCCGTCACGGACAATTGACTGATTACTTGACGCACTAGACATTGCCTACAAGTACGACAGAACCTAAGACTCCGACGGGTCTAAGAATGGATAACAGAAGTAAAGTTTTGAGCTATAAAAGTAATACGACGGTAAGAAAATATGAAAAATGGTACTTACCAATCAGTACGTGAACGGAGGAAAGTTGGTGATGACGAACGCTATATTTGTAGAGTGTGTGCTGACAAAGATGACGGATTGCGCTCTGACAATTGAGTTTTGGCTGAAAGTGGAAAAATGAGAGTCGAAGGTTTGATATTTATAGGGAAGGTGCACGGAAGACGAAGCGACGCTTCGATCCCATACAATTGCCTGTAGAAGGTTGACGCGTGTCATGAACCATTAATGCATTCCAGATCTTGTCAGCGGCACGAAATATTGACGGTGTATACCTTGGAACCGACGACCCACAGGCCTCTCAACCGTCACCCCCATTAACGTAAACCGTCACCCCATGCTTTTGTCGACTAAAGTATGACGGACCCATGGGGTGAAGGGGGCAACTGAAGGGGAAGAATTTGGGTTAAAGATGGGCCTGACGGTTATCAACTGTGGGCCTACAGTGGACGGGCCCATCATCTACCAAAACTATAAAAATGGATCCAATATGAAATATCAGCAGGTCCAAGGCCCATGAGGAAGGCAGAAAGACCCTTGGTATGAATATTTGCGACACACTTCATAGAGTCCGAAGACAAATAGAATTCTAGTACAAAAAGGATTCTACAAAATGTTCCCTTTAAGGAAAAGACTTCCGCGCCAAGGGTGAGACATCGACCCCCTACTACTACTATAAAAGCCCCAATACCCTCATAAATCGAGGTACGCATAATTTACCCTTTCTAGCACTCTAGAGTTGTGAAAATATTACTGACTTAACCTTCGGAGGGTATTTGGCCGGTACCACACCGGTGCTCTCTGTTAGGTTTCTTTCTTTGTGTTGTGCAGGTTCACGTTCGAGCGCATAGGTACCGTGTGGCTCATTGGTGAATTTCTCGGCATCATCAGATTCTAATTTGAGCTCAATATTGACATTACTTTTTTATTTATCTTTAACAGCTTATTGCATAAAATTTATTGTGAAATGTTATAATCGTACCATGCATTAGAATAAATATGCAAAAGCAAAGCATTTCCAAAATGTCCTCTAAATTTAAAAATCTTAATTATACTTTTTTTTCTTTGGTTGGGAGTTTGACTTATAAGAAGGAAAAAAGATATTTTTGATTTAAATATGTGTAATTTTTCAACCACAATGTGTACGTTACATCCATTTGTGTAAAGTGAGAAGTTATTATATATATGATATATAGGGTATACCAAATATACCATCTACTTCACGATCAATATGTAATTTGGCCGCCAACGGATCAGATCAGAATCATCAGATAACTCTATGTGTCCTTTTCCCGACCGCCCCTTATCCCCTTATAGTACAATCTTTCACCATATTATATTAATTTATAACTACTATATACAATAATGGGAGACATCTGTAACTACAAAAATCTATGGTCCGTTTGATACGTATATTTAAAATATATTTTTAATTTTTAAATAAAATTACACGTATCAAATAGACCCCTAATTTCTAAAATCTCCCAAAAACCAAAATATCTCAAATAAACCAAAATATCTCAAATAAATTATTACTACAGCGTCCATAAAAAAATTTGCTTGATGGATAAAGCATCTTTATAAGATTAAAAAGAAATCCACATCTAAACAAACTTTATCATCAATCAAGAATATTTTAATAATAAATAGGCTAATTTGGTCATTTCAGCACTCCATTCGATCTTGTGTAACTCTCACTAATTAACATGGTCATCTACTCATCTTCCTCCAATCACTACACCCATATTAACTGAAAAAACTAAAAATTGAAAGACAATTTAAAAAAAAAATTAATATTAAAAAAAATTACAAGAAAATAAAATTTCACTACAATGAAGAATCTTTTCTCAATTCATAGGCCATAGCTGACAGGTGCAATTGATACATCATGGAATGGGGGGTCCCTCTCTAATCTTTATCACCACCTGTTCTTCTACTTTCAAGATGTGGGACCACCTGTGGGGACATCAAAAATATTTAATCAGACCATTAAATATCATGTGATCAAACTCCATTATTCAATCAACCACCCTTTTAAAAAAATAAATAAATAAATAAGAAAACAAAAGGTCAAGTCCACCTAATAAATTTTTCTCAAAAAAAAAAAAAAAGTCCACCTAAAAAATATATACATAACAAAGATACATAAACAAAAAGAGAGAGGTTGATGGGCATATAAGCATATTGTTTTTCAAAGTAAGACCAAATATAATCTCACAAAGATTTTTTTTTTTTTCTTTTTTTTTGTTAAGAGGAACTTGGTAGTTGAGAATTGAGACTTTAAGATGGGTCAGTTTAAACATTTTATCACTACCACCCCAAATTTGATCATGTATATTGCACAAATGTATAGTTAAATTTACCTGATCTTGGGGTGGAATGGACGGCTGAGATGATACTCTCCTTGTTCTCTTGTCAGTCTTGCCGTACAGTTTAGCTCTAGCACCCTTAACATTATTGCCCATATCACCAACTCCTACAAAATACAAAACAAAGATTTATCATTTAAACATGATCAAGTTCAACTCAAGCTCAAAAGAGCTCCAAAAGTACACCCCAAAAGAGAAAGAAAGAAGAAGAAAAGTGACATTATAATGTCACCACAGATATCTCAAAGGCATATTCGAGAATATACAAATTTCCCTAGGTTAATATGTTTAGGTTAATCATTTACATACGTTATTATTGAAGCAAAGTTCATTCTTTTTAGCCAAAAAGAGAGATTGCATTAACACAAAAATGTGCACCAAAACGAAGTCTTTTTAGCCAATTGTACGTTGCACCACAATATTAGAGACAACCCCATTAACAAAAACAATGAGCTAACATATATTTACCTCGGTTAACAAGCTTTTTATTTCTGTGTTTTTTCAAATCTAAGGTCGAGTCAGAACTGTCTGGTAAATACCGATCTAGACGGAGAATTCGATCGTTGTTGTTGTTGTAGTTGTCAAACATTGTACGCACAAACGAGGCCTCCATGGAGTTTAGAAAGAGGAGGTGCTTCTCGTTGGTCCAGGACCCAGTTTTACAGCTCGAATCCATGGCTATGGAGAAACTGATATTGGGCTTTGTAGAGAGAAACAGAGTGCAAGGTGGGTTTGCTTTGTTATTGTTTTGTGATTTGTGTTGTAAAATTTTCACAAGAGACTTTTTTATAGGGCACGCAGTGTAGTGGAGGGGTGGTCTTTTTTGGAGAGGTATAGAATAAGTGCTCAGTACTTATTTGAAATGAGAGTGTTGGGAATATGTACTCGCTGCCTTTGTGGACCATGTGTATTAGCCTATTAGGTGTTATGTCTCATCTGTCCCTTTCTGTTTTTTTTTTTTTGTTTTTTTTTTTTTAATTAAATCAAAATAGACTAATTTCCTTATAAGGATAATATAAATATTTTAATATAGGATAGTTAATTTTCTTTCATAATATGATTAACTTGCTGGTAATCAAGTTCAATATAATATATATTTTTCGTTTTTATTTTTTATCTATACATAAAATTTAATAGTTATGGTAGTTAAGAATATACATTTATACTATATTATGATTGTGTTTATATATAAAATTATATTTACTATTTTAAATTAAAAATGATCTACTAAGATTGCAAGCAATGGAGGGTTTAAACTTTAAATATAAAATAAAATTTACATTCATTTAAATAATATATTTTAAAAAATTATGTGCTAATTTTTTATGTCTTAAAAGCTTATGTGGTGGCATACTATGAGGTCAATCGAAAGTTAAATACTTTCATTTTTATATATAATAATTGGTAACTCATGTAATACACGAGAAAGTTTCAACCTAAAGGCTAATATTGTTTTTTATCTTTTAATTTTTTTAATATGAAACTTTATAATTAAGATAATTATTAATAGCTATTTATATGATTAATTTTTTATACGAAATTATATTTTTATCTATAGAAATTTATTATGTTCATGTTTATATATGAAATTATATATTCTACTATTTAGGTACTTTAATAAATATCAAGATCGATATGTTTATATATATATATATATATATATATACATATATATACACACACTACTACTACGACTATTTAAGAAAATATAATGTACTAAGATTCTATTGTGTGATTTAAATATATAAAAAGAATTTAAATTCAATTAAAAAAATATTATAATAATTATATAACATTGTGAGGTTTGTAAAACTTACGTGACACAGTATTTCGAGATCAACCAAAAGTCAAATAGCTTTGGTTTTATATAAATTATACATATTTTATCCGGACAAAAGAATTATGTTATTTAATATAACTTTATAGGTGGAAATAGTTTTGATTTTTTCTCCCTTTTTTAGTATAACTAATGGGAATTTTTGTGAGTAACTTTGGACTTCATTATAATAATTTTCAAAAATTGTTCTTAACTTGTAAGGTAAAGTTTTTTTTTTATGGAAACTTGTAAGGTAAAGTTCATTGGCTTAAAGTTTGTTTTTTTTAGTATATATATACAAAAAAGTGAATATATAAAGTTTAAACTAAAACAATTAAAAAGTAGAAAGAAATAGGGAGCATTTATTCTTTGAAATATTGGGTTTCCTCTTTTCAAAAAAAAAAAAAAAATGTGAGTTGGGTTCATTTTTTTAGATGGATGTGTGTAGTGAAAGAGCGAGTATCAAAGTTGTTATTGTACTCGAGAGGCTAAGGCTAAGAATGGAATGGTGGTGAAAATATCTGAAAGCTTAAAAAAATTCGAGTTTTCCGTGAACTGAAAGATATTTTTGGATAGGCAAAGAAGTATAGGTTCGAAGAATGAGAAATCAAAATACTAACAAAATATCTGATGCTATCCGATGTTGACCGATATTTTTTAGTATCCGAATCCAGAGGTGTGAGGATTTTTGATTTTTTCCGTTACCGTTATGTTTATGACCTCCAAGTTTGCACATATTTACGAAAAATATCCCCCTTTGTTTTTTTTTTTTTTTTTTTTTTATGGGAAAAATATCCCCCTTTGTTAGTCAAAGTCTAAAAATGTTGTTAATTCCATGCACTGTATCACACGTTTCTCATATATTACTTACCTTTTTGTCCCAATCACAATATTCGACCACAACCCACCACCCTCTCTTTATTCAGCTCGTTCGGCATGAACTTATTAAGGTAAAATTTTATAATTATTTTAAATTTTATTAACATATTTTAAAGTTTGCGTTAATGTTAATCAGGTTCATGATTTTTTGAAACGGACTAATTTAGACACTAAAGTTATCTTAGTTTCTAAGACAGTTGAGAAAAATGACTGATTAACCCAACGGTTTTTAATATCTAAGTTGGCTTTAGAGGCCAAATTAGTAAGTTTTGAAAAATCTTAGATCTAGTCAGCATTAATCTAAATCTTAGGGTGTGTTTTGATTTAAATTTACCCTTTAGTTTATATTCAATTTTTTTTTTTGTTGTTATTTTTCATTGTGAATGAGATCGTTTTGAAATCTCTTTAGTGAGTGTCATGTTAACAAAAGAAACCTTATTGAATTAAATGATATATTATTGTATAATAGGTTTATTATGTATTTCTTTAATAACATTGATTCTGGAAGCTAGAATTAAGACAAGGTCTTTCCATAATATCTCTTTTTCTCAGGTTAGACGGGAAGGTAATTCTATAACTTAAAACTTTACTTGACATGCTCTATATGTCACAAATTTTAAGGTCTAGATGGAAGATGTTTCACCACACCTATTAGTTGTAATTCAAGCCAACTTAGATTTGGTTTCTTAATAAATTATCAGCTTTCTTCCACACACACACAAAAAAAAAAAAGATAAAATATTTTTAAGAAATAAGAATATATGTACATCATTTCAACGAGCTATTTTCTTATCTCACCATATAATTTAACAATGTCTTAATCATATCACTTTCCTCTATCACTCTTGGAATATTAATATTGGAATTCATTTGAATTATAAGCTATAAACCAATAAGTATGTGATGCAATTATGTGTTTGAAAATTTTAAATAATTATTTTATATATTTTTTGAATTTTTTAGATGTAATAGATAATTATATAAGTGTGGTATTTCTCAAACCATAAGGCACGTGCACAATGGGTAAGTAATTTTATACGAAACACTTTATTCAATAAATTACTAACATTATACTCGACCAAAATTGTGATTAAATCAATAGTAAATCATATAGATGTGACCAAAACAACTAACACAAAATAACATAGTAAGAAAGGAATCAAAGTTTGAGAGGTACTATTAACATATCATATTTTCTATTTCATATTTTAGAAGGGTTATGAATTTTTAACATATCATATTTTTCTATTTCTTTTGAGTAACATATATTTTAGAAGGGTTATGAATTAAAATTGTTTGAAAATTTTCTATCAATATGTTTACACTAACAATAATATAAATATATAATAGATTTTAAGAGGCCATTTGTAAATATAACTATATTATTATTGAGAATAAAAAAGATCAAACAGTGCATAACAAAAGTTGGGTATTACAAGTTGTGTTTCGTGCCAACTAAAAAGGATGTCTTTCTCATTTTTTTTTATAATTATTTTCCCCCTTCTTATGTCACGTGGCATGTGGCATGTTATGACTTATGAGCTTACATTAAATTATTAGCTATTTAGGAGTTCTTCAAGTACACTTTTATTTGGTATTGATATTTCAGATGGAACCTAAAAAATATAAAAGTCACAAAGAGTTATAAAGAGTTGAAACCCTCTCAAAAAAAAAATGTGGGCTAATGTACATTGGCTTATAAAATAAGTAGTTTTTATATATCAGCAACACGTATAAACATATATTTTTTTTTTCTCTAAACAAACATATAAAAAAAAACACACATATGACACATCCATAAATGGGCTAAATTTTTTGGTTCTTTTGGTAGTTTTTACAGGGCTCTCTCTCTCTTCAATGCTTGCTTGCTTTTATGTTTGTGAATTGTGTCATTGTGTATTCTACTCCGTCTTGAAGAATACTTATATATTTTCGGAGTATAATGAAATGAAGCTTCTTTTTCTTGCATTTACAATGAATCTTATCTTAAATTTAATGAATAAATTTCTCCATAAATATAAGAAGATAAAGCACTATTTACTCTAGAAGTACTTGAAAATTACTCTCCTAGCCCCTGTTGCATGCTAAAGGCCATGGAACAAAATAGAAACAATCACTATTTTCTCATTGCGGCTCTAATTAGTCTGACCTTTTGCAAGTTGCAACTCACCCGCCCCCATTACTAATTACTCTGGACTAGGAGGACGACTTGCAGAAAGGTCAAAAATGTAATTACATGTGGACCAAAGTACCCATTACTACGGGCATGCAAAATATCTTTGTACTTGCCACTTGGGTCAATTACTCTGTACCAGGACAGGAGGATTATTATTGCCCCATTAGTCAAATATTTCATTGGCTCTCATTATTAGTCCCTCAATGTAACCATTTTACGGAAAAACCTCTCATACGTCAGTGCATTAAATTATTTATCTCTCCTTGACAGATGGATCCCATACTTATTGCTCACCAATCTAATATTTCATTGGCTTTCACGGTTTCACCATTGGTCCCTTAAGTAACTATTTCACGGAAAAATCTCTCATATGCCATGGGGAGCCCACCTATTAGTGAGAAAGTGGTCTCATGCACATGAGATACTTTGATCCCATCTCGCTCTTGGTTCCCTTTTCTTTTGTTTCAATAAATAGTTCTTACTTCTTATTAAGAAAAAAAAGTAACATTTCGTTGTAATTTTTTGGCAGATGCAAACACTTAGGCTGTGTTTGGTTCTATGTAAAATATTTTCCGGTGTTTGGTGGTATTTTAAAAAATACTTTGAAAAATATTTTTTAGTGTTTGGTTGTGTTCTTGAAAATACTATAGAAAACACATTTTCTACTTGTTGCTCACATTTTCTCAGCTTCCAAATAAATATATAATATCATTTCTTAGTACAGAAACACAAAAGAAACAAAACCCAAAAAAAAATTAATCAAATTGAGAGAAGAAGGAAGAGAGAGAGGCGACTGGGTTCAATCTAGAGGCGAGATCGCGCGGCGGAGGCGAGGTCGCGCAGCAGGGGCAACTAGGTTCGATCGCGCGGCATTGGAGTCGATCTTTGCTTGATCGGCGGTGAGAGGCACGGCCCCGACGGCGGTGGAGTCGATCTCAAGTTCTGGTGACCGGCCTCTCTCTCTCTGACGGTGACCGGCCTTTCTCTCTCTCTCTCTCTCTTTGGGTTCGGTTCTTTTTTTTTTTCTTTTTCTTTTTTTCTGGAAATGGTTTGAAGGTAAGCTTGGAGATGGGTTTTGGACCGTGTGAGGAGTGTGCTTGAGCTCTCTCTCTTCAGGTGTGGTTTCTGGAAATTGTTTGAAGGTAAAATCAAAGCGTAAATGATTTTACGCTCAAAGTGGCTTATTTTCTGGTCAAAACGTAAATGATTTTTCGTTGACCGTATTTTCCGTAGCTGCCAAACAAACACAAGGGTGTAAAATAATTTCCTGAAAGTGTTTTCAAGTGAAACAAACACAGCCTTAAAAGAAAAGTTCGAAACTAACCAGCGAACTTGACTTGGACCAACCCGTCAAGATTTGAAACAGTTTCGTTTAGGCTGGTTTGGTTGAGTGTTGTTACTTGTTTTTTTTTTTTCACTTGGGAAACTGAGACTCATTCCATTCCATCCATTTTTCAATAACTTCATTTCCTGTGAGATCTTTTGTTCAAATTTTGACTACCTCTCCCTATCTGTCATCATTAATGTTGAATCTACAATTGCCATTATCTTTAGCTAGTTTCGAATGACAACCTAACAACCATTGTTTATACACAGTTGACGGTGGCTTATTCGCTCCTACCTCCACTCGACATGGTCAAGTTAAGTGTCATGTTGAGCCTGAACCTGACTTGACTATGCCTTTGGACACCCCTGCACTCACTATGGCCCATCAGGTTATTTGAAATCCGACTTTAGAATTGTGCTACAACAACTGGACGTAACTTTTAGTCTTTACCCAATAGTACAAACTACAAATAAACAAATAGAGACATTGATTGAACACTGAACACTCTAGTAGCGAAAATTATATTATGTCCCCGGCATATATGCCGGGTCTCTCACAGGCTGGCGGGCTCCACAGTGACAGACTGACGGGTCCCACATCATTGTGGAGCCCGCCAGCCTGTGAGAGACCCGGCATATATGCCTGGTACACCATATACTTGCTTGTCTAGTAGGTGTCAAATTCAGTTCCATAAATCACTCAAAATTCTTTTAAGTGATTTAGAATAAGTTCTCTAAATAAAAAAATAAAATAAAAAGTAAGAAATGCAAAAGGAAAGATATTTATGCAAACCTATCAACGACAAAGAAGAAGATATTTATGCAACCATAAACAAAAAAAGAAAAAGAAAAATGAAAACTAGCTATTATTATTATTATTATTTTAGAAAACTACAGAGATTGTTCTTTTCCATACATTATCCATATCCATTTGTTTTTAAATATATTAATTTTGATAAACATAAAGCCAAATTGGCCAAAAGAAAAAGCATAGAGCTCAGCCAGACAGACCCTATACTCTCATTCTAGATTGGTGTGGCGTGATCGGACGGCTTCAGTGCTCTCACCCAAGACCTCACCCAATTTATATACCACCATCTCAAACAACACAAACAGAGCCCCCTCATACACACTCCCCATAGGAAGCAACGGCCTAGATTTCGCCACGTCACCCGCATCCGCATCGTCCGCCATGGTTTGCGCTGGAACGTAACAGACCACGCTAGCGTGCTTAACGCACGAACCAGTCTCGGGCTGGGCCGTTAGGAGCAGGACTCTGGCGCCGTTGGATCTCGCCACGTGGCATATGGCGTCGACGGTGGAGAATCCTCCAGGCCCAGCAGAGGCTATGAGGAGGTCGGTGGCGGATATAGGTGGAGTTGTCATGTCGAAGACTAAGTGGGCCGAGAGGCCCAAGTGGGCTAGGCGCATGCAAAGGGCTTTTAGCATTAGGCCCTCTCGGCCCACTCCGTAGAGGAAGACACGGCCCTTTTGGGATGATGTGGCGGTGAGCTCAGTTACCATGAGGTCTAAGGGTTGTGGGTATGGGTGTGTGGGTTTGGTGAAGATTGAGGATATGTGGGTGCATATTTGGTTGGCTAGGGAGGCCATTGATGTGTCCTTGGAGACCATTTTGAACAATTGGGAAAAGGCCTTTTTGGCTAGGAGTTGTGTTGAGTTGGGGTGTGGTATGTAATGTACCAGAGAAGACACTGTCTATATAGACTTTTATTTGCAACCACAAAATTATATAAACTAATATATGAACGCATCAGTTTTGTCATTTATGTTAACGAAGTGAGCTAAGGCCCAGGGGCATACAGAGAGGATTCAGCTTGAGGCCCCTCCTTGCCCAGTCCATAGAGGAAACTAGTCAAACACTACTGTTTTGGGCTGATTTATAGAAGGATTTTACTAACGTGTACCCTAAGGGCACACAATAGTATACCATTTTTGCAAAAAGCTTTATCGAGAATTGAAAAAGTTTTAACAACTTTTTCAATTCTCGATAAATTTTTTTCAAAAACGGATTTGTTAATGTGTGCACTTAGGGCACACGTTAACCGGACTCTTTGTAGAAAGGAAATTATTGTTTCATACACTTTCTTATAAGATATACACATTTTTTTTTTAGAATGTCTACAGTGTAACATATGATTTACCCATGATATATTCAAAGAGTGTGTACTTTAAGTGCGAGACAATCAAAGCCCGGCCTATGTGAAGATCTTAAAAGCATGATGATGAACTTTTGGTGGGGCCAAAAGCATCTAGAATAAAAAATAGCTTGGGTTGGTTGGAAACAAATGTGCTATCCTAAGGGGTTTGGGCTTCCAAAACTTGCAAGCTTTCAATCTAGCCATGTTGGCGAAGCAAGTTTGGAGAATTCTTACAAACCCAACATCCCTTATAGCCCGTGTCCTCAAAGCAAGATACTTCCCTACTGTAGACATCCTTAGCGCAACACTTGGCTCTACCCCATCCTATTCTTGGAGGAGTATATTTAACAGTCTAAAGGTCATTAGAAAGGGAACCCGATGGAGAGTGGGTAATGGCAAACAAATTCACATATGAGATGACAAATGGCTCCCTACCCCAACCACACACAAAGTCATCACCCCTCCCAATAGCCTCCCAATCTACCCTATGGTCTCTTCTCTCATTGATCCGGCCACAAAATGGTGGAGAGCTGAAGTAATTAGAGCAACCTTCCTCTCATTTGAAGTTGAAACAATCCTAAGAATACCCCTCAGCCACAGTTTGCCCAAAGACAAATTAATTTGGATGGAGAACAGTCGTGGAGAGTTCACCGTAAAAAGTGCATACCATATTGCTCAAAGCTTGGTTGAAACAAAGGAGGAAGTTGGTAGCTCAAAGGGGGACCCATTCAAATCTCTCTAGAAGAATCTGTGGCTCCTCAACCTTCCTGCAAAGATTAAAATCTTTGCATGGAGGGCTTGTGTCAACGGGCTGCCTACAAAGGAAAAGATGTGTTCCCGAGGCATCAATACCAGCAATGAATGTTCAATCTGCAACATGGAGCTTGAAACCACCCATCATGCTTTGCTCCACTGTGAGTTTGCTAATTTGGTTTGAAATTTTTGGTCTGATGGGCCGCAATTGATTTAAAGAAATAAAATGACATTCCATGACTCGGCCATGTTTATCCTAGCCCACAAGCCTTCTCGTGATTTGGAGTTGTTCTTCACTATTGCCTGGGCAATTTGGTATAATAGATATAGAGTCACCCATGAGGAGAAGTGCTCTTCCCCCTCTCAGGTTTGGCAGATGGCAAAAAGCTCTATTGAAGACTTCAATGATGCAGCAACCATAGACTTATCCACACTTGCAGCTGGTCCCTCCACCACCTGGTGTCTTCAAGATTAATGTGGATGGGGTCAGACCTTAAGGGGACCTCCAGCATAGGAGTCATCATTAGAGACTGCAAAGGCGACACAATTGCTACTCTCTGCAAGTCTCTTTAGGCCCACTTCTCGGCAGAACTGGTGGAAGTCCCTTGCTTGCTCAAGAGTTACTACTCCCCCGTGTGATTTGAAAGTGATGCCATCACAGTGATTAATGCCATCAATGACTCTGCCTTTGGGACTCCATTCGGGCACATTATTCAGGATATTATCCATGCTCAAGCATCCTTTGAATTCTGCTCCTTCAGGCATCTCAAAAGGGCTTTCAATTATGCAGCCCATGAGCTTGCAAAATTTGCCCGTAGGAATGGCTCTTCACATTTGTGGAAAGGGGTTACCCCCTCCTTTTTAGAAACATTTGTACAAGCAAACATGCTGCACTAATCCTGCATGGCAGGCTCTCCTCTTGTACTTCTTTCTCTGTTGCAATGCAATTTATATTCCCTTTCAAAAAAAAGAAAAAAAAAGAAAGAAAGAAAGATACAATCAAAGCCCTTTACCAAAATTGATGCTGCTCTTCTACAGAGTAGCCTGCAATTGAATCTGTACAACTGGGTGTCACACGAGGAGAGAGTAATACCAAGAGAGCCCTTTAATATGAGCTCTCCCACATTAGGGCATTGGATGGATTATTGTATGACAATTACCATAATTCGATGAAATGAAGGCAGGGATGCATTCTAACCTTGTCAATTCTCTCTACTAGTTTTTACGAACCTAAAAATTATCTAATGACACTTTTAGATGATTATCCAGCACACCCATGACCTTACCTTACATGCCTAAAAATTAAAGAGAATTGACAAGGTTCAACAGGGAAGTCAGAAAAAAATGGGTGAAAGAATGGGTGGCCCTAAAGAATTCCAAAAAATATAAAGAAGGCAGATTGTAATGCTAAGCTTAATTTTAAATCACATAAGCAGTCAAGCACAACGGATCAATTTTTTAAAACAAGATCCTCAAAAAACAAGTAATTTTGGAATTCCTATTAATAATGTGGTTAACCAATACCCATTAGCGTCTGGATTTCATACTTATTCATGATGACTAATCAACCTGTCTTAAAACAACATCCGTTACATTTGATCCAAAACAGTTGTAATTAACCTCTCTTAGGATAGGATATGAGTTGCAGCTATAGAAGAAAGTAGAGAGAGACAGAGAGAGAGAACTCAACAGATTCTCTGTTGGAATTTGGAACCATGCATTACATCTTATAGGTAAAATCAATACGGCAATAGGTGGTTAATTTTTCTTTATTGGTGTGTTGCAAATGAAGACGAGAAAAATACAAAAAGAGAACCTATTACAAGCAATTTGTTCAAATCAGTTGGGATACATCCACAAGCAGTTTGAGGATTTAGAGGAGACTAACACAGAAAAATGTCAATGAGCAGTGAGCACAAACCAAATTCACGATGTTGGTGCTTGTGGCAACTGTCGCTTGTGTCAATTGTCCTAGTCCACTGAACCAACCCCTGGAACAAAATACATAATGGCAGGGCCTTGAGCAGAAATCAAATGTCCAAACATTGAGGACACAGAGTTTGGCAATTACTAACAAAATATGACAATTGCTAATTGTTGAGTAAAAAGTTTATGATGGTTTGAGGAACATCGTCTAGTCGCACAACCATGTCATAATGGAAGAGATACATTTAAACACAAATAGCATTGGCAATCATAGCAGTGATATAAGTTCTTACCAAAAAAAACCACAACACAAATGAAATGTAAACATAATTGTCAGTTTTATTAATCCTTGATTGGCTTGGTCTAAGCTGCATTAGCTGGAGGCGCAGAAGATTTCAAGGCAAAATTTCAGTACCTTGTTTATCAATGTCTATTTCCTTCACACCAGCAGTTAATGATGAAGATGAATCACATTTCCTGTCCTTTTCTACATGACCTTCATGGTCCCTATCAACTTCATCCTCAATAAGTGATCCTTTACGCCGGAGTTCTTTTACTTTCAGAAATTCATCATAATGAGCTTTTCTGTGCTCCCTAAAACTCAAACTCCTATCGCTCTCAGAATCTGAAAATTTTCAAGAAAAAGGCACAGCAGAGGACATATGTCATAATTGGCACGTAGAAGCAAAACAAACCATTTAGTTTAAAACCAAGAAAAAGACAGGAAAATGAGTGGGGAAAACTTCCAACTCCATTGCCGATGACCTCCTAACTTAAATGCCTTTTAAGAAGGTCCAACATGAGGTGAAGGTGAAACTTACACAACTTCAACTCAATTCATCTATTTGGTCATTATTTCACTAAACCCATATAGTGGCCCTCTTTGAATACCTTGAACATCAAAATCAATTTACAACATAAAATAGATCCAACTTAAAAAAAAAAAATAAATAAATAAATGAAGGTTGTAAAAAATGGCTGCATAAGAAGGAGAAAACAGTAAAGAAGCATGTAAAGGAAAACCTTCATCATCCTGTCCTGCAGCCTCTGCCTCATCCTCAGATGATGTCCAGCCACCTGATTTCTGGCCGTCGATTTTACTTGAAGAAGCCACGTCAGTCAAAGCAGTGCGTATTGCTTCCGCATTTATAGCGTCACCAACACATTCATCAAAGCTACCCCGCATAGGTGACATAGATTCTACATAATCCAGACAGCATAGTTAAGAAATTTAAACAAACTTTCTCAAAGCAGCCATAAAATCTAGGATACTAGTAAAAATCAACTCAATATATTTTGAGTAAGTAAAATTGTCAGCTTTTCTATGCATTTTTGCGTTTCAGAAAACAAAGGTAATACTACTCAAACTGAAAAGTTTATGAATGCATCAGTATACATACATCAAAATAAGCACATTTTTCCCCTAAGCACATGAGTCATGTATACAAATAGACATTCTGTCTAACAGGAATCTACATAAGGGATAACAAAATATAATTTTCCTCACCATCATCATCAATCATAGGGTGATATGGTGTCTTGGGTTCAGTGATTTTCTGCCTCACAGGTTTATTTGCTTCAATTTCCCCCAAATTATCCTCATCCCATCTTACACGCCCCCTGTTATCCAGATGGGAAAAAGGATGAAGTTATATTTACTAAACTATTAAAAATACATAAGCACAGAGCAGTTACCAACTCTATAAAAAAGAATTCATAGAACCTTGTAGAAAACAAGGGGATACAAAACCAAAATTCCAAAGCAATATGGAGAACGGGTAAAAAGGATCTTGCACCCACAGCACTTATTAGGCCCATGTCAACTGACTCTAGAAAGTTACAGTAGGAGCTTTGGACAATTATGCTGATTTTTCAAATGGCCAATAGGCCCAATACAATACTTTCTTCCACCTTGAAAACTCAAAACATATCAAGGCATGTGCTTCCATTCAACTATTTAGTCAGATTATTCAAAAACTGATTGCAATTTACACAATTGAGCCTGACATTTCTCAAAATAACAAAATGAATCAAACTAACAAATTTAAACTAACTCTTAACATCCAAAATCAATCAAATTTAAAATGCATTTATTTTCTTAAACTATTAATAGTGAGGGTTGGGTCAAATTACTCGAGTTGAAAACCTGGCAAACCCGAACAAGACCCAACCTGAGCTTTTAAAAAAAACCCTTAAAACCCAGCCCAACCCAGCAACCCATAAAAAACCAACCTGTGGCATCAGGTTGAGTTGGGTTAATGGGTTGAACGAACACCCATAGTGTTTAGCATTCCTCTGATTCCTCAGGCACCCATACTTCAACTAAGTGAGCACACCCTGTTGAAATTGATGTCTTCACTGCATGAGTAAACCATCTGAATTGCCCTTTCTCACATGTAGTCCTCAATAAATAATACCTCTTAACTTCTCTTATATCTTTTGATTTCTCAAATCCTGTTGTAATTAATTAATCTCATTTTTATGACCAATAATTTATAATGATTTCCCAGCCTTTTCCTCTAAATTAATGATTGCCTGTAACATCCACCCTGTCATCTACTGAAGAAAACAAAGATTGGCACTTCTGAGCAATTCTTATGTGTAAATATCTGATGAACATAATTAATTTCTAAAAATGTCCAAGATAATTAACTTATTGATTTATTAATATCTTCAAAAGTAATATATCTAAAGCCAAAACAAAAATCATTTCTTACCAATTTTAGAAACATAAACTCATAAACAACTTTTGAAAAGAAATATATAAAGAAAATATGTAAATTACTTCATTTCGCTAAGCTGGTGATCTCCTCAGGTGCCAAACAGTAGCTCAATCACTTAACTTCACTGAAAAAGAAAAATGCAAAGCTTCAAGATACATTCTTAACATCAAAAGAGGAAGGAGAAGGGGGAGGGGGGTGTTAAAAAAGAAAGAGCGCCCAAATAAAATATGGGTGATAGGAAACATAATAATGAATATAATAGGTATTATAGTCAAGCCTGTCTTAACTTATCCCTACATGATATATGAGAGAGGCAAAAAAAATTTTACACCTAAAGTGTCATTAAATCATTTACACAAGTGAGAAATTGTAATTCGCAAACGTTTCTTTTGATAAGTAAAATGGTTAGAAATGCTTACACAAATGTAGCAAAATCAATACATAAGGAATTTCAGTACATGCACCTTCCAAATGACCTCTCAACACAATTTTCATGGACCGTGTGACATAAAAGTGAACTGACAATCCTCACTTATATCTAGCTACCAGAAAGGAATTTGTATCATAAATCATAGGGTGTAAAATACTATTTACACCCCTAAATTTAGAGATGTTTCTAAATTGATCCCTTGACTATGAAAACTTGCAATTTATACCGTCAAGTATTAGAACAATATCAATGTATTTTTCCATTAACATCCATTATAATCTTTCAACTAACCCACCTAAAAACGTTGTTTTTAACAAAAGAACAAACTTTGGCACATTGACATCGTTGTAATATTCGATCGTGTAAATTACAAGTTTTGAAAGCCAAAGAGACCGATTTAGAAGCAACCCCAAACTTTGGAGGATGTAAAGTGCATTTTAGTCAAAATCTTAGTATTGCATCTGAACTTAGGCAGCCTACACGCCATTCCCTTAAAACACTCAATCAAGATACAAAATCCAAAACATTCCAAGAAAAAAAATAAATAAAATTGAGAAATCCAATTGTAAGGCCGCACTTTTTTATGATACAAACAAAAGCACGACGACAAAACCTAGAAACCTAATAACTGAGTTTTTTACAAAAGTAGAAATCCATGAACTAGACAACTAGAACACAGAAGGTACAATTTCAGTAATAACGTTAAATCAACCACAGAAATCCAATTTCACAGAGAATTGGAAATCATAATAACACTCCCTGATAATTACTCCTACAAGCAAAAATCAAATTCCACAAAATCCAATTCCATTTTCAACTTTCAAGTAACTAAAATTCCAAAGCATTTAGACCTAAAATCCAGCAATCCATCATTAGAGGCACAGATAAACAACGTGCTAAGCAAATAAAACTTAACAATCGTAAATCGGTCAGATAATATTCGTTTTTGTGTGTTTTTAAGAAATGAAAATGAAAAATTTTCAGTTTCGGTTATTTTAATTTTCTCGCAGTTTCCCGTGAATCAAACGGAGAATAATAAATAGAAAATCTTAGAGCAAAAATGGTAAAGTAAGATTAAAATAAATAAATAGAGAAAAAAAAAAAAAGAAGGAATTGAGAAATTGAAGTTTGTTACCTTTGGGTTTGAGAGAGAATAATGAGACTAAAAAAAATTTGATATTGCGAGCGCAGTAGCGAACTATCGAAAGAGCGGAAAGTGAAAGTCGGATATAATAAGAATTAAGAAAGTTCGCCTCTTTTTTTGCTTTACGTTTTTGGATATTTTCCGGTTTCCAGGATTACCCCTCATTTTATAGAGATTTGACGGTTGACCTTCGTTTGATTTGTTATTGGACGTATAGAATGGGTATTGGTTGGTGTTGAGAAATGCGACGAGTACGATATTTTTATAACAAATTTTAAGTGATAGGTTGTTATTAGTTGTTATTATTGAGTTAAAAAGATAATTTTAGTGGTAAGTTTAAATTTGAACCAATAACAACTGACCACCTATGATTTCTTGTGAAAATATTGTGAACGTAGTACTTCTCGAATGGTGTAGATCATTCTTAAAAAAAAAAAAAAATAGTGTAAGATCAAATTAGTGCGTCTCTAAATTTAGGGCATGGTTGGGTGAACAATTAACACATATCAGTATCACGATCTAAATCTTAGGATCTGATCTTTAAATCCTATATCTTAAAATATTATGGATGTTATTAGAATCTTTACTAAAATAGAATTTGTATGGATTCCAATATGAATTTTATAGGATTTTGATACATATTGATACTAAAGATCATGTACCATGAAGGAAAATTCAATATATTTATATATATATTTTTTTTTTACATCTCTAAATGGAGACCAAAAGACCCCGTATTGATAAAAAAAAAAAAGTGATAAACAAATAAACTTAACAACCCAGCTCTAATTGTTTTTGTTTTTAACATTAAAAAATGTTATAAAAAAAAAAAAAAAAAAACCAAAGTCTCATGTCACCTTAATAGCTCAAACTAATCAACAAAATCATGTAAGACAAAAAATAAGAGAAGCGATTACGCTTTGTTTGTTTCGATAGAAAACTTTGTGTAAAGATAGTTTTTTGTGTTTTCTAGTGTTTAGTAGCATAAAAGAATGAGTCAAAGAAAAATTATCTTTGATCAACAGAAATAATATGATTTATTTTTAGATATTATTTTCTACTTTTTTTTTTAATAGAAAATAACTCTATCTCACAGTTTGTTAGCTAAGAAAAGTCAGAATACTGTTTTTCAACTCATTTTAATGTTGCTACCAAACATAGGAAATGTGATAGTTTTATATAAAATAATTTCTAGAAAATGACTCATTTTCTTGAAAACATTATCGTTGGCACAAATAGAGCATTAGAGAGTAGAGAGTAGACAGTGAGAGAGACCATCAACGCCGACGATTAGGTTTTTTTTCTTTCTTTTTTTTCTTTTTTTGGTAATTCCAATGCTAATTAGTAATTTAGTTACCCGAAACACTGACGGCTCCACATTAGAGCCATGGTGGTCATAGGACCACCTTGACTTGGAAAAAAAAAAATCAATATTAGATATAAATTTTATTATTTTTTTACCCGTAAAAAAAAAGTGTGACCACCCTAAATTTTGTTAGGCCCAATATAATTAAACTTCGGACAAAGTTTAGCAACAAACTTGGTTGTAAACTAATGTTATAACTTCACTCAATATTTTTTTATTGGATATGAATTTTGATAAATCCACAATTTAATTTTTAAGTTTTTGTAGTCTAAAATTATACAAAAAAATAAATTGATGGATTACATAGTAAATAACATTTGATTGACATGAAAATTGACATGTGTTTTAAGAACATAAAGAACATACACTTCAATGCCTAGATTTTAAAAATATGTAGTAATATTAATTTGTTAAGTAAAAGTTGTAGTTTTAGACTACAACTAAGTTTGTAGTCAAATTTTATCCTCAAACTTTGGTCATTTTAACAATATATTGGACTCTTACCAAAAAAAAAAAAAATCCAAGAAAATTTTATTTAACTAAGATTTTGAAAGAGATGTAGCTTATAACATTAACAATGAGATTAACATGCAATGTTTTCAAAATAAAAAATTTGTAGAAGAAAATAGTAAGACTTTATGTATTTGGGTGTTTTTTTTGTTTGCTTTTTTATTGTTATCAATGTATGAAGCTATTTTTTTATTAAATTTTGTATAATTTAAGTTTTTTAATAACTACCTTGGAAAAAATTTCTGGAGCCACCACTGCTCATTGTTTATAATTTCTCAACAGACATTCACTAATTATAATTTCTCAAACTGATAAGATCTTCGAAACCTTATTGGACAGATATGGTGATGGATTGAACCTATAACCTTTTGAGTCTACATGCATCTCGTACCAATGAAATCACCCTAGGGTAACCCATACCTAAAAAAAACTCAATTATTAATCTCACTCTAGCCCACCATAACACAAATGCAATTGACAGACTTTCTCTTTAGTTCTAATGGCCCATCAAAGGCCCACCAATATGAAGTGAAAACTACGTCACAAGGGTAGTATGGGCATAGAACAAAAAAAAAGAAAAAGAAAAAGGAGAGAAATGGAGGAGGGGGGACAAATCTGAAAGAACATTTGGAAAAATCGAAAAAACATTATAGCAATATATAATAGCACACGCTAGGAGAGTCCTGTAGCTGAGGAGCTCTCATTTTTGCAGAGCCAGCAAAACCAAAAGAGACTCACAGAATCGTCTTCAACATTCCCAAGAGTACGAGATTCTGACTTGCAATTTCATTCAACTATTTTAATTTCCTTCTTTCCAACCTTTAACGTTAATGGTGGATCTACCTTTCTATTTTCTAAATAGATAAAAAGCCATGCCTATACTTTGATGCTTCTTTCTTGATCTGGGTGTTTTTTGGTTATTGCCTTGATTTTCAGCATGTAAAAACAACTGGGTTTCTGTCAATTTTCAATTTTTTTCATGATATGGGGTTGTGGTTGAACTTACCTTCATGATGTTGAGAAAGTGATCCTTTTTTTTTTTCTCTCTTTGTTATTCGATTATGATTATTGTTTTGATCTGATCAAATTGTATGTTATTTTCATTCTGTTGGGTTTATATGGTGCTTGAGGAGTGTTAATTGGATATGGATGTTTGATTGGTTGATTGAAAAATGTGGGGAGGAAATAAGAATTGTTGAATATTCATGCAATTAATCGATTTTGGCCTTGTTAGAGGTACTTTGAAGAGACAAAGTTAAAATCATTTGATGGTTCTTCTATTCATTTTGTGTCTGTGCGTGTCTGTCTTTGTTTGTGCTTGTGGCTGAAACTTCATAAGTTGAGGTGGAAAATATGTAAGAGTACTATGGAGTTACCGACATTTCACAAAGTGGGACCATAGGCGATGAAGAAAGTTTGTCAAAATTGCCAGTAAGATGGGAATTTAAAGTTTTGATTCCACAGGGATGACTTTGTTGGATGAATTTAAAGTTTTGATTTCACGTTGCATTGTTTGCTGAAAGGAAGCGATCATTTTGATTAGCTCAAATTTATTTCTCTTGTTTGTGATTTGAGCTAAACACTAGGTATCAACTTTTTGCTTGTTGGTTGCATTAGAGATGATGCCCTGGTGTGAGTTGGACTTTACCAAGATGTGTTAGTGTCATGTATCAATTTACCTGAATAATGTAAATGATTAAGTTGCTTATTTCTTAATAGCTTAAGATTTTGGGACAATTGTTAGTTTATCACGGTACTAGAGCAGGTGACCTTGAGTTCAAAACTTGTCTCCACTCTATCACCTATTTAAAAAGTTAAAAATCCTATGTGTTGGTTCCCACTTATTAAGGGGGAATTTGGGCCCACACATGAGGGAGACTGTTAGAATAATGGTTAAATTTTAAATTCACCATCTTAAGCTTTTAGGAAAATCGGTAGTTTATCGCAACTATAATTAAATCAATGGTTTTACTGTAATCAAAGGTTGTGCCATTGAAAGATATTAAATCTTCATTTCTGATCTCTTATTTTGTTTATCATTATTGCTGTAACTGTATTTCTTCTTTGCCTTGTAATATTGACAATCTCTACTCCTTTCCCAGAAGCATCCAACTGAGAACACAAGCCAGATCAGATTAGACATTATGAAGTCCTTTTCCTTCTACCCTTGAAGGTTAGAAGAACAAGTGATAAGGAAGAGTAAACAAGTCCAAGATGTTCTCATTGTTTTATGGACTTTGGAAGTATATGTTTAGTAAGACCGAGTTTCATGTACTCATTCTTGGAATTGACAAGGCTGGGAAAACAGTAATGCATCACCTTCATATTTTCTGTTTAAATTACTGAACTCTGTTGTGTGGTCTTGGAAATGCTTTTTTCCTCAACTTCATCAACAGTATATGATCTTTTAGACCATATATTTATTGAAAATTTCAGCTGGAAGTATCACTCATAATCCTTTTATTATCTATTTGTTTGTAGACTCTATTGGAGAAGTTGAAGTCAGTCTACTCAAACTTGGAAGGCCTTCCCCCTGATCGAATTGTTCCTACTGTAGGACTGAATATTGGTCGCATTGAAGTGTCTAATACAAAACTCGTGTTTTGGGACCTCGGAGGTCAGGTATGTCAGTTTCATATATTAAAAATTTTCTTAAGTATTTCTACATGGATACAGACACGGGCAAATGCATATTCGCATATATTTCAAGAGAAGAAATGATGTTTTGATGCAGCAATATTAAAATGTCATTAACAGCTGGAGAACAATATATAATGGTCATTTTAAGTTTTAACATCAAATTTCAATTAGAGTGGCCCATTTCCTGACAGTGTTTTGCAACCCATTGGTGTTTTGCTGTTTTTCTATTTTTCTAATCCAGGCCAACCCGTTACCAGAAAAGTAGAATTAGGGGAATTTGATACAATTCTTGTTTGAAATGCCACCTTGACATTTTTCGAGACCAAAATTTCAAATTGGTTAAAAGTATGTATTTGATTTCTAAAAATTTCCTGAATTTCAGTTGTCTTTTTTTGCGTGTGTGTGTCAATTCAGTCCATGTGTTTTAAAAACGAGTTATTATGGTTTTTTGCACTATGGTGTCACTCAAAATGATAGAAATTGTTGACATGTCCCTTTGTTATGATGATGAGGCACATAATGGACCTTAAAGAAACCTAATAAGCAAACCTCTAACCATGTGAGAGGAAATTGATGAGTCATATGATTGTTATATGGCTGGTCATACGAGTATCTATTCACAAATCCCCTGTAAAATGCTTAGAGATTAGTTGATTAGGCTTTAGTTCTTTTAAATTTATTATGTGCCACATCATCATGAGAAGGGTACATGTTAGTGATTTTCATCATTCCATGAGATGCCTTAGTGCCAAAAGACTAAAATGACTTGTTTTGAAAGCTGTAAGTTGACACAAAAGTTTATGAGAACAACACTGAAATTGGGGTGATTTTTCGGGATCAAAGGTATACTTTAACCTTTCTAACTTTATATATTAGATCTCACTAGCTGATGTCAATTTCTTAAAAAGGAAAATAGGTCAATTTTTTTTTTCCTTATTCCCTTATAACTTATAAGTGCAACTGGGAATTTGGAACTATTCTCCTGAGATTCCAAGTGTGGACAAAGGGAGGTTATCAGCTTCCCTGTGGCAAGTTAGCTTCCTGTGTTGTCTGATGGAGAGCTTTCAGGAAGTAATGCAGCTAGGCTTCATTGTATCAATGCTGTGTAGAATATTAAATATATCACATGAGGCAAGTGTGGAGGAAGACAGGATTTCAAATGCTAATTTTTTTTTTTTTTTTTTTGACAAATAATAAGAGTATTATGTTGTTCTTTGTTCACTACCATGAACTCTGTATCTTTTATTCTTTTCTATTAATAATATTTCTTTCTTACCTATCAAAAAATAAATAAGAAAAGTATATATTGATAACACTACTTTATGCAAAAGGAGCACAAAGAAGTCAAATATATATATTATTTATTTATTAAGGTACATAAGACAAATTGATAGTGTTCTAGTTTTTTGGTTTGGGGGTGTTGTTTGTTTATGAAGTTTAGTCACATGCAAGTTTTTGATCTTGTCAGCCTGGTCTTCGTTCAATTTGGGAGAAATATTATGAAGAAGCACATGCCTTGATATACGTAATTGATGCTGCTAGTCCATCACGTTTTGAAGATTCAAAATCTGCATTGGGTAAGTGATATTTAAATTATTTTAACTGGTCAATGCATAGTGATGACTGAATTGACTATAATTTTAATGGTAGTGAATACCAGTTGGAGTTAGCACTTAAATTATGAGTTAATATCTTCAATTTATTACCAGAAAAGGTTCTCCGACATGAGGATTTGCAAGGAGCCCCTCTTTTGATATTAGCAAACAAACAGGTGAGATCAGCTGTTGCCTCTCTCCAGCCCAACAAGTACTTTAAGATCTTGATATCTAATTCCCAAGAAAATGATGGAATTTTTTAGTATATTGTTGAAGTGAAGCAATAAGAATGTTGACTAAGTTGGAAATTGAGAATTTTTGTGCAAAAATTCTTCTTGGTTGAATATCATATACAAATTGGCAATGCTTCTGTCTTTCTCTCTCTGAGCTGGGATTTTTTTATCACATAGAGAACCCTCTATACTTTTTGTATTCCAACATATTAAATTTTTGATCTGTCAGAATCTAGTTTCCTTTGTCTGTGATGAACTTTGGCCCTGATGAATTGCCTGTCCATCTATTGTGCTTTATATGGAGGAGGAAATGCTTGATAAGGGAATTTCTTGAGAATTTCTCTACATTTCTCTCTTTCTTTGTAAGAACTGAATGAACTATTATGGAGTGTCATTGTTTTCTGTTCGCCTTTGTGTTTCAAATGACAGTGGTCAGCCTAATGAATGGTGGTCATGGTTACTTAATTTGATGGCAGGATCTATCTGATGCTGTATCAGCTGAAGAAATTGCTCGATATCTTGATCTTAAAAAGTTGGATGAAAGGGTTTACATGTTTGAAGCTGTTTCAGCTTATGATGGGTAAGTAGATGAATCAAACTATTTGCTCTGTTTCCAATTTTTCATTTTCTTTTCCAACCATCTTCTCAGCTCTTTGAAGCAGTAAATGTTCAAAAAGTGCAAATACCAAATTTCTATAATTTTGATTGCAGTATGGGGATTAAAGAAAGCGTAGAATGGCTGGTAGATTCAATGGAGAGAAGCAAGAGAACTGAAATGTTAAGAGCTCGTGCAGGTGCAACTGGCCCTGCTTCTGCATAGAAGAAATTATATATGACATTGCAGTTGATTTTTCCCCTTTCTTTAATTTCTGTAGATAAATCAGGGTTAATATTGGATTCTACATGATTAAAAATTAATATTTTTTTCAATTGCTTATTTCATAGACTGGTCAAATTGCAGATAATACTTTTACTTTATTAATTGATTTTTATTACACTGGAATAAAGCTTCCTCCCTTGCCCGAAATTATTGCTGGACGCCTGGAATGATGCTGCAGCCTATTCACCTTTCTTTTTCACAACTGATGATTTTCACAACTGATGACAAGGCAAATTGTGATTGAAATAACATCGTTTTAACATGACTGACTATAGACACTACTATTAGCACCAATCACAATGTTGTTTCAATAATTGTGAAAAAAAAAAGAATATATATATATATATATATATATATATAGAGAGAGAGAGAGAGAGAGAGAAAATTTATCTTGAAACACAAATATCGTTTATGTTTTCTTGCATATCAAAAATGAAAATTTGGATTTCTCATTAAAAAAAGGGGGTGGGGGGTAAATTCATTTTCTTTTGGCACAAGCTAAGATTCTTAGTCATGGTCCAGCTTTGTTTTGTTTGATCTGTAAATGCTAAAATTACATGCATTAAAACGTAGCCATCAAGGCTTGTAAACCTGCAGAAGTCAGAATTGTAAATGAATAGTACCAAAGACACATTTGAAAAGCTGACGTATTTGCAAATAAATACATTGAGATAAGCCAAATATGGCATGCTTATGCGCCTCTAGTTTCCAGATTACACCACATGGATTTCATGCTGTCTGGTTTGAGGCAACTGCACCTGTTGCACTGGCTTTTTCCTTCACCGCCAGTTGTGGTTCTGAAAAAAGAGGAGGGTGGAAGAAGAGATGTTTAATGTTATTAGATATATACCACCATGCAAGGGGTAACTATAATATAGCTTACAAGCTTGTAACTTGCAGTTCAAGACATGAGAGAAGAAAATCAAGGGAGAAAAAGACATGAAAAATATCAAATTTTAGTTGAAGTAAAGAAAGTGAAAATTTAGTATATTCAACATTAAAATTCTTTTTTCTCAACATATGACACATACTGAATTGGATATTATAAAATGCAGATTGGGTCTAGGCATATCCCACTACCCTTATGTTTGGCAGAAGAGTGATACTAAGCTATAAATTATTATAGAGAGTGGTATCATAATGGAATATATAATCTAATCAAACGGCATGTGACTTGCTCAATTGCCTTCAGGCAGGCTCTCAAAAAATGGGCAAATTATGTTCTGCAATCATCCAAAGGTGTGCATCACTTTCTCTCTCTAAAAAATAATACCAAATATTGATCCATAAAGCTTACAGCTTGGTAAAACCATCTGTCAGATTTACTTTCCTAAAGTGCCTAATGCAGCCTATGAGAATATGTTCCTTTTAGCTTCATCAGACTGAAGGGGCATCTCCCTAAAGCATTGGTAGCTCCAAAAACAGATACAGTCATCATACATAAAAGAAAGATAAGTACTGTATTAAAAAATTTGCAAACTTTAAAATAAAATTACTAATTTAGTCCTCTTAACTATTTGATAAAGTTCAATTTGATCCATCAATTATCGATCGTGTCAATTTAGTCCCTCAATTTTAAAATCAAGTCAATTTCATCTACACTTAACTATTATCGAAATTAACTAACATGGTAAATGGAACACACACACAGACATTATTATGAAAATGAGTGAAAATTTCAAAATCAATTGAAAAATTAAATAGAGAAAAAGACCCAATGATGAAATTAACTCGATTTTGAAAGTTAATCGACTAAATTGACACAATCATTAGTTGAGAGACCAAATTGAACTTTACCCATTAGTTAAAAGGACCAAATTACTAGTAATTTAACAAAAAGAAAAAACAAATATAGTGAATTTGACCAAGGTTGCTTAGCTTACTGGAAATCAAAAGGCTTGAAAGTAAATTGATTAAATTGACACAATCATTAGTTGAGAGACCAAAATTGAACTTTACCCATTAGTTAAAAAGGATCAAATTTCTAGCAAATTTGACCCTTCATTGCATAGCCCTCAATTAAACACAAAAAGTGTGCAAGAAGGTTGGTTAGCTTACTGGAAATCAGGGGCTTGGGTCTGGTTTTGAACAGAATCCGATGACGAATGATCCCAACGACTTGCAATTCTACGTTGGATGAATTTGTGTCGGTGCCAACATCATCACCAGTGTCAGTGCGTTTGGTTTTCTGGAGCACCAACATGGGCTTCTTCAAGGCAACTTTGGAGCCAGTCAATTCGTGATAGCCGACCTTGAGAGTGTACACTTGCTGAGAAGAAGGTCGGCAGAGAACTCCGATTTCTAGATTTTGGAGTCGGTCTTGAAAAGCGGGCTGGGCTTCTACCACGCCTTGCAATTCCACGACTGCCCATTCTGGACATTTTCCTTCGCCGCATTTGCACTTCACTCGAATCTGCATTCGTTTTTTTTTTTCAGATTTTTGTAAAAGAAGAAACAAACTGTAAACGATGTTTATGAAATTGAAGTTTTTTATTTATTTTTTTATTGTGACGCTCTGATCTATTAGGTTGGGAATTTGAGCAATTTGGCGGGCAACAAAGATTGAAGTCCCGCCTTTTCTTATATCACGTGATCTCGCACGTGACACGAATGCCAATTTGTTGCTGTACGCGGACAGTAACGCTGGATTACAAACTATTTTAAGGAGAGTTTCAATCTATGGCGTCACTATTAATGATGACTCTTTATCATCAGACTAAGATTTCAATCGGTTTTTGTTGTAGGCAGAGATTGAATCTTAGATCTTTTATTTAACCATTAAAAATTTTACCAATTGAGTTAACTGGAATCTACTTTAAAATAAAATACACTAATAACAATATATATATATATATATATATATGATTAAATTTAACATTTACAATAGAGCTGAAGTATTTGAATTTTGTATGTCTTCATGTTGATACCAATGATAATAAATAGAAAAGGCAAAAATATACTTTACCATATTATAATTTTGATCAATTGTCATTTTAATTCGCAGAGTTTTAAATTTATCATTTTAGTCCGTTAATTTTGATAACATGGTAGCTTTAATCATTTCATCATTTTTCGTTAAAAGTGGAGTCTTTGTTAACTCCCTTAAAATGATTAACTTTGATAACATGGTAGCTTTAATCATTTCATCAATTTTTGTTAAAAAGTGAAGCTTTTGTTAACCCCCTTAAAATGACGTTGTTGCACACTTTTGACATTAAAAATCATCTTATAGATTATTTTTTTATTTTTTTAAAAAGACAATTTCTAAATTTAGCTGACTAGAATGGCAATTGTTCAAAGATAATGAACTAAAATGAAAATTTTAAAACTTAGTAAACTAAAATGGTAGTTGATCAAAGCTGTAGGGTGTAAAGTGTATTTTTACCCAAAGAGAAAACTTTACAATGTCAAGTGAAAGTTGTAATAAAAATTAAATTAATTATTTTTGTAATGTTATAGTTTATAAATTTATATATATATAAAAAAAGATAGTCATAGTCATAAAAGTTTAATTAGAAGAAAGTCTAAGACTGAAGACAAAGCACAAGGCTCTTACATTATTGTTGTTGTTGAAGGT
Source organism: Quercus aquifolioides (assembly GCA_019022515.1). NCBI lineage: Eukaryota > Viridiplantae > Streptophyta > Magnoliopsida > Fagales > Fagaceae > Quercus > Quercus aquifolioides. Next base: position 18,692,438 of record CM032335.1, on the reverse strand, counting down.
CACAAGGCTCTTTAGTCTCTAATACTGAAGACAAAGCACAAAAATGGAGTCAGTTTTCGGCTCTGAACTAATCCTAAATAATATACCAGTTTAATATTGAAAAGGATTTTATTTGTGTTCAGTTTTTGTAAACCTTAGGCTTTTTAGCCTATGACAATATTTTATACTATTTTTCTATACCAAAAAAAAAAAAAAAAAAGATTCTATATTTTACACAATTTATCATTTGAGGTCCTCCTCCATCTTCTTTTGCCGTGTGCTAAAATATTTGCTTTACCTACAGAGACCAAAGTAAGAAGCTGAAATGTATACCCCTATAACTTGTTCCATTATTGCATTGATAATTCAATCATTCCATTGTGTTTATTCACACACATAATTAAACCCCATCTACTTGAAGAATGGGATCTTGATTCATGAATGAAACAAACAATGTCCAAGAAAAGAAGCAGAGGGGGAAAAAAGTTGTGTAATGTAACTCATCACTAACTATTTTAAGAACTTTTAAGAAATGACTCAGCTGATACAGTGATCCAGTGGTTTATCCATCAAACTACCTGCTCTCAACAATTGGATTAGTTGTCAACTAAATGGGGCCTGACCCACCAGGAGTTGGATGAGCAACTCAAGTTGTGTTTAATTGGTAACTTACAGCTTAAACAAGTACAAAAGTTGGAGGCAACAGAAGCCCAATAGCATGAAGCAGACTAAAATGATAAAACAGTGTCCAATACATGCATTTGCATCCATCTCATTGTCAAAACAAACCCAACAGAGATGTATGCTTAATGATAACTACAGCCTATGGCTAATTAGAAGTTGTTAGGGACAATTTCTTCTTAAAAAAGTACACAGAAGCAGATGCAGAAAGTCATAATCCTGCAGAGTGGAGAATTAGCACAAGGAAAAAGGTTATAGGCCTGGAAGTGTCTTTCTACAAAAACTCTAATCTGTACAAAAGAAAGTCAGTCCAAGTGGATACCCTACTATTGGCATCGAGTGCCTCTCCCTTCACTCTGTTGGTGGCGGATAGTACCTGCATTCTGCAAGCTGACATTTCCTGTTTGTGGCAACACAGGCTCTATCAGAGCTTGATGTCTATAACTGGGATTCTCCACAGCATCAAATTGTGATGAGCTTTGCTGCGTCTGAAAGGAATCCTGAATATCAAGAACACAATCAACTGGAATTGCACCAGTTAGAGTTTTTACAGCAAATTCTATGCACGGGTCCCTCCATAAATCACCAAAATCCATATCGAGAGGTGATCCTGGCTTCTCATAGTCCTTGCAGTTATTTCCAACCTTCTCTGCATGCTCTGCAGGAATAGCTAGGTCCTGGGAAGGCAAAAAAGCAGTGCATCCTTGCTTCTTGTCACCATTGATTGCTGTTTCAACCTTTTTAGCTTGCTGCCTATTGTTTGATAGCTGCGACAGTTCTGTGCCTTTGGGACTGTCAACGCCTACTCCAGTGAGAGTTTTTATAGCAAATTGGATGCATGGATCTGACCATAGATCCATGGAAGGCAGGTCAATAGGAATATCTGGCTTCTCATTGTCTTGGTTCACTTTTTCAACCATTCCAGCACGTTCCAAAATTGCTAGGTTCCTTATGGGCAAAACAGCAGAGGATTCTTGCTTTTGGTCATCCTTAGTCTCTCTTTCTATCTTCCCAGTATGCTCTGCAAAAGTATGTTTGCTGTTGATGGATTCCTCCAACACCTTCGTGCTTTTGGAACTACTGAAATTAATCTCTGCTTCCATCCCAGCCTTAAGCTGACCTTGCTGCTGTGATTCCCAATGAGCCATACCACCAGGAGAAGAAGAAGGAGGTGTACTAGTGCCTGCCTCGCCTGACAGTTTACCAACAACCTGACGGGCTCGACTAGTTTTTAGTTCCAGGGTTGGATCAACATCAAGCCCAGCAAGTCGTTTTGAAGCCCGACGAGGCAAGTTATATTCTTTTTTGTTTTTAGGTTTGAACCTCTCAAGTTGGGTCTTTTCATTTTCATGCATTGTCCCCTTTCTTTCCAATGGTTGATTGGATGTAAGGAATCCAACCACAGGAGCTGAAGCAAACGCACTTTCAGTAGAATCATTCTTCCCTTTTATCTGCTCTGAATCCTTGGTTTCCAGCAATTTTGAGCTTCTAAAATCAGTGTCCAGCTTACCTACTGCATGTGGTGAATAAATATCAGATGCAATATCTTAGTACTGTCCCATGGAGTAAGGAATGTCAACAAAAACCAATGACCCAACTTCCTATTTCTATATTTCTTGCTGATAATTAAAATCCGATGCAAACTTTTTCAATTAAATGTTCCACCAAGCCCCTACTTAACACAGAACATTTCTTCTTAAACAATTGCATTCAACATTGAAAGAACTGCATTCTAATGACATTGATTTAAACAGAGCATTCTACTAACTTTGAGTAAGTTGTTATCAACACATATGATTAGAATTTCTTTTTTTGGCCAATTTGTGAAGTTTTCCATGGAAAACATGAACTTTGAAAGACATCTCCCACCCAAAGGAAGAGGGGTTGAAAGAACATTAATAAGAGAAAAATAAGTCAGCACTAAAATAATCTCATAATGAGATGGAAATCTAGAACTTTACACTGATCAGTATGTTCAGAGAGTGGCATGCATTTTGCTGCAGAGTGGTGCTGAGTGCCAAGTATCTGTTCATCCTTTATCATCCCATCCAACTTCAAGTTCTGATCTGAGATAATCGATTCCCCTATGCTGCCGAGTGCTAATTTCTGCTTCTTTGCTACAGCAGGTGGCTAAGAGAGACAAAAAGAAGACATCAAGTTGTTAGTGATTTGTCCTTCCGTCTACAGCTAAGAATGTAAGAACAGTTAAAACATACTAGTTGGATCTAAACCATGAAAAACCCTCCAAATCTATTTAGTTCTTAACATCTCACATGCTCAGACCTGCATGAGCCAGACTTGAATGTCTTACATTATGCGACAGCTTAAGTGGTTTTCATCCTCATCATAGACTAAGTAGACATATGACCTCCCAAATTGGTAAACACATCACCATAGTGGGCAATACATGGCAGATTGGTAGACTCCAGGCTTTAACAGTATTTTTGCCAAAGATCGAGCTAATAATCAATTAACATGCTTTCTCTCTCAACAATTTAAGTATTGAACCAACAGAACAAAACCAAAGTGTAGAAAACAAGAACAAAAAGATGATGAGATAGCATATCCTGAAAATAAAGATTGGCAATCAGTTACAGGAATCATTGTGCAGAATGTTCAAGCTGTAGTATCTGGTATTCCCCAAAAACTTTTATCTGTGCTGGAAATTTAGTCTTGATGTTTAGCAATTCTAGTCCCCCCACCTCCACCCCCACCCCCTTTTTCTTTGGTCAGATTTACAGTTTTGCGAGTTAGTAATTTCTGTTTGACCTTCTTATGTTTTCTTTAGTTTAATAAAATTCTTTCATCAATAGGATTTTTTATTTTTTTTTTTTTATATATTATTATTACAGCTTTCCACAAGGCAAATCGATCATTTCAACATAGATATTAACCATCCATGAGGCAACCTAAATTAAATTGACAGAACAAAATATTACATTTGATAAGAATTTGGCCAAGTGATAAGACAAAGAAATGAACTTGGTGAATTCAATCATGAGTGGACTTACAGAGATGTTATCATCTTCCAACTCCATATCAATGCATCTGTTGTCCTTTGGCTTATATGCAAGCCTTCCTAAATCCCCAGTTTCAAGATAGCGAAGTACGTCCTTCATAGACCGGAACACATATCCACTTACAGGATCAGTGTAGAACTGCGGACATTTAGTATTGATTAATGGTGTATCATTTTTCCATGGATGAGCAATTCATAATATCTAGAGCACAAACAATTTGAAAAATATCCAAAACAAATTTGTGAAAAACACACACACAAATTGATAACCAGAAAAAGGAAGTAGGCTGAGTACCATGTCTCTTCTGATCTTATGACCCTTTTTTGTTACTTTGATTTCTTTGATCCATCCTGGAGGTAACCCTTCTGCAATAACTTCCTCAACTATAACCTAGATTGCTTGAATAATCAAAGATTTCAACTCCAAATTAATAAAATCTGATAAGTAATAAATTAAAAAAATAAACAAGATCATCAAGAGCAGATTGTGTCAACACTCAACAGACATTTTTTCTTTTTCCAGACTGCTTAGGACTGCCTCTTATCTTCTGTTCTTGTTCAGGATCACTGAAATCCTGAGTTTGCTTCTGTGCTGGTTCAAACTCACTGATATCCTGAGTTTGCTTCTGTTCTGGTTCAAGATCACTGATTTCCTGAGTTTTCTTTTGTTCTAGTTCAGGATCACTGATTTCCTGAGTTTGCTTCTGTTCTGGTTCAGGATTACTGATTTCCTCAGTTTTCTTCTGTTCTGGTTCAGGATCATTGATTTCCTCAGTTTTCGTCTGTTCTGGTGTAGGATCACTGATTTCATGAGTTTTGAGGTAGCGAGACACCTCGGCTTTGGAACTGAATCTCAGTCTGCTTGAGGGAGCAAAGTAATACTGCACTAAGCACAAATGGTCCCAAAGAAAAAAAAAAACATTCAGATAATCTCTCTAGAAGATATCTTCTTATCCTGTATGGTCTTTTGTCTGGTTGGATTGTTCATTATGACTTCGACTTATAATTAAATCGAGAAGAATAGTACTATAACCGAGTAATTCTTAGGTACTCCTGGAGCACGGTAAATGGTGCTCCCTCCTCTCACATTCATGGTGGGATTCACCATGAATGTGAGAGAAGGGAGCACCATTTCACTATACTCCGGTAGTACCTAAGAATTTTCCACTATAACCAATAGCAATGGACCAAGGGCATTCAATATCATGTTTCCCACTACAAGCAACCCAATTAATTGCATTTGACCATTAATAAAAACAGCTCCCCTCTAAGGATCACATAACGACTGAAAATATGTTAATTTTACCTCATAAGGAAATTTTTTCGTTGCCTAGAACCTCATAGAATTCCTCATAAAAATACAAGAGATCAAACAATGAAGCAAATCGGGAACTCTTTCAAAGTGTTTCTCCTAAAACAACCCTTTGCGAAAACCACCAAAGCACAAATTTATTTCTCCATTTTGATTCCCTATATATCCTTTTTTTTTTGTTTGGGTACGTAGATAGTTGGAGAGGGGAAGGTGAGGTTCGAACCATAGACAAGAAGCACCAAAAAGGATGCCACTACCACTCGGCTATCACTTGGACCCCATTTCCCTATATATCCTTGTACAATCTCTCTAAGGTCCTATCTAGCATCTGGGTAAAGCATATCCCAAAAATATCACTGAAAACATTGCACAATAGAAACACTGATTTCCCAGAAATTATACTAATCAGACAGTACAGTATACAACAATTACCCCAACATCTAAGTATTAAGCTCTAACCCTCTCTAATTCTTTTTTTTTTTTTTCTTTTTTTGAGAAGAAAACCCATCTCTAATTCAATTATAAGATTAACAGTAATTCATTTTTCACACACTCACAAAAATAGCACCATCTAAAAACTACCATATCTTAAAGCACAAAAATCACCACTTTCCAAATTAATCAGATAAAACAAAAGCTAGTATAAATAGTCAAAAACAGTAACTTATATAGAAGATCTATCACACCCATTTGAGAATAAGTATAATATAAGAGATATAAGCAGTAAAAATCAAGAAAAGAATCAAATTTATGCTCAAATTTCTTTCTTTTTTTTTACCTTGTCTTTTTTACCACTCCTCCTCACTTTCACTTCCACAGTCCAACCAGTTGGAAGCCAGTCCTCTGAACTCTGGTCCGTCATTTTTCTCACCGGAATATGAAGCTCTCAGAGCAAGATCGTCTGAAACCGACTCTCTTTCTCTCTCTCTCTCTATGTGGGTATGTGAGTCTGTGTGTGTGGTAAAGCCCTCAACAACAACAACAACAACAAAATGAATGGACCATTGTGATGTGTGAGTGAGAGAGAATTCGGACAAAAGGTGAAAGTGAAACTATGAAACCACGTGTTGCCAAATGCCTTGTGTTGTGAATCTTGTGATTGGTGCGCCTTAAAAAGTGTTATAATCCTCTGTTTTTCACTTTCCCATGTGGTTACTTGTTCCCCCTCACAAGCTAGTTTTGTTTATACCTTTCTGATTCAAACTGTCCTTTCCTTTCTTTTCAAGGACTCATGTGTCCCAAGGCACAATTTTTAGTGCTAGAATATCGAGAAGTATAGCTTTAATCTAGTTATATAATTACTCTTCCTTAATTATGCAATCTTGTTAGTACAATGCAAAGAATGCGTGGTATGAGTCATGACTATGAGATGAGAGCTTTTTGAACTCTATTATTATTGACATTTTTTAATAATTATTTTTAAATTTTCATCTAATTAATTCATCGTTGCTATTGTGTGATTTAAAATTGTAAATGTTAGAACATGCATGACCAATTAAATGAGTTTTTTAGACTATCACTTAACGTAGATTCCATGCTAGGTAAAAAGAAATATGGTTTAATATTTTATTGTATAAATGTGAGATGAGTTTCACTTTATCATGTATAAATAAATCAACATCTAAATAATGTGATTTTGTCTCATGAAGATTTTGAAAATAAAATTGCAATGTTTTTTCATACAAAGAAAATGAGTAGAGATCATAAAGAAGAAGAAGCTAGTCATGCCATTGGCCTCTTATCTTATCTTCTTCTTTTTCCCATTTATATATATCTTAAGGTACAACAAAAACCACCATAGGTCTGATAATGCTGTAATTGTTGTTCATCTCTATTGGATGCTAGTTTTTCAGTGCAAAAGTGAGCTATAAGTCAAAGTAGGGACCATTTTTAAGAGGAGGTAACATGGGGAGTATTCTACATGGGGGTGTACTGGAACTTTCCTGTTGAATTACGTGTTTAGATTCTCCACTCCAGTGCTTCAACAGTGATTGGGGGTACTATTTATGTTTAGATATGGGATTTATCTTACCCACCTAGCTGTTCCCTATTTATGTTATAAAGTGGAAACTAGGAAAGCAAAATGTTCCCTGTATAGTTTTTTTTTTTTTTTTTTTAGAAAATCCCTGTATGGTTTATAGTTCTTCCAAAATACCTTAACTTTTTTGACATTTACTCGTCTAGTTTATAACTTATATACCATCAATTATTTTTTGTTAGGTATATTCCACTATATTTCCCATCCCAAATTGGACTTGCCCATCACAATAAGAATTGCCTTTTACAAAATAATTTATTCTTTATTAATAACATGCCTACATCTAGTGATAATCGAACTCTAACTCTATGTTGAAGTCTAAATAATTATTAAAAAAAAAAAAAAACCTTCAACGACTTTGACATTTTACCCCATCAAAGAAGCCCAGTTAATGAGTCATTGGGTATATGATAATATTTTTGAATTGATGTCATAATTACTCCAGCTCATTTGCACCCGTTTCAATTCGCTATCTTATAAAGGAAAATGTTACGACCACATAATTTTATCACAACTATGGACAAAACTCGCGAGCGGTAAAAGTGTGGTGGTGGATCCACATTTCTACCACTCACAACTTATCCTATAACGAGTTGTGATCAAAATTGTGTAAAATTATGTGATCCTAGCATTGCTCTCCAGTAAATCCATATATTAGTTAAATGTCATCTCATTACCATGATTAGCACAGATAAACAAGTTCATAAAAACAATTAAATATTGACCTTTCAAGATTCAATACCTCTATATTGAACCAAGGCTAGCATATTATGTTTGGTCTATATTATTTCAAGGACAAAGTTTAGCTACAAAATTGTTTAACTGCTCTAAATTTCAAGCAAAAGAAAAAAAGTATAACCAGTTGAGTTTGTAAAAAAATGCATTTAACATATGCAATGTTTCATTAGTTGAAAAATGTGGTTATGACAAAGACACTTGTTCTTTTCCTAGCCAAATAATAAAGTCAGTGTTGTGGACTTGTGGGCCTTTACCTGTAATTGATGTTCAAAAGTCAAAATTATACTGGTACCTAAGCCCAGCCAACAAAAAACAAAATAAGTCAAATTATACTGCCCAGTAAATGCTGCACTTCCGTTAGTACTAAAAAATAAAAACAAAAAGTGGTCTAGTTAATAGGTGCGCATTCATTAATAAGTTATTTTTTTAAAAAAAAATTATGAGAAATTCATTAATAAGTTATTTTTTTTTAAAAAAATTATGAAGAATTAAAAATTTTGTTATTTTTCATTTTCTCATAATTTTTTTTTAAAAAATAGTTTATTAATGAATGTTTTAAGAGTATATGTTAGTAAAATTTAAAAAAAAAAATGCAATTTAACTCTTAAAATATATTTTTTAGCCTAGGAGTAATTGAGCTCAAAGCCCCACCACCCCACCCAAAATAAAGACTTTTCTTAGTGCTTTGCTATGAAATATATATACAAAAGAAATTTTTTTTTTGGGTCAACTATTTAATAAGTTATGGAATTACCTATAAAATAAGGAAAATGATGAGTTCCTCTATAAAATAAGGAAAATGATTAGCAACATCAACTTTTATATTCAAGGGGGAGGGGCAGTGTGAACTTATTGAGGAAAAGAAATTAACAGAATCTCTCATATCTTCAAACTTCAAAGATCACGGCGAATCTCGCATGAAATCTTTAACTTGGACTACTTGTTTTTGAACTTTCAATATCCTTTGCTCCTTTTTTCCATCTTTTGAAGTTCAACTGGGATTTTGTTATTTAGTCCAGGGTATGGCCTTGTGTTTTGTGTTTCTTTTGAGATTAGTGTCTCATTTTTCTTTTCCTTTTTTTTTTAAGTGAATAATTTGTGCCAGATTTTTTTTTTTTTAATTTTCAAATTAATTGCATCAATGAATTATTTGATTTTGTTTGAGATTTTTGTTTTTGTTAGCTCTTGTTGTATGTTATGTGAAATGACAATTCATCCCAAACGTTAAGAGAAATGACACTCTTCCCTCTTAAAGTTTAAGGAAATAAAAACATCAATACTTTTATTAATAAACTATAATAGTAACAGAATATTCCAAAATTTGAAAAGATTTTCTAGACCAAACGCTAACCATGGTTTAGTGACAAGGATCAACATTTAACACATGAACAAAAAATCACTAACCATGGTTATGGTTTAGTTAAGGGAATCATCTCAAAAAATAAAATATGTTGGTACTATAATTAACAAAATAACTAATGTGTTGATCTTCTCAATCTTCAAGAAAGAGGAATGTCATTTCTTTTAAAGTTTAGGGCGGATTGTCATTCTCCCAAACCTCAATACGTAATTTACTAGAATATTTTTTTTTTTCAATTGTTATTTTTTGTAATGCTTGACCCATTAAGGTCAAAAGAGTCATATAAACTTAGCCCAATCATAAATCAACCCAATTTTATCCAACTAACTGAGAACTCATGAAAAATTGCTTGACAGTGCGGCCAGTCGAACCCATTTTATTGTGTGATTTAAAAAATTGGGACTTTGACTTCATTTATACAGTAAAAAAATGTGCAAAAACCCAGTTGAGGGTACCAATGAACAACCACAAAGATTGGAGAGAAAAATAATAATGAAAAAAGAGTCAAATGAGGCACGAAGCAATACATTTCATTTTATTCTATTACATTATCCAAATTTCAAAATAGTCCATCCTTATATGAAAAGAATGTGTATTACATCAAGTATGCCGAATAATTTCAAGACAAGACAAGCCATTAATTAAGATTAAAAGAAGGTAAATTTATTTATTACTCCTACTTAAATAGAAATAAAATTAAGAACGAATGATATAAAAATAAAGTTACATTTTCTTTGTTAATATTTATTTAATTATAAACTTGCAAGTCTCAAACAAGAGGAATACACCCTTTCTTTTTAATTAAACCATTCTTTTTATTTCATTTCATTCCATTCTATCCCATTTTAATTTATCTATTCATTTCATCTCTAAAATGTTCAAACATACTTTACAAGTAAAAACAGCTGGGAGAGCAAGAAAAATTTTCAAAATTGCTCTAAATCCAAACAGTATTCATAAATGATAGAAATGGAACTTTAACAATACTCACAACAACAAAAAAAGAAAAACTTTTGACAATATTGTGTTGCTGATAGTATCATGGGAAATTTTTGACATTATTCAATCTACAAAAAGAACTTTGTGTAGTATATAACTATATATCTTTGCCATCGAAGAACAATCAATTGTGAAGTGGGTTTGGTCCACCAGGGACAAGCCGGTGTGAAACTGTGTGAAATGAAGAGATCTTGTTCTTCTTCCTGGACTCCACAGAGCTGAGGATGGCAGAGTAGCTTCGTAAAAACATGGAAGAATACTTGGTCCTTGAACTTGGTTCTTTTTCTTCTCTAGAAGCTTGGTCGATATTATGACAACTGAAACCTTGAATTAGTTCAAGCATGATAATAACCATTAGGAAGAGGATTATGGGTCTGTGAAATTTCATGAGTCAAATGATGGAACAGAGCTGGGGAAGGAAAACTTGAAAAGCAGAGAAAACAGAGTGTTTAACTGTTTTTTGTATTGTTTATAGCTGATTGGGAGGTTGGAAGTCTATATATAAGGGAATTGCCACCTAGTGAAGAATACACTAAGCCAAAAACCTTACATATACTTTATATTATCAATTTTCAATTCTAAGACACATTGGTTCTTCGTTGCAAGCACATCTCTAGTATTGAAAATGTCAAAAGTTGACTTTTATGGATGTCACTTTCTGTGAGAGAGATTGGCTGTGTATACCTCATCAGTGAAAGGCCAAAATATTTCCCATTGTACCTCATTTGATTTGAATAGCAAGCTAATGATAAATTTTCTTAGGAAATTATTTTCCTAGCAACTATGACATTTGGTTTTATATGAAATATCATATACCAATGACATCCATGCTTCTCTAATATGCTAGAATATTATAGTTAAGCCAATTAAGAAATGCATTTCTCTTGAAATTTTCTTTTTGGAAGAATCATGCGGTTTTTTTTTTATGTACATGACATAGCTTGCCAGCTACCACAGTCTACAGTAATCTAAATATCTAATACATCTCCTTTCCCCAAATATATAAGCTGACTTTACATAAGAGTTGGGAAGAGGTGTTGGCAAAACTATTCTATCCTTTGGTTAAGTGACTAAGCTACTCAATTCATATATAATATAATTGATGCATGAATGTATCTAGACATTGAAACCAGGAACCTCTTGGTTATAGTAGCATGTTTTTGTTATGTAAAAGTTAAACATGTATTTCGTTTATCATGTCATGACTCATGAAGACAATATGCAAAGCATCGTGAAGAACTGAAAGATCAACAATTAAAAAGAACACAAAAAAAATAAGCTTGTTTTTCCAATTTTATATCTGCAATTGATGTAATCAGCATGCAGGCTTGAAATCATAATTTGTTTAAAAACACTATTTTTCTCTCTTTCGTCATACATGGGATCTGACCTATTCGGCTATTTCAATTTTATGCACCCCCCTAAGGGACACGCCATCATGGGGAATGCTTTGTTTGGAATTGGCCGAATGAGCAGGGTAATGGCAACAGAAGTTGGCAGTAACAACATATTTTGGAAAGCTGTTTTGGAATTTTCGTATAGTTTTTTGTTTGCATTTGAGAAGTAAATTACTATTTTTTAAGAAGTCAAAATCATTTTTGTCAGCCTTTAAAAATGTTAAAGAGTACTTCCAAAATGCTACACCTAGCAAAGTAGCAATGCCTAAGAAAACAGAATCAAATGTAAATTTAGAAGATGCTGTTACAATACACACATGTTCTGCTAAATGAATTCATTGTTGCCAATATGCTATATTTATTGTGATATATCTGTTCGTTTATAGGATATATCTTCTCTCTCTTACCATAGTCCAATTTGGCAATCAAACCACATCTTAGTAATGTGTTTACTTGTTTGCATGGTATGAGAAAACCATAATATTTTAAAGTCCTTATCTTCATATGCAGTTCTGATTTATACTCTTACAAATGCATCTCTTGCTCTACCAGTCCAATTTGAAAGTTTTTAATAATATTTTTCTGACTACCAAACATTTCATATTTCAAACATCTTTATAGTCATCCTATAGAAGTCTTTTATGATCCAACAGCTCCATCTTTTCCCCCTTCAATTTCTTCTTCTGTTCTGCTTCATCAGTGATAAATGCAATAGTTATGAGAAACAACAAGGAACGTTAGTTAAGATATACTTATGCTTTGTTTTAATTGCAGGTAGCTGCAGGATAAATTAGGAGTCAAAAGCTCAAAATTAGGTTTGGGAATAAAAAACTTATACATTCAACTTAAGGTTCTGAGTTTTCTGCTTTGTTCTCTGTTACTGAACAGAGTAAAAAACAAAAAAGTATCATGTAATATATCACTACTCATCCAATAGTTTAGGGGAATTGTTTAGAGTTGTTGCGTCTTTATCAAACAAACTAAAAAGTAAAAACCATAATACGTAGCACAATTTTCTAGAAACAATAGATGATAAATACTTGATAATTCAGCAAAACCCCACAGGACAAGTAAATACACTCACTCAGCTAAATTTACTGAACCTATGCTTTGATAGTCTAAACACGAATTTTTACAATACCATCTAGTACAAAGGATATTTTATATCTCTCGCGTAAAGCTTCATGACAAGACATGCTTCACGCCACAAGCTAAACAACCTTAAATTTCAGCAAAGAACAGCAGGAAAGAAAGTCATCTGCTTCCAATTGAAAGGTAGCTACTTTCAATTGTTTGCTTTCCTCATTTCTGTCCCTGAGTCAAATTTTATCAATCAGTTGTGAAGTGGATTTGGTCCCCCTGGAATAACTGGATGTGAAACAGTGCGTACATTGTTGGCCTTGTTGCCTCCAAATGCCACGAAATGTGAAATAGTATTGAGAGGAGATTGAAAAGAAGACTTGGTTCTTGTTCTTGGTTCTGTTTCTACATTGGCAGCCCAGTTGATGTGCCGGCAATCACAAAGATAGACTAATACAAGGAGAATAATAAAGAACACAGCTAGTGATGAAAAATTGTGAACTTCCATGTCTCAAAACTATGGAACAGGAATTTGAAAAAAGAAAAGAAAAAGGAGTTTGAACTTTGAAGCAGAGAAAACAGGATCTTCAGAGTTCTTTTTTGAGGGTTTGGAGAAAATTTATATAATGGATCCAGGCATCTTGTGATGAAGATAGAGCCAAAAAATTAGCAATAGATATTTAAAGGACATATACACCCACTTTCTTATAATTATTAGGCCTACCTAATTTAGTTGATTATCATTTATGCCTTAAGAACTGATAAGAGATTAATTTTCATATGATAGGGGGAAAAAAGTGAATTAGGATGTTGTCATAATAAACATGAAACTGATATTGGAGCTATCTGGTCTGGTGTACCATGGTCTAATGTACTAATGCGAGTCAAATCTGACAGAGTTGGATTACCAAGACTTATAAGTTTGTAAAGCCAGGGACACAAAAAAATTTACAATCTTTTTTCACTAGTTTTGGCGTAGTAAGTTGTGATTGGAGCAAGATCACTTTCATGTGAACCTGCTATTTACACCCCTTTTATAAACACCAATTACACCATGTAATCTTAATAGATGTGAAAAAGAAGAATAATGACATTTTTTGTCTTGCTTATTGTCATGTTGTAACAAGTTTTTGCTGACAAGTGCTAGCAGGGCCCTATACATCTTTGAACAATTTTTTGTCTATTCCACCACTTCCTGATTCATCACCACTAAAAATGTGAAATGTCTGGCTCCAAAGTGTGCTTTAGTCGGTCAGGCATGTGTTGGAATGCTATTATCTCAAAGTATAGGGTTTGGTTCTAATCACTAAACTCACAAGGCAGTTGTTAAGGGGACCAAGGCAATTAATTAAGCAGTACAAAATGATGTACTGAAAGTCTGAAACGATATCTCAGTGTCCCCATTGGGCCAACTCAATTGCCAGCCTTAGAAAGTGAAATGTGCAACTTAAGAACCTGTACCTGGCCTTGTGGTCCAATGATAATTAAGCTGTGTTAGACCATGCCGTGCAAGCGATGCAGGGTTTGGTTCAACACTGATTGGGAGCCTAGAGGTGACAAAACATACCTACAATACAAGTTATCTATTTAATATGGTGGCTTGGAATCTCCATGCCAACATTTGTCTCTAATTTGGTGCTCCTCGATTCTCTTACTAGTGCAATATAATAATTATAGTTCATGATTTTCATCAGAAAATCAAATAAGCTGATGTCAAACGCACACAAAGAGCTTTGTAGTTTAGATGTTTTGTCTGAAGTTGATTTCAAATCCTTCATCCTCACTTGTTCCTATTAAAAAAAATTAAAAACAAAGTCTAGACTGTGAATTTCTGAGCATACGAATATGACCAACCAGGGTTTGGCATGAAATTGAAACACTAGCTACTGATCCTTAGGTTGCACAGTAACCAAAAAATATTAGTAATAATAAAAGAGAGATTTGATTGTGAATTTATGAGAATATGCTCTAGGTAGGCACAAATCGAGTTTTGGTATTAGATTAAAATATTAGCTCCTAATCCTTATGATGCACAATAATATGATTTCATCCAGTTAAATTTGATAGACTTAAAAGCCAGCAGAGTTGAAGAATTTTAAAGGTTATGATAAAACTTAAATTCAATTGATAGTCTCTTAGGTGCCTCAATTAATTTCAATCTCATGACTGGATAGATCAATGTTAAATCCAACCATATAAAGGAATTATAAAAGAGGTTATGTGCCAAATTTTCTATGAGAGAGAGAATGAGTATATAACAATATTTTTTCGAAGGACATTAAAAGCTTGTGTAAGAGTGTGGATTCCAATTAGCTCAACTAGTAAAGTCTCTGATGGTTGAATAAGAGATTTGGGGTTCAATCTCCGCCTACATCTAAAACTGATTGGTGTCTTGGTCTGATAATAAAGAGTTATCCTCAAGAGTGAACGCCATAGGTTGAAACTCTCTCTAAAAAAAAAGATTTTATAAGAGTTTTCTCTTGAACTTCCAGATATTAGTACTAGTATTATATTTGTATTAAAAAAAGTACTAGTATTATATTAAAAATTAGAAAATATTTTTCACAAAACAAAGAAGACCATATGTCAATCAAAACCTAGCATGTGCTAAACGAGATTAGTGCCAAAATGGGTTTATTATTAAAGTCAACTATAGACAAAAATGCCATGCTCTATTATTAAATTGATAGCAACCATGACCCTTGGGTTCATCTGAACATAGGGAAAACAATTATTTCAATTGGTTTCTTCAGTAATTTCTCTCAGAGTGAGTCTATGGTGATAGATATCCTAGGAGAATAGATAATGTGAAAGCAACTATTTATGATGTGAAAATAGGTTCACTCTTATTACTTAATTTAAGTTGTAGGGTCGATTTTTGTAGCCCAAGCCTAATAGGTTCGGATTATAAGCCCAATGAACCTTGAACAATGAATTTGTAGAGAGCGGGTGAAAGAACTGGGCTAGTTGTGATAAACAGTAATGAACTATGATATTTACGGGCGAACTAACATGCACTCATGCTTGAACAAATGCAAACGTGAACGTCTGAAGATGTATTTTATTGAATGAAAGTTGGTTACAATTCTAAGAGCTACAGTAAAGTTATTTTCTTCTTCTCCCTCTCTTTTGTTCCGATCCTCCACCTTTATCAGAGGCCTCTTCTCCTTATATAGTACATTCTCCCCTCATCTTCATCGTCCACTTGTTCATTATCTAAACATCCACTTGAGTACATGTCCCATCAGGTATCTTCTTTGGCCCTGTGTGAGTGACGGTAGCTGAGATCGTACTGTTCAGGGGTCTTCTCCACATTAATGCGGCCAGAAAAGCAGCTGCAGTGTATTTAACGTGGTGGTTGAAGTTTGTCTTCTAGATATTTCTCTGTTCCTATCATCTCCATACGCGCCTGAAGTTTATCCTTATCATTAGAATTGTTAGGAGGATTACTTGAACCTCCCAGACATCTGTTTGACCAAGCTTCTTTAAATCCGAGGATAATGGCCTCTTCAGAAAACTGAAGATCTCTTCGGACTATACCCCTCGTTTACCTCTAGGTATGTTTCTTTCACATGGGCTTTTTCTCAAATACTTTCCTCTTTTCGGACAGACAGTAGTCTTCAAATAGGGCCTTAGGCCCAATGTATTAGGTTGAGCTTTTCACCCCCCACATAAGTAATGTCCAATTTTGTAAATAGCACCGCACCATAAGGCATCTCAAAAATCCCAGTAGATCGATAGTGTGCCAGATTGAATTTGAGACCTTTGGATTTACCTCACATCCTATACTAATAAATTTACCACCCAGGTACTCTCGTGGGAATAACACCATTTATAATGCAATTATTCAATATTCTAGAAACAATGTTCCATCTACTCACATAATATTGGATTCTTGTAATTAAATTAAAATTATAGTAGAATTCATCTTTATGTGGAATGAAAAAATATTGTTCATAGAGCATTGAATAATTTTCACCATTTTTAACTGTTGCGGCGGATGTAACAACGTGCCTTAAGTCTACTACAAAAGATAACAAAGTAAAATATATAATTTAATTTGTTTCTATTAAAAAAATGCTTTATATTTGCTCAATATATGCATTATTATTTGTTTTTCAATATAAATTATAAAAAATTAAATCTTACTTTGATTCTTTGACTAAAACTAGATATGGAAAACCAAATATGATTACTTTACATATAAATTTATTTAAATCGTTTCAATGAGAATGGGAATATCTCTGAGCTGCATTGAGCTTGCCTGGGAATAAAAAATGGGGTTCTCAGTATGAAGGCCCCAAGGGCTGCTACACCAAATTGGTTTTATATTTATGTACTTGTAAGTTGTAACCACTTATTAGCTTTTCAACTTTGGAGGCGTTCTTGCAAATAATGGTCAATATATATTATGGGGTAAGTAGGAAACTTCACACTACATTAGTCCTTTCTTGTAATGCAGTAATTTTTCATTTTTGGGTAGTATGAGGTGCTAACAAGGCGACAAGTTATGTTCATTTTTCATGCCTTAGATATGAATCACAACATTGGACCCACTTTGATTCAAGGCATCAAAACAAGGATTGGCAAAGCACAAATACTATGGCCTAGATTGAGAAAAATGACAATTCGCTGTCCAGAACTCATTAAGAATTGAGAAACCTCCAAATTTTCCTACCTGTAGGCCTAGCCTAGCCCAGATTACAATTTGTATTCGACAACCAGAGCCAATGAATAAAATACTTTTGGAAATATGCTTTTCAAGGGTCACCTGACTCACCTCATTATCCTCTTTCGGGTAATGAGATAAAGGATAATAATTATCTCATGCATTAAATATACAAATTTGAAATATGTAATATCCACAATATTTTTACAACAAATTATAGATGATTAGTTTCTCAAAAAAAAAATTATAGATGATTAGTTATTATTAGTTCAAATTTGAACCTAACACTAAGATTACTTTTTTATCTTAACAATAACAACCAGTAACAATTTTTTACTTATGATTTATTTTAAAAATATTGTGAACATATTATTTCTCTGCAAATTTTCATCATTACCTTATAAAAATGGAGGATTTTTTTTACTTTATTTATTTATTTGTTTATATTTTTTGGATTGAGAAGGATCCGAATACAACTAAGTTGCATGTACTCTAATATTGCACGTTGAGGAGCAAAAAAGGGGACTCCATATATTTGATTAATGTATGCTATTACTCTTAACCAAATTGAATACACTGAATGATGCAGCTCTGAAACCCCAACACATTATTTAACAAACTACAAACATGTTCGTTCATAAGTAGGGTATCCTACAATACAATCTTAACCATATCCTTATGAGTATAACATGATTGATGAAATACACGCACCCAATATTACCCTCCTTCAGTGTCTCCATTAGAAATTGTTTACAAAGGTTTGCATTATTGGCGCTTGAAATACTCCACCTTTACTCTTTTGCAACATCAGCACCAGAAGGGGTTTCCTCGGTTTTAACAGCTGCGGTTTCTGATGGACCATCTTCGGCAGGTTTAGCAACATCACGGTCTGTAGATTCTGTAGGTTCACTGGTGGGTGCCCCATCACCAGTTTCTGGAACAGACTTCTTGACAGTTCCGACCTTAACATACTTACTCATAAACTTGTATTCCCAGTCCTGCAAAGCCTCAAGTTCAAATGGACCAAGACCAGATACATCACCGGTCAGATCTTTATCTTCAAAAGACATCTTTGCAAGAGCTCTGCTAGCATCCTTTCCAGCAAACAGTGCATAAGGTCCACTTGGTCCATAAAACATTCTGCCAGGAAGATGGGTTTAAATGCAATCAAATTAGAGATCACACACAAAAGAGGACTCCCAAAATCATATGACATACAACATTATAGTCATGAAAACGATATTTTATGCCAATAAAGAAAATTAAAAGTCCCACAATGACCTTATAAACAACCAATGAAAAACAAGCAATTCATTCTAGTTGCTTAAAAATTACCCCATACTAAGGCTTATAGTAGGTCATGGCATTACCTAGAATTGATATTCACTCCAAAGAATCTAACTTCACATGAAAATAACAGGTGAATTGTACGTGAATATAAACAAAGCATGTAGGAAAAGCAGACAAATAAGGTGAACACGAGGCCAACTATATATGGTTAGCCTCGTACCTAGAACAAGGAGAGTCAGGAAAACACACACAAGAGACTACAGATTACTCCCAACCTTTTAGGTTAGTCCAAATTAAGCTATGAGGTTCATAATAGACTACAGATTACTCTCTCGTCTAGTTTGCTGTACCGAACCATGAACACACTTTGTTGCAAGTACTTTCCTTCTAATATATATATTTTTTAAATTAATTTTTATAGTAAAGAACTTTATTAATAGAAGATAAGAAGCATACAATCTGTTCCTTCCTATGGTACACAGGATGTGTACTAAAGGAAACAAAACATTAAGCAAAAGTACACAAATATAAAAACTCAAAAAAAGAGGGGATAAAAAGACTGGTCATTGCAGTCATCCAATCAAACAGAGTAAGCAAGAAAAACCGATTCAGTTCAATGATGTAATGTTCCTCCCCCTTGAAAGTTCTGAGATTCCGTTCTCGCCAAGTAGTCCACATGATGCATTGTGGAATTGCTTCCCAAATAACTGCTGTCCAACACCTGCCCACACCTCTATTCAAACAAGCTAGCAGATCCACCACTTGCTTAGGCATCACCACGAAAGTTCTAATATACATATTTTTAAGCTATGAGATTCATCCTAGACTACACAGACTATTAGCATTATCTCATCGGGTTTGCTGAATCAAACTATAAACACACTTTGTCGCAAGTACTCCCCTTCTATGTTATACATATTGTTAATCATATAAAGAGATGGACATTGAGCTCAAATTACACAATTTCGAAAAAGCCTTTTTCTTCCGTAGACAGCAACCAGCAAGAGTGCATATAGAAAGTATCACAAGGCTGTCGAGAAGTCCTTGAAAAAAATTATGGAATCATTTAAAACCTAGAGGTCGATGCCAAGTGCCTTCCACCAAAAGGATCAAGTCGCAAGTTCAAGTTCGGAAACAATCCTCTCCCATATATTTTTTGGGGAAAAAAAAGGTCGGTGCAAGGCTGCTTACCAATCAGCTCTCTAAAACCGTAAAAGTGGAAACTTTGTGGATGACTCGTAGGACCTTTATTTACAACCCAGAAAGCAATACATCAATAAAAACACCAAACAAAACCCAAAAAATCTCTTTTGTGTGTGAGAGAGAGAAAATAAAAAAACGCTGAACATGAAAAAGGAAGTACAAGACTTTTACCCTCAAACACACCATAAAGACATAAAATCTCACATACCCAGATGCCAAAGCATTCCGTTGACCCCAAAAAGAAAATCTAAAAATCCCAAAAAGTTCAACAATTTTCAGATACCCAAAAACCCCCCATAGAAATCCTAAAAAGTAAAAATCCGCCCAAAAGCTCAATAATTTTCACATACCCAGAATTCCAAAAACCAAAGCCACTCTCAAAAATTCATCACCTACCAGCTAATATACCATTTATTACACAAAACCCAGATGCTAAAACCACTCCTACACCCCCAAAGAAAACCCAGAAAGCCAAAAATCCAATCTTTTCAAAAAAATTCATCACCTACCAGTACCAGCTAAATATACAATCAGTTACACAAAACATCATTAAAAACCCAAAAACCCAGAAACAAAAAAAAAAAAAAAAACAAAGTTTGATGATAATGAAACAAAACCTGCTGAGAGAGACATCGTAGATCTGGCCCTTGATGGCCATGAGCAAAGGCTTTTTAGGATCAGTACCATCGTACTGTTTGAGCTCCTCCTCGGTGATCTCTCCGAGCTGGACCGGCGGAGGAAGTGGCTGACTCTCCTCCTCGCGCTCCCTCGGCCGCCGATCGGAGGACCCGAACAGACCGGAAGCCACGTGGTACACAGCCAACGCCAGAGCAAGAACAGTGAAAAAGGTCGCTGGAGAGAGGCCCGTGTACACTGGGATCGCTTCCTTCAGTGCCTCCCATAGCTGCAGCAGAGCCATTAGTTTTTGTTTGTTTTGGTTTTGGCTTTGATTTTCAGTGAATGAAAAATGCAAGAGAGAGTAGGGGAGATGAAAGGTGAGATCTTTTATAGGTATTATCAACTCATATTCTTTGGGGGAATTTGGTCCAAATTTCCAAACTTTTTTTTTGTTTTTTTTTTTTCTAGTTTGGTGAGCAATCAGCTCATATATATATATAAATAAATTGAAAGCCTTTAGAAAAATAAAATTAGATTTTAAATTGAATTTTAATTATTGTCTAATTTTGTATCTATCCTATTAGGTGAGTTAATATTATACAAAAGATGAAAAATCTAATATAAATAAACCATAGAATAACCCAATAAAAAAAAGGGTAAACACATGTCTATATCTAATAAATAAATAAAACTAATGTATGTATTTATGACTTAAAAAATGTATAACTCCTACACTGTGTATAATTTGAATTCATATATATGTGTAATTATAATTATTTTTAATTGTACAATTCATATACACGAGTTATATACTAGTAATAATAATAAGTCACTTTTTTAAAACAAAAATTAGGTACAATTTTTTTATTGTTTTGCTCACAATTAAAATCAACAACTTATTTTCTTTATAGGATAATTAAATTTATTGGTTAATATAACTATATATTATAACATTTAATCTGAGAATTTAAGTTACAGTACAGAGTACCGTGGTACCTACAAAACTATACTTAAAATTTTACTTATTAATCAAATAAGTTATATGATTTTTTTTATATAAAGAAATTACTAGAATGTGTAGTATGTGATCCAACTTCCAACCTCTCTCACTCAAGCTAGTATATGGTGTCCTTGGCATATATGCCAGGTCACTCACACACTGATGGGTCCCACAGTGTGTGGGGTCCACCTGTGTGTGAGAGATCCGTCATATTTGCCAAGTACAAAATATAATTTTCACTCTCACTGACCCTGCTTTTATTAGTAGGAAAAAAAGTTAATGCTGACTTCAAGATGTTAGGTAAGATTTTGTTTTTTTTTTCTTGTTCGAATAAGATGTTAGGTAAGATATGTGAACCTAAAAACTCATGAAATATATGAAGCATTAGAGCTACCTCTTAAGATTTACTAATTATAATAAGCTAATATTGTACAAATTATACTTTATTTCTTAATTTTTTCTGAAAAATAAAATTCTTTTTTATTCAATCATTTTAGTTTTTTTCTGCCTTTTATGTTGAACATGTTTTTAATTTAATCAGTATGTCTAATTTTGAAACCAGTTTTAGTATTTTTCACTTTCTAAAATAACCTATTTTGGTAGATTTATCGCTACAAATTGAATGAAAGTGAATAAAATGACTACATTAAAAATGAATATAAATTAAATGATTGAAATAAAAAGATAAAAAGAAAGAAAAAAAAAAGAAGAAGAAAAAGAGAGACTTAAAAACAAGTTAACGTTTTTTTTAAAAATTAAAAAAAAGGTTAAAGTTAAAGAATGTATATTTAAAAAAATTAAAGGACGTGATTTGTAATATAAGTATATAACCTATTTTAATGCTTACATTTATTAATTTGAATTTCATTTTTATGTTTGTTTTTGAAGGTTCCATAAGATCCCACGACAAACTAGAGATGGAGACAGGGACTGCCGATTTCATTTGTCTTCTTCTTCCAAGTTCCAACTATTGCAAATTTGCAATTACATTTTTAATTTAATGTGGTTTTTATTTTTTGGGGAATAAATGAAAGTAATTCACTGATATTCTTTAGACATTTTTGTTACCTAATATTAAGGGGAAGGGGAATTATAAATAGCTGGGAAGGGATTAATTATGTTTGAATAGCATCCTTTTTCTTAATTTTAAAAATGAAGTATATATTTTTCCTATTTTTCTTAACACTCACCAAGCCTATTAAAAAAAATTAATATTTCTATCACCAAAGAGTTGCCGTTGGCTATGTGGTTCCTATGAAGGATTGTATATAACGGAGGGAATAGTCAAATAGATACCTCGTTTGTCAAAAATATATATATGTGTATATATATATATATATATATTTCCATCTACTCATTTAAAAAAAAATGTTGTCATAACAAATATGTGTTTTTCCTTTCCTTTATTCTTTTTCCTAATTTTTTTTTTTAACAGGGCATAGAAAGCAAAAGCTAAGGCTTGACAATTGGTGCAATTTTTTTTTTTTTTTTTACCTTTTGGACAGAAACAATTGGTGCAAAATGTATGACCCTTTTGAAGTTTCTGACCTTTATATAGACGGAAAACTTGAAAGTCTACGACCTTTATAGTTTACTAGCCTTTGAGCACGCGCTCACGCGCGTGCTCAGAGACTCTTCTATTTTTTGGGTAAGAGTTAATTTGGAGCATTTATTATAATTTGGGATTACTACATTTTCCAATCACAAAAAAAACCTAGGGCTGTGATGAGTATTATGCGTTAATAGGTGAAATAATTTTTCATCACACCCCTAGGTATTTTTGTGATTGGAAAATGTAGTAATCTCAAATTATAATAAATGCTTCAAATTAACTCTTACCCAAAAAATAGAAGAGCCTTTGAGCACGCGCTCACGCGCGTGCTCAAAGGCTAGTATTCCATAATTATTATCCTTTTTTGCCAATTTTGTTTATGTAGTAATCAATGTGTTATTAATTGGAAGATAATGCTATAATTTAGTATTAACCTATAGGGAGAGAAAAAAAAGATGCATTGAATAAATCTTATAAATAGTGCATATAATGAAAATGCATAATGAAATCGTAACAATAAAACTATTTGCAAAATACATGAGGTGACCTTTACAAAAGCTATTATGAAAAGTTGATGGATCAATGTAGAAAAGTGAAATATTTACATCAGGTAAAACTATAAAATAAGTCACTATATCTTAAACATAGAATATGTGAACTTATTAATATTATGCCGGCTACAGTGGAAAACTTGGTGGAGCAATGTCATTTGTTCCACATTCTAATTGCTTTCCAGCAGCATTTGTCATGAACCTATGAAACAAAATGTGTGTGTCTGTGTTATTAATAGAGACTTTAAAACGTACACAATAATGATAAATACAATAAACATCAAGCATAAACTTGTGAAATGAAATATTTAAACTGACCTTGTGATGATATTGCATAGCTCCATGTACGTGAAATGGTCTACTTCAGCTTGGGAGTTGAAGAACTATCATTTAATTACCAAATTTAAAATGAAAAAAAATTGATATCCAAATTATGTAATGAAGTATTTTTTTTATTTAAAAAAGTAGATGTTGTAATGATATGTACCTGCTTTATTATTGCATCGTCCTTCACTCTCATTTTCTGTTTGTCTTTACTGTTTTGGATGTTGAAAATTGCATCGTCCTTAGTTTTTTTTTGTTCATTTCTTTTTTTTCTCATGGATGTTGGAAATCACATTGTCCTTGATTTTAATTCTCTGTTTGTCTCTGTTGGCATGAGTGTTAGAGATCACTTCGTCCTTCATTTTTCCTTTTTCTTTATTCTTATGGATGTTGGAAACCTGATTGCTCTTGACATTGATTTGTTGTTTGTCTTTGTTCTTGGAACTTCAAAATGAAGAAAAAAAATTGTTTGTATATTAAGACTATCAATTAGTTATTTTCCTATTTTAAAAAATAGCGTAACATACCTTTCCAATTCTTGTGACTCTAAAACTCGTTTCACTTTTTTCCAAAGCTCTTTCTTGTCAACTCGAATAGTGAATCCCCAACCAGGTGAATAAATTTCCAATTTTCGAACCTAACCCATACGCAGCATGACTTTTTTAATAATAATTTTGATAAAATAATAGAAATGGATGCTGATTAAAGATATCATTAAAAAGAAATATACCTTGTTATCAATGGTCTCCATGTTTAATATTGAATGATCATCCTTCCAATTCTCCTAATAAGCAATAGGAACAGCATGCACTCCATTATTTAGCATAGTGGACTCGATCCTCACATTTGAGTTGGGCATCCTTCCTGTTACCAATTAATTGTATACATAAAAAATATCAAGATTTAAAATATTAAAACGTCGACTGCACAACCATTAAAATTTGTAAATTATTAAAATAAATCTATATGTAAGACAATTCTTTTCAGTTGTTAATTAATACCTATGATGAAGGGAATAAAACATCTTTATACACAATATTTCTTGTGTGAACACCTTCCTCCTCAGGTATTCTTCCTTTTTGCACCAATAGTTTTGTGGTGGATTGGGAGACTCCCCTTGACAACGCGACATATAATTGGCCATGACTAAAAACATGATCAGGAAGATAAATTCCAATAGTTGGAATTGTCTGACCTTGCGCTTTGTTTATTGTAAGTGCAAAGCTCAAACGTACAGGAAATTGTCGTCTGATCATTACAAATGGCAGGTGTACATTTTCTGTTGTCTTCAAAGGGATTCTTGGCAAAAAAACGCGTGTAGCCACATATTGTCCAGTCAAAATTTCAGCGTCAATTACGTTGTTAAAACATCCACGGCATATCAATCTTGTACCATTACACAATCCGGCTTTTGGATCTATATTGCGCAACAACATAATTGGAGCACCCTTTTTCAGCCTTAATATATGTGGTGGTAAACCCCCTGGAGATATAGAATTTAGGAATTCTTGTTGATATAGATGTTGCGTATCTCCTTCAACCTCATCAAAAGAATGTAATGTAAACTCATCTCCTGGAAACTGAGAAATTATCTTTGCATTAAGCTGTTCAACATCATCATTTATAGGTGTTAGCAAAGCCCTATCAACCATATACCTTGCATCATTGGCATGTTCTTGCAAACTTGGGAAAACTTGATCAATCAAGTTGTATATAGAATGCTGACCCTCCCATTGCATTGCCATTGAAGGGGGTAGTTTAATCAAATCATCTATTATAAATGGTTCATTCCCATCACCAATATGTTATATATACTTAGCAAACTCTTCATCGTTGACATACCTCGTATTCTGCTTCAAATGTAACACTTTGACGTCTTTCCACAATGGGGACTTGACTATGCATGCATCAATCATTTCTGCCTTTGTACCTTTTGGAACAACCGGAAGTACTTGACGAAAATCTCCCCCCAAAATTAGCACCTTCC
This sequence comes from Quercus aquifolioides, assembly GCA_019022515.1. NCBI lineage: Eukaryota > Viridiplantae > Streptophyta > Magnoliopsida > Fagales > Fagaceae > Quercus > Quercus aquifolioides. The sequence goes on along the minus strand of CM032335.1, from coordinate 18,666,641 downwards.
CACCAAAAGGTAAATTTTGTTCCATAATATCTTTAAATGTTCTATCTAAAGATTCAAGTGCTCGTCGTTTACCATTGGGGCTTCATCCCAAATAATTATGGTGGCACGTCTAATAAGTTCAGCTAAGTCTGATTGTTTACTTATTGAGCAAGTAGATGAAGCATCAGGAGTTAAAGGAATCTTAAACCTGGAATGCGCTGTTCTTCCACCAGGGAGTAATGTTGCTGCTATGCCAGATGTAGCTGTGGCAATTGCAATGTGACCGGCTTTTCTCAAGGTTGCCAATATTGTGCGATACAAAAATGTTTTCCCAATTCCTCCTGGCCCATCGACAAAGAATATCATGCTTTCCTTACGATCAATAACTGTCATAATTGTCTCATATGCAACTCTCTGGTCATTATTCAACTTCTCAATTAAAGCGAGTTCTTCATCTACATTAGGAAAAGTTAACTCATCTTGTATGAGTCTTGGTACAGTTGAATCATTATCACATTCTCTAGTTGAAATCGGCAAATCATACTCTGTGATGTGCTTTCCATGTTGCAAGAGCAACGCCTCTAAATCATTCAGAAGTTTATTTGTACGACGTGTCTCTGTTGTAACAGATGTTGATGGGTAATCTTCTGCCATATATGGGTAGAACTCATTCCACAATTCTCTTACTCCAGTTGGTAGACAAAATACCAATATTGTTGCAAACAATCTTCTTAAAGCAGACGGCATTCGAATGTCTCTTGCTTCAAGCAGACACTGTCGTATGCTGTTATCATTCTCTAATAAACCTCTTTGTTCAGCTGCTTGCTTAAAATTTGGATAGGTTATCCCATTGACAGCCAATAAATCGTCAAATCCTGTTGGCCCCTTGACATGATTAAGAAGAACACGCAGATTGAACTTCTCTCCATCAAATGGTGAAATAGTATATACTCTGCCCACTACTTTTTTATAAGATCTTCTTCGTGCCCATGTTTTGTTTTTATAATCCCAACAATAATGCTCAGGAAACTCTCTATATAGATAATTTCGTGCATCATGATCAATCATATTCATATAAAAAAATTCAGTGAGCATTGTCTTTTTACTTCGCTCCAAAACATTAGCAATAGGTTCATGTGGTCTAAAGCGTACCTGTTGTCTATCTGGAAGATGAATTTGCAAACGGAAAACAGCAGGGTACATTCGATACATAGAAAAGCAAATATCTTCCAACATGCCTCTGGAGCACATACCCATCTTGCATCAATGTACTTTTGGACCTCATTGTAATTTGGGTCTGGTCTAACTTCCATAGAGACACGATCTGGGCCTTTATACACATATTTATATAAGTATTTTACACTCTTAATACTGCAACATATTTCAACATTAATATGACAATTATATTTCAGCAGTAATCAAGGATTATATGGAACAACCCAAGTGTTGTTTACCATAATCCTGCTATGATCATTCAATGGCACAGGATTATTAGTATCATATCGTTTGTAAATAGGATATGAGTCATTGCCTTGGTAGGTTTCTGGCGAGAAAGGCTTTGGGTATCCTTTTTTACATCGCCCATTTTTCATGCACGGTGATCTTGGATTTTGTATCCCGCAAGGACCATGTATCATATGCTTCAGTACAGCTTTATGTAACTGAGGTTGTTCCTCCTTACATGGTATTTATGCTTTAACAACTCAATCGTAATCCTCTGGATTATGCAATTTATCATCTTCATCGAGAATTATAAGCACGTGTGCATGTGGTAAACCCCTTTTTTGGAACTCAAAGACCTGCACATATACAATAACTCTTCCGAGAACCCCCTTAACCACAATATCATCTTTCAATTCTTCAAATTTCGATTTAAAAACTCTTGCAAGCAAGTCTGGACGATCTTGTGCGGTTTGTGCGGGTAAAAGCTCATTTTGGATTTCTTCCCATCCTGGATTACACGTCATTGTGATGAATAAATCTGGCTTCCCAAACTTTTGAACCAATGACATTGCATCTTGAAATCGTTGGATCATATCGCGCAGGCTTCCCACAAATGATGAAGGTAGAATGGTTCTATGTCCAACATTTCCTAAATATAAGATGAAAAAGTTGGGTCATTAAGAAATATTGATACCAATTTGCCATTAATAAAGTAATGTAAATTTCAAGTGTAAAGTTTACATTACCAGTATCACTCTCTCCTTCATGGAAAGCATCTTGTAGGCCTTGGTACAAATCTGCCCTAATAGAATCTTGATTGTGCTCAAACCACCTAAGCTTGTGTGTTTCAATTTTTACATAATTATCAACAACATATTGTTGTGAAAGGCGTCCTCCATACCAAATCATTGATAGAGCATCGTCGCGAATCTTGGACATTAGTAAAAATAGATGTAGGTTTAATTATTTTATAGTGTAAGCGACATTTTGAAGTGAAAAATTTTGAAAATAATAAAACTGTTACCTGAAAGATGTATGCATAATAATCACGACATGACACTTTATTTCTATTAGTGTCGCGTGTGTTGGTATCCCATCCATATGTTCCAAATGGGAAAAGTATTGGGTATTGCAATGGATCATAATATCCTGCTGTATCTTGAACATTGATCAAATTGCCACCAAACGTTTGAACCAAAATTTCTCTACCACTTAAATGACCAGCTTCTTCTCCTCCTACAATAATAGCTGCCACTTGGGAAGCACTGGGAAGGCAATATTGAGGTTGGTTTAGAGGTTGTTATTTAATGAGGAGTTTACATTGATGTAAATTTGGACTTCGAGATAGTTGACGAAATTTCTCCACAAATGGGTTATGCATGTCCAAGATCCTTTGAATAAGTCGCACAATATCTTCATGAGCTTATACAGATTGAGACATTCTGCGTTGTATTTCAAGATCGGTGTCGTAGATATACAATTGTAGATGTCGCACACTTAGAGGTGTATGTGGTAAAAGACTACCAATTCTATGATAGATGGCACCTTGGGCACGAAATGTATATAATCCTCGACTATTCAAGGCCATGCTTTCATCCACGTGCACACCCATTGAGGTAAATGCAAACATGTTGTTGTAAAACCGTATATATTGCTTGAAATGTCTGCCCTGTGGTGTTTGCTCACAAATGAGCTCCCTAAATTCAGGACAAATTGGTATGTTGGGTAAGGATATTTTTCCATCCTTGCAACACATCGAGGATGTCTCTCGATGGAACAAACGGGCATTACAAAAGCAACATGTCTTTGGTTGTGGTAGTTGGTACCTAATGGTCTCTATACCTTCTTTAAAATCCTTTGCACAATTGTATCTGCCTCGCATACAATTTATTATATGTGCAGTACCATCAAATGTGTTGTCAACACCTAATTTTTATTTTGAGGAAAAAATTAGTGATAAAAAGTGTAATGATAGTTGTGAAAGAAAATATTAAAATTGTATCAAATATTATGTTGTGAAATAAGCAAAATATTAATAATGTTTCGAATGTGCAATTTGTTAACAAATAATAAAATTGATAATGATAAACATGTAAATTGAAATTAAAATGGTGACATTGAGTAACAAACCTTGTTCTCTGTAGCCATCCCCGTGATTTTGATCATTTATATTTTCAACTTCTTCAGTTCTTTCTACACCTGCAATGTAATTATAGAAAATGCTAATTTTAAAAAAAAAAATTATAATGGTGCAAAGTTTATAAATATTTGACATAAAACTTACCATCATTAACATCAGAATTTATATGACTTGGTCCAGCCTCAAAATCATTTGGCATTATAGTTGGATATATTGGAGGTAAACCTAAAGTTATTATAAACATTAAGTTAGCATTGTTCTTGATATTGACATAAAACGAACATGCCTTAATTTATTTTTTTCCCCAAAATAATCATAGTCCAACCAATGAATATTTTTTAAAAGGCACAAAATTATGATCTCACCATTAGTTTCTTGCATAGCATTTCGCTCAACTGGCATATTTCGAGCCAAGTTACGGATATGCGTAAGACGACAACTTGGTGTAGCCTCGTGATTAGGTGGTATTAGTGATACACATGATGATGTTGAATTAGAATGCACAACGTCTTCATTTAAATTTGCTGGACTTCCCACTAAAGTAATATCACCACCCAAAGTTTGTTGTCTTCGTCTTGCATAATTGGCACGACGTCTTGTCAATCGAATTTGTCTGCTTTCATTGTCTTCTATTTGTCTACTACGTCAATCATAATATCTTCGTAGTTCTCGATGACGTTCTACGTCATTGGTATGAGTCATAGGTGTATTTTCCGAACTCATTTCTGCATTAAAATAGACAAAAAAATAATCGTGTTAGTTGCATATATATACATATTTAGCGCAATAATTGTTTAGCGCAATATTTAGTGGAAGCATGTGCTATGTTAAAATTTTGTAGTCAAATTTGTTATATAAAAATTTTGCAAAACAATATTGCACCCTTATTTTTGAGTTGCAATGGTCTGACACTAAAAATATGTAAACACAATATTTTAGCCATAATATAATGTTTTTTTAAAAAATAAATAAATAATAGCTGAATTGGTTGAAATTTTCCTCCCCCAACTATTGAAGGATAATTAATTTTTTATTTTTTATTTTTTTGTATAGAAAAGGCTTCATGTTATTAATTGGTTGAAAATCTATAAAACGTGGTTTTTATTTTTTCCTCTTCTCTTGAAATATATAAGTATAAAATTATGGAAAAAATTACTTCTAAGTATATCTAAATAATAGGCAAAATTTTAGGAATAAAAATACTTAAAACATTTATAAAAAAATTTAAATGTAAAACAGTGTTGGCATATTATTAAAATACCTAAAACATCATGATTTTTTTTTTTTTGGCTTGAAGTTGTAAAAAAAAAAAAAAGGAAACCAACGTTGAAGGACTCACCACCCTAAAAAAAAAAAAAAAAAAAATCATTAATGCAAATTTATTAAATGAGAACACATAAAAGTTGATGCAAATTCAAAAGGCATGGTTTGTTTGGAGTCTTTTTGTCTTTTGGTAAGTTATTTTGGATCAGATTAAATTTTACCAATTTTTAAAAATTTAAAATTTAAAATGAAGTAACATTTTAAACTATCAAATATAAGATATATTTAAGGGTGTAAGTTTTTACCCCTAAAAGTTAGTCTATAATTTATTTAGAAGCAATTTTCAGCACAATTTTAAAATTTTATCTTTAAAGATAAGATCTCCAGTATCATTCTTGCTTTAGTATCTAAATAATAGGCAAAATTATAGGAATAAAAATACTTAAAACAATTTTTTTTTTTTTTTAAATTCAAACGTAAAACTGGCATATTATTAAAATACTTAAAACATAGGGATTTTTTTTTTTTACTTGAAGTTGCAAAAAAATAGGAAACCAACGTTGATGGGTTTTTTTTTTGCTTGAAGTTGCAAAAAAATAGGAAACCAACATTATAGGACTCACCACCCTCAAAAAAAATAAAATAAAATAAAACGTTGATGCAAATATCTTAATTGAGTACACGTAACACTTGATGCAAATTCAAAATACATGGTTTGTTTGGAGTCTTTTTTGTCTTTTGGTAAGTTATTTTGGATCAATTAAATTTTACCAATTTTTAAAATTTTAAAATTTAAAATGAAGTAACATTTTAAACTATTAAATATAAGATATATTTATAGGTGTAGGTTTTTATATCTAACAGTTAGTCTATTATTTAGAAGCAATTTTCACCACAATTTCAAAATTTTATCTTTAAAGATAAGTTCTCCAGTATCATTCTTGCTTTGGCAAATTTGCGTATATGACAATTGCTTACAAAGTCATCAAATGTGCAATGGAAGGCACAAAAAGGACAATATTAAATTTCATAAGGTACAATATTCATATTACAAAAAATGTTTTTTAACAACTACTTGATAGATTGACTACCACTTCGCTCACCGAATTCATCCAATGTGTCTGCTATGCAATCTAACCAAATTGTTGATATGTCACCCTAAAAAAAATACAAAAAAATAGAGAGTAAGGCTTAAATGTAAGAAAAACAACAAACAAAAATAATAAGAGGAAGAGAGGGCACCACTTAGAACACATACACTAAAATAATGAGTCAAACCCGATAACCACAAAAAATGAAAAAAAAAAAAGACAAATCAATATATATCATTCCTATTCTTTTAAAAATAGTCACTAATTATAGAAAATACTTAAACACCCATCAAACTGACCAAAAAAAAAAAAAAAGATAAAATAAGATAATGATATGGAAAGGATAATGACAACAAAATGTAGTCCTTTTACAATCTAATTCATGATAAAATAATAAGTTTTTGTTGGAGATAAAACAACACATGGAGAAGAAAATTAACACATAATCTGATAATCATAGTAATAGGCAAAATTTTAGGAATAAAAATACTTAAAACAATTTTTTTTTTAAAAAAATTTAAACGTAAAACTGGCATATTATAAAAATATGTAAAACATAGGGTTTTTTTTTTTTTTTTTTGCTTGAAGTTGCAAAAAAATAGGAAATCAACGTTAAAGGACTCACCACCCTCAAAAAAAAAAAAAAAAACGTTAATGCAAATATCAGATTATGTGTTAATCTAAATAATAGGCAAAATTTAGGAATAAAAATACTTAAAACAATTTTAAAAAAAAAAATTAAACGTAAAACTGGCATATTATTAAAATACCTAAAACATAGGGATTATTATTATTTTTTTTTTGCTTGAAGTTGCAAAAAAATAGGAAACCAACGTTAAAGGACTTACCATCCTCAAAAAAAAAAACGTTGATGCAAATATCAAATTATGTGTTAATCTAAATAATAGGCAAAATTTTAGGAATAAAAGTACTTAAAACAATTTTTAAAAAAAAAATTAAACGTAAAACTGGCATATTATTAAAATACCTAAAACATAGGGATTTTTTTTTTGCTTGAAGTTGCAAAAAAATAGGAAACCAATGTTGATGGATTTTTTTTTTTTTTGCTTGAAGTTGCAAAAATAAAGGAAACCAACGTTAAAGGACTCATCACCCTCAAAAAAAAAAAAAAAACAAACAAACAAACGTTGATGCAAATATCAGATTATGTGTTAATCTAAATAATAAGCAAAATTTTAGGAATACAAATACTTAAAACAATTTTAAAAAAAATTAAATGTAAATCTGGCATATTATTAAAATACCTAAAACATAGGGTTTCTTCTTTTTTTTTTTTTTTTTTTTTTCTTGAAGTTGCAAAAAAATAGGAAACCAACGTTAAAGGACTCACCACCCTCAAAAAAAATAAAAATAAAATAACTTTGATGCAAATATAAGATTATGTGTTAAAAATCAGACTTCCAACCATAACAATCTAAGCCAAGGTGATAAATGCTAGCTTTAGAGTCAAAAACTAACCTGGAACGTGTCTTTTGAGAAAATACTTTGCACCCAAAATCAGTTTACTCTCTCTACTTCTCACATTGATCTCCTCTGCCTACACAACAGATTAGAAAATATCCAGTAAGTTTCGAAATAACAATAAGCAAAACATGGCCAAATAGAGATCAGGGGAGAGCGAGGATTGACATTTGATCTAAGAAAGAGGTTACCTCAAATCTATCTATTGTTGTTGTTGTTTGTAGTGAAATCTGAAGCAAAGAGGTGGGTGAAAGGAGTTTGAAAAGACAGAATTAAGAGAATTGGAGAATTGAAGAAGAAGCAATTTGAGTTTGAAAACCAACGTGAGTGTACTGGGAGTGTGTTCCTATTTTGTAGATAGTATTTTACGTGGAAGTTAAAGAAATATTTTTACCAAGTTTTGCCCCTACTTAAACATAGGCTGTAGGGGTATTTTGGAACAAAAAGAAAATCCGGTCCAAACAGGTGCAGCCCCTTAAATAGTAACTAGCCTCTGAGCACGCGCTCACGCGCGTGCTCAGAGGCTCTTCCATTTTTTGGGTAAGGGTTAATTTAGAGCATTTATTAAAATTTGGGATTACTACATTTTCTAATCACCAAAAAAAAAAAAAAAAAAACCTAGGGTGTGATGAGTATTATGAGTGGTGAAATAATTTTTTCATCAATTAAGATAAAAAAACTACAATTATCTACCATGTGGTGAAATTTAGGATAAAAAAAATCCCCACGTTCAAATAATGCTCTATCAATTATCTACCCACATAACTTCTCACAAATACAAACTCATCCCAATAGTATAGGTTTGTTAGAGTTTGTGTTTGATTTAAATTTTGAGGAGATAATTTTTCCTGAAAATCCTATTATAATTTTTAGAGTTTGTAATTTTTTAGATAAAGATTGTTGAGAATAAAGATAAAGATTTTTTAGAGTTTAACTCTATCATGGTGTCTTTAAAATCTTATCACCACATCATCAACAATTTAAATAAATAGCTAATTATTAAATGTTTTATTTGAATTTGTTTTAAAACGTTCATCACATGTTCTTTAAAATAAAAATAAAAATAAAAAACCTTCATCACATGAAAGTAATTAACGTACTGATGAATGGATAGGAGGATTAGCAACTGTAATACAAAAAAAAAATTGTATATCTCGTTGTTCACTTAATATCATTGAAAAAAAAAAATGTAGCGTGTACAAAATATCATTCTAAAAAAAACTAAAATTAATAATTTTGTTAAATAAAATGTAGCGTATAAAAAAAAAGTAATCTAAACTAATTTAATGTAGAATTGTTTTTTTTACTGTCAAAAGTACCCCTAATTTAATTAATCTAAACTAATCAAAATGGGGTCAAAATAGTAAATTCTATCCTAAATAAATTCCTACCCACATTGAAATACCATCCCACATTCTTTTTAAAAAAAAAAACTACCTCAGCCACCCAAAAAAAAGACACTCTCAGTACACCAAAACACTCCCCACGTTCATCAACCAAAAAAAAAAATCCCCACGTTCAAATAATGCTCTATCAATTATTTACCCACATAACTTCTCACAAATGCAAACTCATCCCAGTAGTATAGGTTTGTTAGAGTTTGTGTTTGAGGAGATAAAGTTTGTCATTTGGCTAGATAATAGTTTGATTTAAACTATTTGGATTGTGTTTTTTATTTTCAATTTCATATAGGGGGAGAAGAGTAAGTAAGTATGGATGATATAGAAATTAGTGATTTCTTTGGGAAAGGATAAAGCAATAGAAACTGGTTAAAGTTTAAACACTTGAAATTTTTTGAGGTGGTTACTGCATAGTGGTTAGGCATGGAGAGTTATTGAGATGTCTGGATGAGTGCTAAAAATTATAGCCTAATTTTAAGGAGTTGATAGAACGTTGCTTAGTGGTTAGGCATGGAGAGCATTTTGGAGATGTACGTGAAGGAGAGGGGGAAAAAAAAAAGATCTTGCAAAAAAGAATTTTTTTTAATGATGGGATAAGGATAATAATTTTTTTTTAAAAGGGATAAGAGTAAGGGTTTTTTTTCCCATAAAAAGAAGTAAGGCTTTTAAAAAAAAAGCAACTTAACGTGTAGGAGACGGAAAAAAGGAGGAGATCTTGCAATTTTTTTTTTTTAAAGAAAAAAGAAAAAAGAAAAAAAGAAGAAGAAGAAGAAGATGATAGTTGGTTGCCGGATTTTGATAGGAGTGTTTGTAACAAATTTGAATAGTACTTTAGTGGATGTGAAGTTATTTTGTAGTGGGCTGTTTAAAAGTTAGAAATATAATTTTACTTGATTGTACACCAATTTTATTTGAATTTTAGTAGTAGTGGTTCAGTGGATGTGAAATTATTTTGTAGTGGGTTGTTTAAAAGTTAGAAATATAATTTTATTTGATTGTCCTCCAAGTTTCTCCATGTGTAGGGGTATTTTGGAACAAAAAAAAATTCGGTCCAAACAGGAGCAGCCCCTTAAATAGTAATATAGATATAGATATAGACAGAAAACTTGGAAAAGTTTCACAGCTTTTTCTCCATATCCTGTATTTTTGTGAGAATTATCTCTAAAAACTTATTGGTGGAAATTAGGTGGTCCTAAAAAAAACCGAGAAACAAGTTATTTTTACTTGTCGTGTGATAGACTATAGCTTTATTTGAGTTGGCATTTACTTCATTTGCATGAGGTAAAAACATACTTTACACGCAAAACAAAATAATTCGTTAGATGGATTTTTTTTTTTTTTTTTTTTTGAGAAGCCGTTAGATGGATTATTAATTACTAATTTTATTATAATTTTCATAAAAAGAAGTACGATAAAGTTTAGTTACAAAATTTGTTGTAATCTAAAACTATAACCTTATTTAATGTATTTTTATTGGAGGTGAATTTTGACAAATCCACCACTGGATTGCATTTTTTTCTTATATCCCATGTTTTTTTTTTTGAGAAACAAAAATGAGAGTCTTTATGGTTATATTACACCCCCGGGCAGGGCGCCAGGTGGCAGCCGGTTCAGCGGGCCCTTTCGTAGCCGACCAGACCTTTACACACCCATGTGAGGGTTACCCACTAAGGATGCCCACCAACGGACTCCTGCTGGTAGCGGGATTCGAACATTCTTATATCCCATGTACTTGCAAAATTTCTAGAAAATTAAAGATTAATAGTTATATCATTAATAAATTGTTTAAATTGTAAGTTTTTGTAAGTTAAAATTATACATAAAATATAAGTTCATAGATGATATAGTAAATAATATAAGAATGATACAAACTTTGACATATGTATTAAGAGCATAAAGAATTTACAATTTAACGATTAAATTTTCAAAATATGTAGTGTAGGGTCTGGATTTGTAGTTCAAGCCCAAGAAGTATGGGTTATGAGCCCAATGAACCCAAAATAATGAATTTGTAGAGAGTGGGTGAAAGAGCTAGGCTAGTTATGAATCAAATCGTGATCAACTAGGATAGTTAAGGATGAATTAACATGCAACCAGACTTGAACAATTGAACCAATAACTGTCCGAAGAGGTATTTTATTGAATAAAATATGATTACAATTCTTGGAGCCACAGTAAAATTGTATTTTTCTTCTGTCTTCTTTTTTCTCCTCTCTTATCAGAGGCTTCTTCCTTTTATATAGTATCTTCCTCTTCATCTTCATCGTCCACTTGGCCTTCATCTAAGTATCTACTTGAGTATATGTCGTGTCAGATCTCTTTTTTAGTTTTCTGTGAGTGGGGGTAGCTGAGGTTACACTGTTCAGGGGTCTTCTCCACATAAATGCGGCTAGAAAAGTAGCTGCAAAGCATTAAACACAGTTGTAGCAGCTTTTTCCTTTAGATATTTCTTCGTCCTTATCATCTCCAAGCATGCTCAGAGCTTATCTTCGTTGTTGGAATTGTTAGGAAGGTCATTCAGACCCTCTAGACATTTGATTACTCAGGACTACTCATATCTGAGAAGAAAGACCTCTTCGGACAACTGATGACCTCCTCGGAATGCATTCCTCATTCACTTCCAGGTATGTTTCTTCCACATGGACCCCTTCCCAAATATTCTCCTCTCTTCAGCCACCTAGTAATCTTCGAATAGGGCCCCAGACCCAATACATAAAGTTGGGCTTTTATCCCCCACATGTAGTAATATTTATTTTTATTGAGTAAGGTTGTAGTCAAACTTTTAAATTTTATTGAGTTTAAATTTTATTGAGTAATATGTAGTAACAATTAAATTTTATTGAGTAATATTTATTTATTTGTAACTAAACTTTTTTTTTTGAGTAACTATTTGTAACTAAACTTTATCTGTACTTTAATATTTTAAAGTTTTGTTAACCAAGTATCTTAAAAACATTAGTTAAGATGCATTTAATGCTATATCACACGACATTTTATACAAATTTCAAAAAATCATTTAAATATCTAATATTATATTACATGAAATTTTTATTCAAATTTATTAAAAAAAAAAGTAACACGAAAAATATAAATAACCACAATAATTTATACATACAAACTAATAGATTATTGACCATTGTATTTTTTTTTTTTTTAAATATGCATTACGATTCATAATTTAATATTCCCTAGACACTTGTTAACCATACTTTTTTTTTAATCTACTTGCCAAAGCTATAGCTAACCGTTCATAACTTCAATTTACTTTATATATAAACCAATATAAATAGGCATGGCAACAAAATATGGCCAGATTGGTATGGGTGGGTCTGTCATCCCTTCTTCAACGCAAATAAAATTCGAAAGGGGTAGATTGGGCCAAAATGTGATGAATATATTTTACCAATCCTAACAAGATGACACCAATGTTGATGAGAGTGAAAGAAATGAGAGAGGAGAAGTGATAGTAAGAGTACTTAGAGAAGAATCCGAATTTGGTAAAGATGTTTTACATCATTCAATAAGAGATTGTTATATCAATATTTTACTTAAAATTCAATACATCCTACCACACTTAATATCATCTCAATAAACTCACAATTTGGTTGGATTTATATATGGGTATTAAAATTGATTTGGTGTAATTGTGCTTATTCTTACGAGTCCGAATTTGGTAAGGATAGGGTGTAAAACCCATATTTTACACTATCTAATAAGAGATTACCACATCAGCATTTTAATTAAAATTCAATACATCCTACCATATTTAATAGCATCTCAATAAACTCTCAATTTGGTTGAGTTTATATATATGTATTAGAATTGATTGAGTGTAATTGTGTTTATTCCTAAATATGTTATAAGATGATGTGGTATGTTATAAGACGATGTTATAATATGAGTTTTATACCACATCCTTACAAAATTTAATCTTTATTCTTAAATATATGAAAAGATGATGTGACGTGTTGAAATTGGAGGGATAAAATATGGATTTTATACCGCATCCTTATAGAATTTAATCTCCTTAGAGAAAGATGTGTGTTTTGGAAATTTTAATGTAATGTGTGAAAAAAGAGAATTTCATTACAATATTAATTTACACATAACGAACCAGGGTAGTAATCTCCCTCTTTGGATAAGAATAACTAAGTCAAGCTGGAAAGAAAGATAATATCAGGTAATTATAGAATACTACTAGAGAACAACAAATACATACTCCATCATCTTACATAATAAAAATTCCACATAATTAAATTCATGACAATACCCACTTTTGTATTTTTTGTTTTTGCTTTTATAATCCGGCAATTGGGGGTAAGGGATTTAAATTATGGTTCTCTATTAGAAAAACTAGCATATAACTCATGCATGTGTACGGTACAATTAAAAAACAATTACAATTACATACATATATGAGTTCAAATTATACCTGATGTAAGGGTTATACATTTTTTAAGTCATAGATGAATTTTACTCTCTCTCTCTCTCTCTCTCTCTCAATTTTTAATTATATATATTTTTGGATATACATATGAGTTTACTTACTCTTTTTTTAATTGGGTTTTTGATGATTTATTTATATTAGACTTTTAGTCTTTTGCACAACATTAACTCACCTAAAAAAAAAAAAAAAAAAGATAGGACACATGTGTTGTAAAATTAGACAATAATTCGAATCCAATTTAATTTTCTTTCAACTTTGACTTTAATTATTTATATAGTCATAGATGAGTTTAACTCTCTCTTTCTCTCTCTCATTTTCAATTTTAGTTTTTTTTGGATATACACATGAGTTTACTCCTTTTTATTTATTTATTGAGTTTTTGATAGTTTATTTATACTAAACTCTTTGTCTTTTTGCACAACATTAATTCACCTAGAACAAAAATTAAAAAAACTTAGATAGGACGCGTGGCGTAAAATTAGACAACAATTAGAATCCAATTTAAAATATAATTATTCTCAAAAAAGCTTTTAGAATATAATTGAATTTTCTTATAGTTTTGGCTTTAATTATGTATATATATAAGTGTGTGAAAAAAGAAAATTTTATTATATTATTAATTTACACATAGAGGACTAGGCTAGTAATTTCCATCTTTAGATAAGAACAACCAAGTCAAGATGGAAAGGAAGATAATATAGAGGTAATTATAAAATACTCATAGAAAATAGTAAATGCATACACTATCATCTCACATAATAGTGAATTTCATATAATTAAATTCATGATAAAACTCACTTTTGTAATTTTTTTTTTAAAATAATCCGATAATTGGGGGTAGGTGGATTTGAATTATGGTTCTCTATTAGAAACGTTAGGAGATCACAACTAGTTGAGGTCTTTTCTTTAGATAAGAATAACCAAGTCAAGATAGAGAGGAAGATAATATAGGAGGAATTATAGAATACTCCTAAAGAATAATAGATGCATACTTCATCATCTCACATAATTAAATTCATGATAAGACTCACTTTTGTATTTCTTTTTTATAATCCGATAATTGAGGTACTAGGCTGAAGGCTCATGACTGTTAAGATTTTATGTGAGAGAAATGAGTACACATTTATTATACTCGTAGAGCATTCTATAAATTTCTGAGAAGGTAGACATTTTGCCATCCTGCACATATGGATTAGGGTGGCTAAAGGGCTAATATGACCATAAATAACTGAACTTTTTTATTTTGTGAAAAGTTTTGGGTTTGAACTCTCTCAATGTTTCCTTTCAAAACGTAATATTGAGTTATTGACAAAATGAAAGCGCAATCATTGGGAGTAGTTTGATCAGATGGGAATGGTCCAGCTAGGTAGAGATGGTAGGTACAAAACTATAGATATCAAATGTGGCATCTTCATACAAAAGCATTCTAACATTAGCAGGAGGGGAATTAAATACAACAAATTCATCCTCCATAGCAGCACCAGTTCTGGACACCTTTTAGAGAAGAGGAAGAATTACCCTCCCAGTAAAAATTAAGTAGGTCCTCGCAAAATTTTTCACGTTATGGTTTTAAATTTTTATTTTTTATTTTTTTTATTTACTACTTTCTTGGATCAAGATCTATACTATTTTATTTCCGTCCATTGGATTTTTCAATGATATTATGGGATTTAATCTAATAAATGAACAAGCAATTCAGTGAAACATTTATATATATATATATATATATATTTAAAAAAAAAATTTATTAATGCAACATATTGTGATTGGTGTATATTGTTAAATATTAGCATTGATACACCATGTTGAATATGCTAGTATGGATGCAGAAGCGAAAGCATAAAGTATAGAACACAATAACACACGAGGGTTACGTGGTTCAGCCTAACGGCTTACATCCACGGAGGAAACCCTAAAGGGCTACATCAATAATATATTATAGTGTAGTACAAATCCTGTGTTACAATAAATTATAACATGTGTATATATAGTAGACTAAACCCTAGACTAATAGACTTTTAGTACAAGTAGGAGACTTGGCTTGCACACAAAGTAGAATTAGGCTTGGGCCTATGCTAATGGGCTAATATATCTCTAACACCCCCTCTCAAACTCAAGATGGAAGTTTGATGAAATCTTGAGATTTGATAAGGTTGAGAAGATCTCTTGAATTAATGAAGTTTGGCTCTGTGACGGTAGTTTGAGAAAGGCAATGGTCTTGCAGTGTTGATGCGACTTCTAACAGTGGCATGACTATACCGGAAAGTTTTGATGGCAACAGTAGGAAGTCAAAGAAGATGAACGCAGTGAAAAAAACACCGAGGAAGACAAAGATTGCTCTTAAATATACCGTAAGGACAGAAAGCCATGACCACAAGAAGGTGGCTCTGATACCATGTTAAATATTAGCATTGATACACCATGTTGAATATGCTAGTATGGATGCGGAAGCGAAAGCATAAAGTATAGAACACAATAATACACGAGGGTTACGTGGTTCAGCCTAACGGCCTACATCCACGAAGGAAACCCTAAAGGGCTACATTAATAATATATTATAATGTAGTACAAATCCTGTGTTACAATGAATTATAACATGTGTATATATAGTAGACTAAACCCTAGACTAATAGACTTTTAGTACAAGTAGGAGACTTGGCTTGTACACAAAGTAGAATTAGGCTTGGGCCTATGCTAATGGGCTAATATATCTCTAACATATATTAAAAGTAATTTTGATGATGAGTACCCACGAAAGTGATTGATTTTCAATCATAAATGTACAAATGTTTTTGCCCATACTGTTGCTCTGTGGACTCTTGTTCAGCTTTGGCCTTTGGTTGGGCATTTTACCATCTCTGTACTCACTGTCTGGTTTTTTCTTTTTTTGGAAGTATTGTCTGGGTGTTTTCAAAGGGGGCAGGAGAAGGAGAGGTCCCTGTAAGTTTTGTTTGTTTGTTTTTTTTTTTTTTTAAAAAAATTTCAACAATATTATTGTTATTAGTTATTACTTATTGTTCAGGGGTTTAAAAAAAAAAAAAACTCCATTATTTGTGCGAGCTGGGACCCTTTATGAAGGTCCAAAAGTGGTTTATAAAACTTCAACATTCACTGTTAGAATATGTCACCTACCAACTATTTCACATTTCATTTCATATATTATTGTTTTTTTGGGGGGGGGGGGGGGGGGGGGGGGGGATGGGTGGGGAGCGGAGCTGCTAAACAATGAAGAGATGCTATTCATATATTAAATAAAAGACTGATAATCAATTCTATGGGTAAGGTTTTTGTCCAGTATTCCTCTGTATTGGATGGGATATGGGGACAAGCCAAACCCTTTTTTTTATTTTTGTTTTTTAAATGCTTTAATAATTGTAAAGATGGTAACCAGGATAGTTTAGGTAGAAAGGACGGGACAATGCATTCAATCACTTATGATGTAGTTGAAAAGTTCGATAATTTATGATGTTAATGATCTAAGAAGGTATGCCATACGTCGGATATATCTCCATGGACTTAGAAATGTTGATTTCTCCACTAAAAAGAAGAGGCTTTTAACAGCAAGGACTGAAGACATGAAGGACGAAGCCTTTTAGTCTCTTTAAATAAATTGATTTTAGCCAGAACTTTCTTTGAAGACAGTGATAACAGTTTTTATGCATATAATCATGAATAACAAGCCTTCACTACCTACCTTAAAAGCAAGAAAGGCTTCACTGCAATTCAAAACTTCAAACTGAAAGAGAAAGTCTAGGGAGACAACTTTTGCCACGAGTTGTCGAAATGGTTGACTATATATGAGTGGTAAAAAAAAATGATAAATACATGTAAAAGTGATTATCCATCCCTCACAATCAATCACTTTGACAAGTTGTGGCAAATGTTGTATTTTTCAAAGAACACATTCATATTTATCCTAGCCTCAGGCCTGACCGAACCCAATCCAATCCAACCCTGTGCATTTGCATCTTTTACAATTATCTAGGAGGATAAAAAGCAACATAAATTTGCTTCCAACCACTCTGTTGTCTCCTTTACAATTATTGGGATATAACGAGGATGAGAAGCAAGCATAAAACCAGAGAGAATAACACCTTCAAAAATAACACTGAATGTAGATAGCAAAATCAGAAAAGGTTCTATATACTTCCACGTTCAAAATTATCCATACCAACACTGAAAGTAGATAGCAAAATCAAATGCATCGCACATAGTTATGCTTAAAATACCAATCTGGAACAAAATCAGAAACAAATTTATCAGGCAAAGAACTGGATTTGGCCACAGATTATGCCCTGGTAGGACAAATTTTTAAAAATGACAGTTACTCCATGTGGTTTTTATTTTTAAATTTTCTTATATCATATAACCGGTCTAGTTAGTAAGAATTATTTTGAGGTTATTCCGGATGAGAACTTAATTTGAAAAATGTGTTTGACTTAATTTGTAATGGACATAAATATTTATATAAATCAAAACCTTAAGGGGTGGAAGGACATTTATAAAAATTGGACGGAGTTTTTGACATTTCCTCAAACCTAGAGGAAGGTTATTGTAATTTACCCTATCACTTATTAACAATCTCAAAGAGGAGACAAAGCTTGGTCTTCTCAGCCTTGTCTTAGCTCATTTCCTAACACGTTTATGTGCATGCTTTCTCATACTTCCTGGATGCATGTTATATTCAACCATATCACATCTGTAACAAATTAACAATCACAAAAAAGTTCTAAGAGACCAATTCAAACTTTATGAATCAACTGTGGCTTAGCGAATATATGGAGTCAATAGCACTTATATACAAAAGAGATGTAATAGAAAATTCCAACCAAATGCCGAACATCATTCCTAATTGAATTCCTGTATGCAACACTATAATGTCAACAAGCAATTCATCTCTAAAAATTTTCCCATAACACCATAATTAAAGAATGTGGGGGACCAAAATTGAGAATCCTATTGTAACAGAAAAGAACTTACAATATGTACACTCAGACACATACATCAATAGTTCTCTCCCAAAAAACAAGTCAATCATGTGTCAAAACCAAACCTACCTGGGGGAGGATGTCTTTTGCAACACAAGTAAGACCATAAAGATGGCTTCCATTTATATTTATTCAGCAACATTTTATTTTGCTTCTAGCATAAAAGAAATATAATCACTAAAGGGAAAATATGATACAGCTTCTAATTTGTGGAAACAAATCTCCACATGTTCTAATCAAAGTGCAAGAGAGCTCACCTCATCTGCTTTCCACAGCCCTTCCTCGTATCTGTACCACCTCATGAGCCCTTCATCAATTTTGGTTCGCTGGCACATAGTGCATGAGTCATTCATGCATGTTAAAAATTCACGTAACCGAGATGCCTTTTCAATAATAGATTGATCAATTTCGCTAACAACTTTTTTAGGTCCAGGAGGTGGAAGGACTTCTATTAGAAGGCAATGCGATATGTTAAGCACTTCTAGGTGAGGCAAAGTATCCAGGACAATGATCAGAGCTTCCTTATATAGCATTGAGCATCGGAGGCTTAGGACCTTCAAGGTTGGAAGGAATGTAGCAAGTGTACTAGCAAAGAATTTATCACAAGGGCCCATAATCTTCAGTTCTCTAAAGTTCTTGCAGTTCTTGGAAATTTCCTCCATGAGGTATGGAGGATTTGCAATTCCAGGCATTGTTAGGGATTCAAGATCTTTCCATGCACGAATGGCCTTGCATATACCAGTCTTTTTTATTCTGTTCCAAGCCGGCAGAACAAGTCGTCTGAGCTGTGGGCACCTGCAATAAAGACAGTGGTTATTGTCAATTCAACATTGAGTAGTACTATAAGAGACATAACAACACATCTTAAAATATATAGCTTAGTACAACTATTGGCTATAGGGTATAGTTATATATATTCCATGCTACATTGACCCATGCATCACAAACAATATTGTTTTTTTAATTCAATGCAATAATGTATGTGAATTTAATTGGAAAACCTAAGGTACAACACCTGAGGAAATGTAACTAAGTTTTGTCCAAAATAACTATTATGAAAAAAAAAAAAACTTGCTTTGGTATCTCAACATTTATCATTAATCATTATAAAGACATATATTTCAGAAAAGGAGATCAGCAATACTATCAGAAACCTTATGGGTTAAAATATTCAGCTCAATAAACAACAAAATAACTGGAATTACCTTTCTGCAGTATAAGTTAACTGTTCATCACTCACGAATAGGTTGAAATGGAAAATCAAGGTTGTTATGTTTCCCCTGCTGAGACTCATAGAAATCTTCAATAGACGGGTTAATATCTTATCAGACCGTCCATCAACATAAACATATGGCTCTAACGGGATTTTTATGAAATTCGATTTCATCATTGATAAATCAAGTGTTTTCCAAAGCAGAGGATCACAGCAAGCCATACGCCATGCACTACAGACATGAGCGATACCCGAAGTTAACTCAAGGATGTCAAAAGACTGGAAAATCTTCACCAAAATATCAGTGTCCAGGTCCTCCCATCTCCTCCCAATATAGTAACCGTCTTCCATTTCACAAGCTTGTCAAAATTCTTTATGGATTTTTGATGCATCCAAATTTCTACATGAAGAATTACAAGGAATTAGTATAAAAGTTTAGTTCATCAAATTTTTATAACTCTATCCAAGAGATAATTCACTCATGATTGCCAAAAGAAAACACAAGCTCTGGAAATACGACAAGATTTGCCAACTTGTTTCATAACTTTAATTGGCATACAAATCCCCAAATGTCATTCAAAAGTCATCTGATGCCTCTTAAAATATGCAGATCCAGACTAGGCTAATGCAGCTTGATGTAGGAATCGTTCTTTAAGAATTCAGAACTAAATTAGATTTCTTGATGAGACCTTGAAGGGTTCTTGAATAAGATGTTTAAGGGTTTTGGTAAAAACAGATTGAAACTTGAATATATTGACTGTTTTTTGTTAACAGGGAATAGAACAAGAAATAAGATAGATAAAAACACTAGGCAATCATACCTAGCTTTTCCTAAGCAATCACACTTAGGTAGGAGAAGGCAATCACGCCCTCAAAGCTTAAAATAAGAGGTTGGAATTGCATTAGAATCAATCTCACTATGAATATTATTGACTACAATATAGGCTATTGTTAAATCCTTTCCTACAAGGATTAGGACTTTAAATAACTTATTCCTAAAATGAGTAGGATTACTAATAACATACAAAAAAAGGACTTAAGAACTTCTAAACCAAATAGGAAAAGGACTCTAAACATAAAATAAGACTCATTACAGCCCATTCCAAAAAATCTAGAAATTACCAAACTACCCCTATTCTATTAAAACTAAACCAGCAACTTTCTAACCTTAAAACTTAATATTGAGACTCAATAATAACTTAATACCAAACTACCCCTGTTTTAGTGACGATGTTTTCTAGAAAATGAGTCATTTTCCAAGAAGCATTTTCTATAAAACTATCTCATTTTCCAATGTTTTGTAGCAACTTTAAATGAGTTAAAAAAAATCTCCTAACTTCTCTTATTTAGCTTACTGTGAGATAGAATTGTTTTCCAAAAACATTTAGTTGAAAACAATCTCTAAAAATAAGCCATACTTTTTATGTTAACCAAAGATCCTTTAACTCATCTTTTTTTGTGCTACCAAACATTGAAAAACACAGAAAACTATCTTTACATAAAGTTTTCCATCAAAACAAACGGAGCGTAATACAACCTATGAAAGGTTCCAACAAGGCCTTGGATCAAAATTAGACCAAAATTCTTGAATTTTTGTGCATTTAATCTTGTTTTTCCTTGAACTCTTCTTTACTGTCTGCATCACAGCAAACTTTATCTATGGGTGGAGAAATGGCCATAAAGAAAACTGTAGTAAATTTCCTAATACCAGCATTATTTATTCTGCAATTTCAGTGCACAATATAAAAGAATAAATCATAATTGTATTATATATTTGGCTGAATGCCAGTATGGAGCAGTACCGTAATAGTAAATTAGTAAATAAACAATGATAAGAATGATGATTAAACAAAAAAAGAAAAAGAAAGATAACAACAACAACAAAACAGCAACAACAAAACCTGTAACTTTTTCTGAACAACATAATCAGATTTCTGGGTTAAGGGGCAAAAGTCAACTCATACATATTCCAAAGAACTGATCATAGAGAAGATTGATAAACCAAATAGTTGCTCACAAGAATGAATGCAAAAAGAAGTGCAACCATTGTCAATGAGCGTATCATATGAAAGTTCATAAGAAAGTGGCAGAATTGAGAAACTAGACAACAACCAAGTCTTAGTCCCAAAATTTTTGGGTTCAGCTATGGATCCTCTACAGATTAGTCATGACCAGCCAAATGTATTCTTTTCAGTTATTCTATTCTATCCGAAGTCATTCTCTATGTTATTCTGATAGTTGAGAAATTATATTAATTAAAATATAACATGATCCCATCAGGCTTAATCTCATGCACCTACTACACAATTAGCAGAAACCAATGGTTCTTTCTTTTTATTATATAAACACTTGTTGTGTATCGAATCTGTTTGCATCCAATAAAAGAGGTCTTTATTTGCATAACTGAGTGTGAGCAAGATTCATAAAGGACGAATTGGATGGGTTTGTGCAGTGTATAATTCTCCACAAACTTGAATCTACACCATCTCATATCCTAAAATACCATGTTCCAAAAAGTTCTCATCGCTCAAAACTCACTCCTGACAAGTAAAGTCCTTCAGTTATGCATTTAAATTTCAATGTTGGAACAATGACCATCTCAATTATTTCCTTGAACAGTCAACATACCCAGAAAACCTCAAACGTCATGATGCTATTTCCTCCTCTACATTGTGAAGGCTAGTAAAATGTCAATTTTCTAGCCAACAAAATAGTTCTATACCCTTCTTCTTAAACAAACAGTGCACAAAAACCAATGCATGTGAGGTTCCTTCTAGAACCCAATCACAGCAGCTGCATTCTTTTAAATTGTAAGTGGTAACAACTAACGAGTGTAATGTACTGGCTAAATCTTTTACACTGTAGAACCAAATTAAGGTCAATGAGTGCATAATGCAAACCCAAGCTCAATATAGTTTAAGTTTGTACTAGTGCACAAGGCTCTTGCTTCTATGGGGTCTATGATAGTGATAGATAGTTGGTAGTCAAATTTACCCCCAATTTTGGAAGGAAATGAGTGCAACACAATAACTTCCTAGGAGGTCACCTATCCTAGTACTATGAAGTTCTAATTGGATTTAGTGCATTAGTGCTGTTATGATTGCAACATCAATATAGTTCTTAACTTTTTTATTTATTTTTTATAAATGAATTGGCCCTGTCAAAGTTTGAAATAGTATGGAACATAAAGAAAATATGAGAAAGAAAGAACGAAAGAGACTAATGTGGTTGGGTCAATAAGACCTTCATCCACACCACTGTAGCCCAAATGGCTACAGCTTGCATTCACTTTGATTGATACACAATACAAGAAAACCCATATTTATAATGAGATTTATAGAATTTGAAAAGAGACCGAATTTGGTAAGGATAGAGTGTAAAACCCATGTCCATTCAATAAGAAATTGCCATATCAGCTTTTAACCTAAAACTCAATGTATTCTACCACACATAATAACATCTCAATAAACTCACAGCTAAGTTGAATTTTCCAATGGGTATTAGAATGCAAACTAGATGGAGAGAAGGCTTTTGACCATGTAAACTGGGGATTTCTTATGCAATTACTACAACAGGGTGGGTTCTCTGCTAAGTAGAGGTGGTGGATTTTCTTTTATCTATCTACAGTTTGCTTTTTTATTCTGATTAATGGCTTTCCTTGTGGGTTTTTCAAGAGCTCTAGAGGGTTGAGACAAGGTGACCCATTGTCTCCTTTGCTGTTTGTCTTGGTTATGAAAGCCCTTGGAAGAATGTTGGATAAAGCTGTCCATGAAGGTCGCTAGTCAGGCTTTAGTGTGGGTAATTTAGAAGGAAGATCCATGGCGGTGTCTCTCTCCTCTTTGTGGACAACACTCTAATTTCTTGTGATGCTAATCTAGATCAGATTTTGTTTCTCTGTATGATCCTCATTTGGTTTGAGGTGGTCTTTGTTCTAAAGATAAATATGGGCAAGTCAGAGTTAGTACCTATTGGTGTGGTCTGTACTTTTGACTTATTGTTGAATGTCCTTGGCTGCAAGCAAGGTACTCTTCCAATGAAATTTCTGGGTCTTCCTTTGGAAGCTAAATTCAAGGATAAGATAATATGAAATCCAATTCTGGAGAAGATGGAGCGGAGATTAGCAGGATGGAAACGTTTGTACTTATCCAAGGGTGATAGAGTCACTTTAATTAAAAGAACTCTATCTAATTTACCCACTTATTTTCTATCCTTATTTCCTATACCTGCTGCAGTGGCTAACCGAATTGAGAAACTCCAGCGGAATTTCTTATGGGGTGGCATTGGTGATGAACCAAAATTTCATTTGGTTAAATGGGCTACTGTTTGTTCTCCCATTTCTTTGGGTGGCTTGGGGATAAGAAATGTAAGACTTTTCAATTCAGCTTTACTTGGGAAGTGGCTATGGAGATTTGAGATTGAGAAGGATGCCCTTTGGAGGCAAGTTATAAAAGTGAAATATGGTTGTATATGGGGTGGCTGGTGTACCAGATTTGTTAATGGTCCATATGGTGTTAGTTTGTGGAAAAATATCAGTCAAGGATGGCCATCTTTTTCTCGCCACATTATATATAATATTGGGGATGGGTCTAGGGTGAAGTTTTGGCAAGACCGTTGGTGTAGTGAGACATCTCTTGCAGTCAGCTATCCTGAATTGTTTAGATTTTGCTGAGATAAGGAGGCTAGTGTGGCTGAGCTTATGAATTTTGCTAATGGAGTCCTCTTTTGGGATGTGAGTTTTTTTAGGGGTGTGCATGCTTAGGAATTAGAGGCACTGTCAGGTTTCATGGATACCATATATGGTGCTTCAGTGAAGGGGTTTGGTGAGGATAAGATGTGTTGGAAACCTAATAGAGAGAAGGGTTTCATGGTCAAGGATTTTTATAGTCTTTTAGTGGGCTCCAATGACTATTGTTTTCCTTAGAAAAGTATTTGCAAACAGAAGATTCCTTCTCAAGTAGTTTTCTTTGTTTGGACTGTTGCTTTAGGAAAATGCTTAACAATTGACAATTTATGAAAAAGGAAGGTTTGGATATTGGATTGGTGCTACATGTGCAAGGGTAATGGTGAATCGGTTGATCATCTTTTTCTTCATTGTCCGGTTGCTATGGACTTGTGGTCTATGGTGTTTGGTTTGTTTGGAGTAAGCTGGGTTATGCCGCAATCTGTAGTGGGGCTTCTAGCATGTTGGCAAGGTAGATTTGGTCGTCATCGAAATGGGTATATTTGGTTGATTGTTCCCCATTGCTTATTGTGGTGTCTTTGGAGGGAGAGAAATAGTAGGTGCTTTGAAGATATTGAGAGATCCATACCAAACCTGAAGTTATTTTTCTTTAGAACTTTAACGGATTGATTGGCTACTTTACGAAACCAATCATTTTTTTCTTTTCTTGATTTTCTAGATTCTTGTAATTTTTGTCTTTAAACTGTTTGACCCTTGTACACTCCCTGTGTACTAGGGTGTTCCTTTTTTGATATCAATAAACTTATTACTTATCAAAAAAAAAAAAAAATTGATTGAGTGTGGTTGTGCTTATTCTTTAATATGTAATATGATGATGTGGCATGTTGGAATTGGAGGGGTAAAACTTGGGTTTTACACCACATCCGAATTTAATCTTATTTGAAAATGGGTCTACTATCAATTTATTACATGATATTTTGATTTTGAATTTCATATCAATATAATTGATTGATCCAATCCCTTGATTTACTCTAAGCAAAAACCTTGATTTTTTTCTGCAATTGGTGGACAGTAAATCATACTTCCAACACTCCCCCTCAAGTTGTGCACTAATCAACTTGATAGTTTTATGTTACACTAATGGCTTTTTTGGATTGAGGGCAAGTGAGGGGGAATAGAGTTGGCCGGAAATTAGGCCACCTCTACTCTACTCCCCCTCCCTCCCTCCCCTCAACCCAAACAAGCCCTAAGGGGAATAAAGAGAAAGCAATTGCATACATAAGAACTCCAGGCTTCTAAGTGAGAAACTATCAAGTGCAAAGAGTATCACTAAAAAGTTTAATGGAGATCAGAACCCTCAGAAAATGCTCAATGGGCATATACTAGTAAAATATATATATATATATATATATATCAGAGCTTCACAAAATGAATTCTTCTAAAAAAACCAAGAATTGTTCAGAGCTTGGGACCTAAATATGTTATACACATCAAGAATTAAACTTTCTACAAATCCAAAAAGAAAAAATCAACGAATCATACAAAGATCAACAATGAACCAATTAGTCATACAAAGTATAAAAATTGCACACCAGACACAATTGTAATTCTCAAAACAAGATCTCGAAAATCCACATCAGAGTTTGAACAACTCAACTCCACAACCTCTGAAAACCAAAATTTTCATAATAAAAAAGGAAAAACACAAATCCCAGAAACAAAAACACTTCTGGGTCTCATTATTTGCAGTCAGATCTTCCTATCTTGATCCAATTCTCAATCTATATATATACACACAACCAAACATACATGTACACAAACATGCATATACATATACATATATGTAAATATGTACAAACAGAGAGAAAGAGAGAGTGAGAGAGAAAGACCTTTATTCAGAAATCGTGTCGCTGGCTGTTTATTGATGAGGTACCTCTTCTGGGTTCGAAGTGAATTAAGAAAAGTTTGTGTCTTTTTTTTTTTTCAAAAAGAATGTAACCGAAGAGTGAGGATGAGAGAAATAAGCGATTCGAGACCCTGAAATTCCTTCTACTAAAAACAGCCTAGGCTTACAAATCTTAACCGTTTAGCTTTAAAATCTGGTTGACGATTTTGACAGCAGGTAATATTGGAGGTCAATGAACTAAGACATATGACAACAATCCTATGACGTACATTATCCAAAAAAAAACAAAACTACTGCTTGGGTTGTAAAGTAAAAACTACACTAATAACTAATACAAAAACTTAAAGGGAATCTGACCCACCAAAAATGGTATAATAAAAATGCTGAAGGGTATGTGGCAGGCAAAAAATCTGATGTCATTAAGGTTCTTATCCTTATATATTTTTGGGGACTGATAATACGATTGTAGCGTAGAACTAAAGGTAGAGTTAAAAAAAAAAAAAAAAAAAAAGAGTTTGAACAAAATATAATTATATTATTTTATTTGTTTCAGGTAACCTACATCTACTAGTTTTTTTTTTTAATTAATTTTTTTTAAGGAGAGTTTAAACCTATAACGTGCACTCTTGATATTAGTTCTTTATCATCCATCTAACGGTCTAAGAAACCAATTTATTTTTGGTGTAGACAATAATTAAAACCCAGATCTCTTAGGGTTTGGCTTACCTCAGTACTTTTTCTGAAAAAATCTCATTTTGTTTTAATGAGAGATTATCACATCACTCACTAACTAAATAGAAAGTGATGTAAAACTCATGTTTTACTCCTCAAATCTCAACATGCCATATCATCCTATCACATATTTAAAAATAAACACAATCACACTAAATCAATTATAATACCCATATATAAGTTTAACTAAATTGGGAATTTATTGAAATGTTATTAGATGTGGTAAGATATATTGAATTTTAAGTAAAATGCTGACGTGACAATCACTTATTGAATGATGTAAAACATAAGTTTTACACTTCATCCTTATAGAATTTAATCTCTATTTAAAATAAAATGACATGTTTAGTTAAAAATGTACGGTTAATGGTTTTCTTTTTTTTTGGATAAGATATACCGTTAACCTTTTTTTTCTTTTTTATCATAAAGATATATAGTTAACGTTGATATTGAGTTGTTGACTTATTTAATAAGTACATGATTTATATAATAAATGATAAGTTCTAGTTGTTTCTCAAAAAAAAAAATGATAAGTTCTAGTTAGTTAAACTTTATTGAGATCTTGGGTTTTAACTCTACTTATACAAAAAATTAATTGGTGTTTTGGCTTGATAATAAAGAGTAGGACTAAGCGCAACTCGGGTCGGGTCGAGTTCAAGCCCGACCGGATAAAAAATGACCTGAAACCGCACTCACCCGAACCCACACATTTGGGGCGAGTAAATTGGGTCTCACTCTCTTCTTCATTTTTCTTTTTTCTTTTTTTTTTTTCTCTAAATTAGTATCATTATTTGGGTCGGGTATTAATCAAAATTTGTTTAATATTGATCACAATATAACTGGTCTAAACTAATTAATTATAGTTAAATTTACTATCTATCATGTCACGCTATATCCAAATGTGATAATTCTATTTACGTAATGTATCACCAATATACAACTTGCAATAATATCAAAAAGTCTAAACTAATTATAGCTAAATCTAATATTTATCATGTCATGCCATTTCCAAATGTGACAATTCTATTTATATAATGCACTGTCAATAGTATCAAAAAAAGGCTAAACACATTATTCCATTCCAGTGCATGATTTTCATTCTTAATGTTTAATTTAAATTCAATGCGGTGAAAATTCATGGCAAGGAAATTGGTAAATTCATATTGTATTTCCAAATATAATCGGGTTAGTCAATGTTGAATTTTAAATTTGAATCTTAAAATTCAATTTGGAAATTGCAAAGGCTTTTGTCGGGATAAAGGGCCCAAGAATATATGTTGGGCCTTGGGCCTTGTCTGAGAACACTTTGTGGCCCGAGGACAGATAAATAGTAATGAAGATGTAAGACTTAGGACTCTAGGAGCAAACTACGAATGAGAAGGCTGGAGAAGGTAAGACAAGGAGGAGTATCTCCTCGGCTAAACAAAGCAGAGGTCAGAAAGTGCGTTCTGTCATCCAGAGTGACATTCCAGGAAATTCTATTGATAAAGATATGCGTTATGAACGTACAAGACAAATGGGAACTGGGAAATATCTAAGGGAAAGCTACTACCACCGCATTGAATGCTCTACAGCTAACTCTCTGACCGCATTAATGAGGAAGTGATACATGAACAATAGTTTTCAGCCTTACAACTACTCCCCAGAGACTTCAGGAAGGTGTTGATGTGACAGGGATCAACATCGACAATCTAATCTACAAGTGGAAGGTAGAGATGAAAGGAAAAAGATAGTATAAAATAGAAGGGATGCCTTGAGAGAGGGGGATTGAAGAATTAAGAGAAAAATACTGTAAAAATAAGAATTGTACTTGTAATTAACTTCAAGAATTATATACCGGAACTGATCTCCTCGGACTGTGTTGAGGACGATTTTCTTTAGATAAAATCATTCTATTTTTACTTTATTGCTATTTTGGATCCACTGTAATTGCTACCAAACTCATTAGAGCCTAGTTTTCTAACCCACTCTCTACAAATTTATTGGGCTCTTTGGGCCTAGATCCTTTTAAATTTTGGACTTAGAACTCAAACTGCATCCTTACAGCTTTAATGAGGTGACTATAGATAAAATCTTTCCATTAGAATTAAGTTTATGAATTCAAATTTAAGTTGACATTTCTATTAGGAAAGTTTTTAATAAGTGATTAAATATTTTCTCAAATAAGTTGGGTCATTAATGTTAAAAGATTTTCTTTTAAAGTTTATTTAAAATTTGAATTGAAAATAAAATCGGAAAGTATAAAAGTTAATAAAGTCTTAAACGAGGAGATTAGGTCAGGTTTTAAATTGAAAAAGGAAATAAGAAGGAAATTTATAATAAGAATTGATTTTTTATTTATTATTGGAAATAAAAAATAGCATATAATTTCAAAAGACCATTTTTTTTTTTTTTTGGGGTTTGAGAGCACTATATTAAGGAATATAGCATCAAACCCGCCAAAGGTGTTTTTTTTTTTTTTTTTTAAACCTAAAATCAGGCAGGTCGAGTTAAACCCGAGGCTAACCTGAAAACCAAAAATATATTAGAGCAAGACCCAAACTTGGCCTGAGACTGAAAGTTCACCTGACCCACCCAAAGCCCTTTGGTTCGGGTCGAGTTGAGCGGGGTCCATGCTCAACTCTAATAAAGAGCAATTATCATGGAATGAATGCTATAAATTAAAATTTTATTGTATCTAAAATCTCTCTCTCTCTCTCTCTCTCTCTCTCTATATATATATATATATATATATATATTAGTTATGTGGATTCCAGCCTATGCCATGATGATAAGAGCGATCAATATGGAGTGGACACTATAGGTTTGATATTAACTAATGCGGCATAACTTTACTCTCATTCTAACTGATGTAGCCTAGGGCCTATCAAAGCATAATCTATAACATACAATAAACAGAACTCTTCTACAACACTTAAATTCTACTAAAAAACTAGGCCAATAAGCAAAATAATAAAGAAAACCTTTTAAAAGAAATTTTTATTAATAAAAAGACTAATTTGCAAATTGCAATTTTAACTTTGCCTAAAATTCAACTTCCCATCATCCCCCTAATTCTAAAGAGTATTTATAGGAAGCATTCAATCCTTCAAGAGATGAAATAACATAGTCCTACTTCTACTAGAGAATGGAAATCAACCTAATTAAAGGGGGGGGGGGGGGGGGGAACATAAAATCCCAATTGAATTAAGGAAAAGAAAATTATGGTCCAACTAAAAAAGCATAAAATAGTGGGATATCTTTGAATCATGCAAGAAAACTCAGCCTCAAGTTTATTTTTATTTAATTGAGATAAAGAAATTTTTACATGAATCAACATCCAAACTATTACTTTAGGAACAAGGGAGAGAAAAGTGTGCTAAACAATTTTAGTTCATTCTTAACAAAGTTAACTGTATATACAATAATGGCTGAGATATGAAAACCATCAAATAAAGACTTACTTCTCTTTCTTCCTTCCATTGCATCTCAGCACCATCCTCTAGCATGAACTTACCTCCAGTTATTTCACTTCCAATCCAACCATGTGTTGCAATTTTTATTCCAACATCGTCTTTCACTTCAAATCTCAGTGTCTCGTAGAACTTTACAAGAGCTGCCTTTGCAGCCTAGTGGTTCAATTTTCAAAACACCAAAAGAAGAAGAAAGCCAGTAAGTGCTGTCATTTATTAAGGAAAAATGGCATCCAGTGAGATGGAAGACGGCAAAGCAAAGACAATGCAAAGGAGAAATCAAATTGACCTCATAGACTTGAGTGTGTGTGTGTAACGGTGTGCATATGATACCGATTGGTTTTGATAAAATCTATGATGACAAAGTTAGAAAGACCATGAAATTGAATCATCATATTCATTCTTCTAAGACATTTCTAGCTATGAGTTAGTGACATGCAGATTTTCTCCTTATTATGGTGCTGTATAAACAGTGAAGCTTACACTAAGGTCATGCATAGTTTTTATTCTGATTTTATCCTTTGCATAATATGGTAAATTTATCCCATCAGAATCCTTTTTTTATGTTAATAATAATTGCAGACTCACACAATTCGTGGGAATAAATAATTATTTTGTATTGTAATATAATGTATAATTTTTTTGAAGATAATTTGTTCTCTCTAAATATTAAACAATTTCTATTCAATCTAATTAGGTCTACTTCAGTCCAATTTGGTTCACTAAGTCAATTTTGGTCCCCCTTTAATCCATTTTAAACTAATTGGGCCTTATTGATTCTTTTTGTAGGTCTTCTTTTTTATTTTAGCTCAAAATTTCATTTTTTTTTTCTTGATTTTTGGGTGGAAAAGTATGAAATTTTATTATATTTGGGCTAAACACTTTAGTTTTGAGTTAAAAAATAGAAAATACTAAAATAGACATTAGAAATTAGAAATATAAGCCTTAAAAATACAATAAAAATGATAAATATTCAAAAGTGTTATTTTGTCCACATTGGTTCTATTCTGTCTTCTTTGGTCCAATATATTCCATTCTATCCACTAAAGTTAAATTCAGTCCATTCGGTCTTATTCAGTCCACTTTGGTCCATTCAGGTTACATTGGACCTATTCGGTCCACATTGGTCCTATTCAGTCTATTTTGTCCACTTTGGTTCTATTTAGTTCTATTCGATCCATTCTGTTCACTTTGATCCACTTTAGTCCTATTCGGGACATTCGGTCCACTTTGGTTTTATTCAGTCCATTCTGTCCACTTCAGTTCAATCTGTCCACTTCAGTCCTATTCGGTATGCTTTGGTCCAGTATATCTACTTTAGTCCTATTCAGTCCGATTTGGTCCCATTCAGTCCATTCTGTCACATCGGTCCTATTCATTCCTATTCGGTCCACTTTGTTCCTATTTGGTCCTATATCCATTTGGTCCATTCGTATCACATCAGTTCATTTTGGTCCACCTCGATCTATTTTTGTGCACTTACATAATGAGAAAGTACATGTTTGGGTTGAAAGCACCTAATATAAATCCAAATCTATTAAAAATATATATATAAATGTCAAACTCATAGTATCTAAAATTTTAAATATAACATTTATTGTGTATGTCGTTCAATGCACAAATTAATTAAAATTCACATGTAAACTAAGGAAAAGGTATCCACTTCTCACAACTATGGTTTCTAAGACCATATTTTTATTATATAATATAATATAATACAAGTGATTTTCACAACTATAGTTTCTAAGACCATATTTTTATTATATAATATAATATAATACAAATGATTTTCTAACATCATGTTCAATTTAAGTTCTTTCTTGGCTAATGTTTGGTCGCCATTGATCAAAATTTTCATATTAATACTATAGCTTGAATTGTGAGTGATGGCATATTATTTACTTTATTCCTGTAATTTTCCGATTTCATACTTTCATGTACTTCTTGTGTTTGTTTCCATAGTAATTTGGAGATTAATGGATGCTTGGAATGACAATTCAGTGTTTCGAAATTCATAATTTACCATTTTTTAATTTTTAATTTAATTTAATTTTTTAATTTTTTTTATATTCAGGAAAGATACTTCATCAATATTTGAAGGCTCTAGCCTGTTGTCGCTATACATGCAAGAACCATAAAAAAGCATACATTAATCACGAAATGATGGCTTAGACACTAACAAGTTTTCGTTGGTCCCAATAATAATGATAATTATTCCTATACTCCTATTGTTGTAGTAATAATCATAATCTTGTTCCGTTTATTAAAAAAAAAGAAAATCATAATCCTGTCCTTGATGTTGCAGACATTACACATATCATTTTTTGAGATTCTTCAGCACAATAAAAGAATAAATTTAAGGCAGGAAACTTTGAGCAGTTTCACACAGTTTAATGAGGAACTTGAGTTTGGTAAAGAGGAGGTATTGAAACCTAGATATTAATAAGTGAAGTGCTTCTAATTAGATTTCAATTGGAGTTTACTTTTGTCATAATCCTGTCCTTGATGTTGCAGACATTTCACACATCATTTTTTTGAGATTCTTCTGCACAATAAGAGAAGTAATTAAGGCAGCTAACTTTGAGCACTTTCACAATAACCTACGCTTTTTTTCTCCTTCTCATTGCAAATTAAATTGGAGCTTCTTTGCATAAGTTGGAGTTTATAAAGAAAATGTTGAGAACCAGTAAAGAAGATGGAATCTAGGTTAGGTCACTTCAAGGGGACCTGGGCCTCCATAGCTAAGAGAGAGAGAGAGTTGCACAATTGCAGTATATTCATCAATGAGCAGTTACAGTCCAAGTGTACCTTCTTATATCAGACTTGGATACTAACTAACCCCCAGATTATCAGCTAATTAAGCTAACCATCCCAAACTAACAAATGCTAACTTGTCATACCAGTCAATCACAGCCTCAATGTTACTATACAACCCACACACAATACCATTTGTACAGATTCCTAACAGAAAACTAAGGCAAGAGAAGCACAAGAACTATGAAAGATAAAGACAAGATGAAGCAATAATTAAGGAAGACTTATGTTAAAAGGAAACTTAACATGTTCATGGCTGGCTACAGCAAACGCTTATGATTAAATAGGCTTTTTAGACAAAACAAGCCATCAATGCTTAGCTCAAATAATTTTTTTGCCTTTGTTTATTTTCTCTAGTAATTAACAATGGTGATCATTTAAATATCACCATAGAAAGAAGTGGATTATTGTTTTCGGTATGATTTTCATGTATGCTAGTGCCATACTTCTCTGAGGATTCTAAATAGGACCTTCAAAGTTCATTAACTACAAACTTTCTTACAAGTGGGAGAAAGCATGTCACAGGACACTATTCACTTGACTTGCAGGTTGCAAGTTTCATGCTCATTTTCGTACATTCAATACAGGTTACAAGACATGCTTTCATATTACAAAGGCCTTTAGCCAAAGCAAAGCTTACTAGCTTTTAGCTGATTACTCCGTGGTCACGTCCCACTTCTTATAGATTTGAGATACCTGTTCTGAATTTTCAATTAAGAAACTGCATACTAGTAGCAGATAGATGCCTAGGAACATGCAAATATAGTATCAAATGTCATTCTGGCAAAGGTGCAAAACTGGGTTGAACTGTAGTAGCTTTTGCAAACATAATGAAGGAACCAACATAGCCTAGCCCGGTGATGGGTTCAACCATCACTGTCTTCACACAACCTTTGGTTTTGTAAACATATTCTTCTTCTTTCTTCCACCCCCCGCTCCTCCCCCCCCAAATAGTGAAATAGAATCTATTCATCACAAACAATTACAACAGTATTAATTAATGAAGTATAACATTTTGTGTCCTAAACATATTTTTGTTTTTTTTTAAATGAATGGGAATTTATTTCTTAAAAACAATTACAGCAGTATCAAGACAAGCAGACTATCAAAGAATCAAAACCATACAAAGATCCCTATAAAAAATAATGGGATAAAATACTACAGATAACAGGACAACATATCATCAAAAGCAAATGGAAGAATATACCAATCCAACTGTTAAGACTTAAGAATCAGATAGTCTCCTATTTATCAAAAAAAGAAAAAGAAAAAAGAATCAAATAGTCTCCATCTAACCTTTGTTTCTAGATGAATCCTCGATATGCCTGCTTGATGCCAGTCTCCATCTAACCTTTAAGACAATAATCTTGAAGATAGTTACTTCATCTTTAGATTGTAACCATGCCATTGAGTGTTTTCTCCATCCAACTGTGATATAAATGAGCAATCCAAGAAACTCTAAGAATGAGAACAACAAAGTTCTTTTGCCTTTTAGAACTCCAGTTGCCCAAGCTAAATCTGCATCCCAAGTACCAGGTTTTCTAGGAATGGAACAAAGCTTAATAGTTACTCACAAATATGTTTTAATATCCAAGAGAATAGAGAAGATGATCTCTACTTTCTCCATCTTCTAAAAATGCAATGAAGTACATCATCTTGGTAAATCCCATTGCAGCCACCAATCCCTATTGGATAATCCTATTCTTAATAGCTAGCCAGTAGCCAAGCAATGAAACTATGCTTGCAAACAGATTCAGAAAACTACAGGAGCCTGCAATACTAAATTTTTGGTAGAGTAACTCCAATAGCACTCCATGTTTCCTAGAATTCGAATATTACAGATTTTGCAAGTTCTGAAGTGACATTTTCTTCTGTATTCTTAATTTCTTATCAATGTTTCAATGAGGGAGGAATCATCTTAGTTTTTTTTTTCTTCCCTGTTTTGTGTTCTGCTCTGTTTCTTCAATGAATATACCATTTCATCATCATCACTAAAAAAAGAAAAAAGAAAAAGAAAAAGAGGAACCACAATATGCCTATCATCCAGCCAAAGATAATTAAGTACCATTCCTATCTTCAGTAAGATGTATGAGAAATTGTCCACCTAAATAGGAGTCTGAAAATTTATAATACTGGCAAATAGCTAGTAAGTGTCTAGAATCCCTTACAGTACCTTTTCACTACTGCCCCTCTTAATTAAATATCCCAAAATTAAAGGAAAGCATTGCTGAGAGACATGTTATTTTGAAGAAAATTTACTATTATTTGGAAGACGAAAACGAAAGTGTAGAAGTAAACTTACTACTGTATCAATATATTGTGTACATTTAATGAACATTTCAAGAAAAAAAAAAAGGTAGAAAAACTTGAAAATCAGGATCCAAGGTAAGTTTATTTATTCTTTGAGATTTAAGAAAATAATTCTACGAATATTCTCCTCAAACATCGAAGGCCAAATTTGGCAGGGGAAAAGTAGACTTTAGAGACCCATTATTTTGCAGCCTAGGCTTCCTTCTTAGAAATTTGTTACAAACAACGTGCATAGTTTGCGTAGTCATGACAATCTTGAATCTTTTTCGTTGAGAGTTTACAAAGTGATCACTAAAAGAGATTTTAAAGAGAGCTAGATGAACCCTTAGCTCGTCTATGGGGGTAATATATCAACTTTTATTTTCAAAGTACACAAAACAAAGGTATATGCTCCTTACAAATATGGAATAATAGAAGAATCTTAAAAAGTTCCTTTTGAAAAGAAGTATATGCAAGGTTCAAGTTCATTGGAACACCTTGGTATATATCCTGAGGCTATTATTGGCAAAAATCCAATACCAAAAGACAAGCAAGTTGCCATATTTTGTACAAGTATCATTTCAACCATCCAACTTGGTACAATTCCCTGTGAACCTATTCCAGTCTAGATCAGGAAGCCCACAATGTGTGTGGTTCTGCAATGAAAAAGGTACAATTATGAAGAAGCTATTGTTGTTCAAGCACAAGGGTTCAAGCTTATATAAGGGAGCCAATGAGTTGTGATTGTGAATCAAATCTGAAAGGTTATTGTTCCCAATTTAATTGGGTCAAAAATAGCCAATGCATCTAGCAATGATGAATTTCTCCAGATAGAGATTTATCTAATATGTCAAGAACTATCAGGCCAATCCCTATTCATGCTTTGCCACAAAATGAGGATATCGGTCTAGAAAAGTAATATTCAAAATTGTAAAATTTGGAGATGATCGATGTGGCTGACCTTTGATACATTTAGAGCTCAATCAATGAGTTCAGAATTTAGCAATACCTTAGAGACTTCGCCATCAAGTTTGTTCTTAGGGAGATTGATCAATTTAATGTCCATAGCCAAATTCCAAAACCAGTTTAGAACTGTCTGAATTCCTATTTGAGAGATGTCTAATTGCTTAAGATTTCTGTGTTGGCAACGTTGCAAGAAATTGTGGACCAAGCAGACAAGGACTCACTGTGCTGGCATTGAGTTCAAAAGTAGGAGCTCCATTGGGGCTTACATTCATGACAATAGAGTGTGAAGATGTAGGTCCATGAGTTTAACAAATTTTCAAGAGAGTCAGGATGGGACCGTAGAAGAATTTGTCATATATAGAAAGAAAGATATGCAAGATGTCTATAATGGCCTAAGGAATTTGGGATTTGCCCAGACAGTTGAGAGTTGTCCATCTAAATAGGGAACCAAAAATGTTTATGAAAGGAATCTACTGTTCATGCAAGTTTCCTGTTCATCTTCAATATGATGTTTGAGAATTGTCCGCCTAAATAGGGAACCAAAAATGTGTAAAACTTCCACATGGCCAATCACAATTAAGTTTCCAAATCCCCTTACAGTACCTTTTAGCATTGGGAAACCTAAGTAAAAAGTAGCATAGCAGCAGACTTACTACTTTATCAAAATATTGTGCACATTTAATTAACATTTCAAGAAAAAAAAAGAAAAGAAAAGAAAAGCTGAAGGACCTTAAATTCAAGATCCAAGGAAGATTTTATTTATTTCTTTGAGAATATCAGAAAAAATTCTTAAGAGAGTTAGAAAGATAGCTGAATCCCGGATGAACAATGGGAATAGATCTTCTTCTTCTTTCTTCCACCCACCCCCCCCCCCCCAAGTGAATTAGAATCAATTCATCACAAACAATTACAACAGTATTAATTAGTAAAGTATAACATTTTGTGTCCTAAACATATTTTTGTTTTATTTTTAGATGAATGGGAATTTATTTCTTAAAAACAATTACAGCAGTACCAAGACAAGCAGACTATCAAAGAATCAAAACCACACAAAGATTCCTATAAAAAAATGGGATAAAATTCTACAGATAACAGGACAACATATTATCAAAAGCAAACGGAAGAATATACCAATCCAACTGTTAAGACTTAGGAATCAGATAGTCTCCTATTTATCAAAAAAAAGAATCAAATAGTTTCCATCTAACCTTTTTTTCTAGATGAATCCTCGATATGCCTGCGTGATGCCAGTCTCCATCTAACCTTTAAGACAATAATCTTGAAGATAGTTTCTTCATCTTTAGATTGTTCCCATGCCATTGAGTGTTTTCTCCATCCAACTGTGGTATAAATGAGCAATCCAAGCAACTTTAAGAATGAGAACAACAAAATTCTTTTGCCTTTTAGAACTCCAATTGCCCAAGCTAGGAATGGAACAAAGCTTAATAGTTACTCCCAAATATGTTTTAATATCCAAGAGAATAGAGAAGATGATCTCTACTTTCTCCATCTTCTGAAAATGCAATGAAGTACACCATCTTGGTAAATCCCATTGCAACCACCAATCCCTAGTGGATAATCCTATTCTTAATAGCTAGCCAAGTGATAAAACAATGGTTGCAAATAGATTTAGAAAATTAGATAAGCTTGCACTACTCAAATTTGGTAGAGTAACTCCAATAACACTCCAAATTTGAATATTCCAGATTTTACAAGTTCCAAAGTGACATTTTCTTCTATATTCTTATCAATGTTCACCTTAATATACCTGCCTTGAATATAAACCAGAGCCTACTTATCAAAAAAAAAAAAAAACAGAGCCTCAAACATTGCTGACTGCCAACTTTAGGCACCCACAATATGCCAATTTTGTTTCTTGCCTGTTTTGTGTTCTGCTTTGTTTCTTCAATGAATATACCATTTCATCACATCATAAAATTTAAAATAAAAAAGAAAAAAGAAAAAAAGAAGACCCACTATATGCCAATCATCCAGCCAAAGATAATTAAGTACTATTCCCATCTTCAGTAAGATGTTTGAGAAACTGTCCACGTAAATAGGAGTCTAAAAATTTATAAAACTTCCACATGCCAAATAGCTAGTAAGTGTCCAGATTCCCTTACAGTACCTTTTCACTATTGCTCCTCTGCAAGCGTGACATGATATTATATGAATAACATCTCTCTAAATAAATGAATCATCTAGTTTTAAACATCCCAAAATTAAAGGAAAGCACTGCTGAAAGACATGTTATTCTGAAGAAAATTAACTATTATTTGGAAGACAAGAAAATAACTCTGAGAATATTCTCTTCAAACCTTGAAGGTGAAATTTGGCAGGGGAGAAGTAGACTATAGAGACCCACTCTTTCACACCCTAGACTTCCTTCTTAGAAACGAGTTAGAAGGGATCCAACGGATAGCTTTGGAATTTGTTACAAACAACGTGTATAGTTTGCGTAGTCATACACAATCTTGATGTCTTTCGATTAGAGTTTACAAAGTGATCACTATTAAGAGATTTTAAAGAGAGCTATTATAATTTATAGCTAGTTGAACCCTTAGCTTATCTATGGGGGTAATATATCAACTTTTATTTTCAAAGTACACAAAACGAAGACTGGTTGTCATTTTAAGGTATAGTATACTGCATTTAATGAATTAGTTGTTTTGCATGAACAAAAATTTATTTACACTTCTAATCTACAGGGATTAAATGAAACTAGAAATCGGATTGTCTTGACGTTCATAGGAAGACACACCATATTCATAGATGCCAATGGAGTGATTTAACTAATAATATAAGTATTAACCAACACAAAGATTCTATAGAAATCATCAAAATATTGATTAACATGATCAAAAGATAGTGCATTAAATATTAAGAATCTTACAACATTTACTTACAATGAAACAATGCTCTTAAGCTTGTACCCTACCTGATCTAGGAATTGAAAGTACATTATTCTCCATGGCTTGTACAATAGTAAAGAACTACATACACCCAAAAACCCAACCACAAATCCAAGTGCCATGCTCACATAGAACCAATCCACTTCAAGTCCATTAGTATCTTTACTCCCAGTGTTTTCATTGTTGGGTTTTACACTAGTACAATTGTCCATAAGTGGTGGTCCACAGAGTTTGTTTCCAATAAAACTCGATGCAGCGAGGCTTTGTAGCTGAGTGCTTAAAGGGATTTCCCCCATCAAATTGTTGTTTGACAAGTTCAAATGACTTAAAAATGTCAAACTTGACATGCTTGAGGGAATTTTACCTGAAAGATGGTTCACAGAGAAATCAATAGATTCCAGTAGTACCATATTACCTATATTCATAGGTATACTTCCATTCAATAGATTATATGACAAATTCAATGATTGTAATGCTTGAAGATTGGTCACTTCTTCAGGGATCTCTCCTGAATTGATTAGAGGAAAGATCCAAGTATGTCAAAGATTGAAGATTTCCTAAAAACACTGGAATGGGTCCTGATATCGAATTATTCCAAAGATCCAGATGAGCTAGATTTTTCAAATGTCCAAAATTTTGAGGGAGAGTTCCGTTGAATTGATTGTTTGAAAGATCCAGGTATGTCAAAGATGAAAGATTTCCTAAAGACACTGGAATTGGACCTGAAATTGAATTATTCCAAAGATCAAGATGAGCTAGATTTTTCAAATGTCCAAAATTTTGAGGGAGAGTTCCGTTGAATTGATTGTTTGAAAAATTCAGGTATGTCAAAGATGAAAGATTTCCTAAAGACACTGGAATTGGACCTGAAATTGAATTATACTGAAAAGAAAGTTGGACTAGATTTTTAAATACCCCAAGTTCATCCGGCAAATGACCATGAAGTTGAGAATCACTTAAGTCTAAGATCTCTAGTCTATCTGATAGACACCCTGATAAACTTTCTAAGATTTCAGATATCTCTTGACTCCATTTGTTGGATGACAATCTGATTTCCCTTAAGTTACAGAGATTACCCAACCAATTGGGAATTGAAGAGTTGAAATAGTTTCCAGATAGATCGAGGTGCCTAAGAGAAGTCATGTTGTGGACATCAACAACAAGAGGAATGAAAGGAAGCTGGCAATATGACAACCGCAACTCTAACAAAGAAGGGAGTGTGTTTGTGAGTTGTAGCCAATCAGAGGCTTTGCTAAGATTTACATAACTCATATCGAGATGTTGTAGCAAAGGAAGACCAGAAAGCCATTCAAGGTTATTCACATATAAATCATCAAGAAAATAACCATGGAGATTGAGATAGAGCAAATTGGAGAGATTTCCAAGTTGATGAGGTATGAGTCCCACAAATCCCGCATTAGAGAGATTAAGATGGGTTAAACTGCTCATTAAACCAAGAAATGAGGGAATAGGAGAAGCAGAGAAATTATTGAAGCTGAGGTCAAAGTAATTCAAATGCTTCAAATCAAGCAGAGAAGGATTTAGCTTACCACCAAACATTGACCGCTCATAGGCTTCATATTGTTCTTCATTTGCAAAATCACCTTCAGGATAAAAGGTTCTGAGATGGAGTTGTTGGACGTGAGCAGTGAGGTTGTGGCAGACAACACCCACCCAATGACAACAATCCCCATGGGCAGTCCAAGAGGAGAGCCGGTTTGATGGATCAATAAGATGTTGCTTGAAGTTGAGAAGAGCCTGTCGCTCGGTATGGATGCAACGAAGCTCAGAAAGAAGTCCGGTGCAGAAGAAGAAGAAGAAGTTAGGAAGAAAGAGAAAGGCAAGGAAAAGGAAAAGGAAAAGGAATGAAACGGGTCTGAAGGAAACCTCCATTATGAGAGAGATGAGATGATTAGAATTAGAAGTAGATAGTTGTGAATTCAACAATAATAATACTAATTTATAGGAGAGTGATGACTGATGATGAGGGTATAGTGCAAATCAGTTTCTTTCAGCTCTCTCTCTCTCTCTGTTTGCTTAAAATTCTACGCATCATTATCTTCAACAACTACCCGGTCTATGACTAGTCGTAGTCGAGCATTGACTGACTTTTGTAAGTAGTAATAAGTAGTAGGACCCTCCATTTTTATGTTGATATGGCCACAAATCATATCAATTAGCTTACCTGCCAATAGGGAAATTTCATTGGTCAATGTTAAGTGTTGTTACTCGTAACTTTTATAAAAATTCATGAATCATTAAATTGAGTTTTTTTTTTTGGAGATGGGTGGGAGCAATAAATTTTAATGGAATATAAAAAAAAAAAACAATTGAGAATTTTTGTTTTTTTGATAAAATATATTGAGATTTGAGAAGCACATATAGCATGTTAAATTGCATATTAAAATGATAAGTTAGTCCGGAGTTTAGCTAGATTTTACGAGTTTTTTGGGGAAAAAAATATATTATTTTATTATTATTATTATTACAATTAATGGTAAAAATCTTATGGGGGGAATAGCCTATCTTTATAAACATTATTTTTTTCATTTTTTGGCTGCCACATATCAATTTGCTTACCTGCCAAATGTGCAACGAATTTTGGACAGAAGATTTCATTGGTCAATTATTTCCGGTATCTTTGTAGTCTTTCCTATAAAAAACACTTTCTCATTCAAGGGCCAGGGAAATAGACTTTAGTTAATAGATTGACAATATTGTTTTAATTTAAAATGAATTGGGGAATTCTAAATATACATAAAGTATACGTTATGATGAAATCTTTTTGATGTTTAACTCAAATAATACTTTTTGATGTTTTTTTACTGATACCTACATAAATGATTCAAAACCTCCTTTTCCTAATTATAAAATATTTATAAAAAAAAAATCACACAAAATTACAAAATAGTATTCAATAAACTTTTACATAACAAATAAAAATATTTAATACACCGTATTGCTTGTGAGAATTAAAATTGAAAGTGTGCAGGCATTAAAACTCTATTTAGTTGGAGGATGAAAAGGTGAGATAATAAAAAAGTGTGAGAATAAAAAAAAATTATTTTATTTTTTCACTATATGTGTTTAGTAATGATAATAAAAAAGTAGAAAGGCTAAAATTAAATTACTATTATACCCTTATTATTAAAAATAGAATAATGAAAAAGTGAAGTAATTTGATACTTTTTTTTTTTTTTTACCAATCTCATTTTCTTTCATCTTTTCTTCCCAATTTGGAAGAAAAAGAAAATGGTGAACCCAAGTAAAAAACTCCATCCACCCCCAAAAGTAAAAAGAAAAACTCCAATTTATTTCTTCTAGGTGCTTGAAAATTTTGATATTGTTATGATTAATCAAAGTTATTCCAAATGCCATTATTTGGAACTGTATAATTATTTTTCTATATTTTCATCTCAATGTTTTTAGGGAAATGTCCATAGAAATGTCCACACTAACAATAAATACACTTAATAGCATTTTTGTCCATCTAGATTTTTCAAGAAAGTGTCTTTCAAGAAAATTAAAGCTTGATTGCTAGGCCTTAGAATCTTGACAACAAACAACATGAGACATCAAAATCTAATACCGTGTAAACTAGGTTTTCTTTCTTGATAGCAGCATGAAATTTTGGTAAGGTATTAAAAATCTAGATATTTTAGTACTTAATTTTCCACACTAACAATAAATACACTTAATAGCATTTTTGTCCATCTAGATTTTTTATTTTTTAAGAAAGTGTCTTTCAAGAAAATTAAAGCTTGATCGCTAGGCCTTAGAATCTTGACAACAAACAACATGAGACATCAAAATCTAATACCGTGTAAACTAGGTTTTCTTTCTTGATAGCATGAAATTTTGGTAACTGGTAAGGTATTAAAAGTCAAGATATTTTAGTACCTAATTTTCCACACTAACAATAAATACACTTAATAGCATTTTTGTCCATCTAGATTTTTCAAGAAAGTGTCTTTCAAGAAAATTAAAGCTTGATCGCTAGGCCTTAGAATCTTGACAATAAACAACATGAGACATCAAAATCTCATACCGTGTAAACTAGGTTTTCTTTCTTGATAGCAGCGTGAAATTTTGGTAAGGTATTCAAAGTCTAGATATTTTAGTACCTAATTTTCCACACTAACAATAATACACTTAATAGCATTTCTGTCCATCTAGATTTTTCAAGAAAGTATCTTTCAAGAAAATTAAAGCTTGATCGCTAGGCCTTAGAATCTTGACAACAAACAACATGAGACATCAAAATCTAATACCGTGTAAAATGGGTTTTCTTTCTTGATAGCGTGAAATTTTGTTAAGGTATTAAAAGTCTAGATATGTGAGTCTCTAAGTAAAAGAAGAAAAATAGTATGGTCAAAATGTGTCAGTGTCAAATTATCAGTTAGTTTATGCATTGAGTATCTTTGATGTTTTGCTTAAGTTGTTTTGGTTTAAATCGATTTATATACAATTAATTAAATTTAATGATTTTGATTGTAAATCATCTAATTTCTCGGAATTTTTTATTAAATTGCAGATTGATTTGTTCGTCTGCTCCATTTATCTAAATAAATGAACCGCATTATCCAGTTTTAAATTTCTTGAAGCTAAAGGAAAGCATTGTTGAGAGAAATCTCATTTGGGGGAAAACAAATGTGCAGCACTAAACTATTTACTGTATCAATGTCCTAGGTAATTAGCCTTTCATTTATCAATTGAAAAAGTGCTTGAAAAAAATAATTTTCAAATACTTTACTGATCACTAAGAGACTCAAAATAGAGCTACAACGATAGCTAGATGAACACTTAGATCGCCTATTGAAATGAATCAACTTTTCTTTTTATATAGCAGAAACGGAAGTGGTGTCAAGGCAAGGT
The DNA here is from genome assembly GCA_019022515.1 of Quercus aquifolioides. NCBI lineage: Eukaryota > Viridiplantae > Streptophyta > Magnoliopsida > Fagales > Fagaceae > Quercus > Quercus aquifolioides. The sequence continues at coordinate 18,622,568 of CM032335.1, read as the reverse complement.
ATGGTAAACTATTTTAACAGAGCACTGCTTGTATGAGCAGAAAATTTATTTTCAGATAAGCAGCAGAAAATTTATTTTAAGCTATCATATTGGATTGCCTTTGACATTTATTGGGAGAAACATTGTATTCATATTTATTCTATCTGTTATCAATGTAGAGGACCTCTTTAGAAATTAGGTAAAGCATATCTAGAAAATATTCCTAGGATTGTTCTACTTGTCCCAATATGCCTAATTCTCTAACATGAACATTGCTTGCTGCTTCCTGTTATTTTATTTATGAAAATATTCTTGACATGCGAACTTTATTCATTGGAACCTACACAAGCAGAGCAGCATAAGAGAATAAAATCATTTCTGTTACATGATGTGAACATTTTAACAATATAAACAGTAGGTAGTTAGCTATTACCCACTACAAGAAATTTAACTATTTTCAACGGTTAAAACCGTCGAAAAAAGTAATAAAAACCGTTGAAAAAAGTATTTTTGATGGTTGAAATGACCGTAGGGAACCGTTATTAAAAACCATGTCGAGAACATTTTACTACAGCCTACACAACTGTTGAAAAAAGTGTTACACATTTACCAATGGTTAATAAACGTCGAAATAAGTATTTTCTTTTAAAAAAAAAAAATAGGATGCACTCTTTCACTATAATCAAAATTTAATAATCTGATTCAAAATATAAATGTAAACACAATTGTGCAATTCCAAATTGAATTTCAACAACCTATCAACTACATTTGTAACACAATGAAATAAACTGCACAAATTACTCCCAATAGATCCTAGGCCAAAAGCCAAAATTACTCCCCAACCAAACTGGCAGAACTAGAGCTGAGACACCACACAACAGCCACATGTACATTCATTTATTGCAAGGAAGAAAGATGAAAAACCCAGACCACTCACATAAAGATTATTTCCTTGTGGATTAAGAAAATAAAGCTGTGATAGATTTCTAAGCTGCCAAGAATGAATACTCCAAATCCTGCAAAGAAGAGGTGATGCGGGAGCATTAGCCAAAATTATTTTAGGATTTATTATTTCAAATTTTCTTTATCTCATAGGAGATTGGACTATTGTAGACTTTTGTTTTTGAATTTAGAAAGGGATTAGATTTAAGTTAGATAGGAATTAATTTCTGTTTTAGACAGGATTATCTTTTATTTCTAGAAGCTCTATAAAAGGGTTCTATATGGTTGTATTTTGAAGAGACAATTGATTAATGAAATTTCAAATTGGAGTTTTCCAAATTATTGGGTGCTGATTCCTGACACACATCAAGATTCAAGAGGTCAAGATGCTAATTTTCTTGACTCCATTTGTTGTTTGACAATATGATTTCCCTTAAGTTACACAGATTACCCAACGATCTTGGCAACTTTCCCTATAGATTAAGATAAAGATGTGATAGATCTTTTAGCTGTAGAGGAATAAAAACTCCAAATCCTACTAAGCAGAGGTCTAAGTCTCTCCAAGTAACCAAAATAGCTTGGAATGCCCTTAACAGTAGCATTATACGGAAAGTAATTTAGTAGTTCTAGCTTGAGTAATGAAGGGTTATATTTCCATCTAATGGTAATCTATATCCATCAACATAATATGAAATTCCTAGGTGGAGCTCAATCCAACTTTGCACTTACATTTTCACTGTCCATCTACATAAATCTTCTTGAACAGACAAAGACAAGCTATTTTGAAGGATTTGTAAGATCTTTGAAACTTAAAAGGGCTTTTTTTTTCTCTTTCTCAATGCAAGTTACATTGGAGCTTCATTGCATAAGCTGGAGTTGTAGGGTATTACAAAGAAAACTAAAGCGGGAGAAGAACAAGAATTATGAAAGATATAGACTAGATGAAGCAATAATTAAGAAAGAATTAAGTTCAAAGGAAACTTCACATGTTCATGGCAGGCTACAGCAAACGCTTAGATTAAATAAGATTTTAGCCAAAATGAGCCATCAATGCTGAGCTCACAAATAATGTTTTTTCCTTTGTTTATTTTCTCTAGTAATTAACCATGGTGATGATTCAAACCATAGAAAGAAGAGGATTGTTGTTTATGGTATGATTTTCATTTATGCTAGGGCTTGTTAATGGTATGACTTTCATGTATGCTAAGGCCATACTTCTCTGAATATTGTAAATAGAACCTTCAAAGTTCATTAACTACAAACTTTCTTGCAAGTGGGAGAAAACATGCTACAGGACACTACTGACTTGATTTGCAGGTTGCAAGTTTCATGCTCATTTTTGTGGGTTCAATACAGGTTTCAAGACATGCTTTTATATTACAAAGGCCATTAGCCAAAGCAAAGCCTACTAGCTTTTTGCTGATTACTTCGTGGTCACACCCCCTTCTTATAGATTTGAGTTACCTGTTCTGAATTCTTAATTAAGAAACTGCATACCAGTAGCAGATAGATGCCTAGGAACATGAAAACATGATATTGAATGTCATTCTGGCCACGGTGCAAAACTGGCTTGAGCTGTAGTACTTTTTGCAAACATAGTGAAGGAACCAACATAGCCTAGACTGGTAATGGGCTCAACCACCACTGTCTTGATTAATTAATTAAGTATAGCATTTTGTGTCCTAAACATTTTTTTGCTTTTTTAAGAAGAATGAGAACTTATTCCTCAGCAGTAACAAGACAAGCAAAAAAAACCAAAACAATACAAAGATCACTATAAAAAAATATGGGATAAAATACTACAGATATCATCAAAAGCAAATGGAAGATATACCAATCCAACTGTTAAGACTTAGGAATCAAATACAGTCTCCATCTAACCTTTGTTTCTAGATGAATCCTCAATATGCTTGCTTGATGCCAATCTCCATTTCGTAGCCTAGGACTCCTCCCTAGAAACTGGTTGGAAGAGATCCAATTGATAGCCTTGAAATTTGTTATAAACATGATTATTTGTTCTATTTATGCACAATTTTGTTGTTTTTCATTGAGACTTTACAAAGTGATCACTAGGAGATTCTAAAGAGAGCTAGCAAGATAGCCGGATCCCAAATGAACAATGTGAATAGATCAATTTTTTTTTTTTTTCAAGGTATAGTATACTACTTTTATTGAATCCATCACTTGTATAAACTAAAATATGGTTTTACAATATTAATCTACAAGGAGTAAATGAAACTACAAACTGGAAGAAACACCATATTCATATATGCTAATAGAATGTATTAACTAACACAAAGATGTTATAGACACCATCAAAATGTTTGATTAACATGATCACATGACACTTGCATTAAATATGAAGAATCTTACAACATTTACTTAAAATGAAATAACACCCTTAAGCTTGAACTCCATGTGATCTAGTAATTGAAAGTACATAATTCTCCATTGCTTGTTCAATAATAAAGGACCACATACACTCCAAAACCCAACCACAAAGCCAAGTGCCATGCTCACATAGAACCAATCAACTCCAAGTCCACCAGTTTCTTTACTCCTTATGTTTTCATTGTTGGGTTTTACACCATTTGTAGTACAATTATCAGCAAGTGGTGGTCCACACAGCTTGTTTCCAAAAAAACTGGATGGATCAAGGCTATGTAATTGAGTGCTTAAAGGGATTTTCCCAGTCAAATTGTTGTTTGACAAGTTCAAATGATTTAAAAAAAACAAGCTTGATACACTTGAGGGAATTTGACCTGAAAGTTGGTTCAAAGAGAAATCAATAGATTCCAATGATCCCATAGCACCTATATTCTCAGGAATACTTCCAATCAAGAGATTATATGACAAATTCAAAGATTGTAATCCTTGGAGACTAGTAACTTCTATGGGGATCTTTCCTGATAAATTGTTCTTGGAAAAGTCTATACTTTTTACCAATTGGAGAATGGTGCTAACTCAAAAAGTTTTCCCTTTATCACAAGTAATGCACTTTCAAGTGGGAGAGTTTCACCATAAAAATGTGCCGAGGAAGTAAAACTCATGCTGTGATTTAAATTATTTCTTGTGGCCATGGCACTAAAATCTTTAACACATCTAGGTATGCTTCCAGATAGATTATTATGAGAAAGGTCCAAAATCTGGAGTGAAGTTAAAGCACAAAGTTGTTTTGCTATGTGACCATGAAAATTATTTGAGCGAAGGTTGAGAATCATCAAGCTTGAAAATCTATGTCCTATCCATGAAGGTATGCTTCCAGCAAACTCATTTTTAGCAACATCAATAGTTATTAGCTTTTCACAATTTTTCAAAGAAGATGGTAGTTTTCCAAAGAATTTGTTGTTGTGTAGGTGCAAAGACTTAAGAAGAGTTAAAGATCCAATGGATGCTGGAATGGTCCCGATGAAATGGTTGTTTCCCAAATTTAGGACCACCGAGTTATTCCACTTCATCCAACAATCAGGTAATGTTTCTGATAACTGATTTTTTTCGAGATTGAGGATTTCTATTTTTTTGGGCTCATTCATCTTGAAACACAAAAAGTGAGAAATGGATCCAGAGAATGAATTGTCAGAAAGATCTAGCACAATCACACTTGAGGATATATAAGGCAATGAACCTTTGAATTGGTTTGAACTTAAATCAATCACTGAAGAAGTAGACAAAATTGAAGTATTGTTTGGAATCTCACCATGGATTTGATTGTGGGAAAAATTTAGATATTGGAATTGAGAAGACAAGTTCCAAAATGAAGGAGGAATCACATCTGAAATCTGTGTGTTGGATATGTCCAAATAGTGAAGATTCCTTTGTGAACAAAGCCATGGAGGAAATTTTGGCCCTAAATTCCATGATCGCAAGCTTAAATCCTCCAATTGAAAAGGAGGAATCCAATTGTGACTTACATTTAAAGTCAGCCGGTTTCCAAATGCATAAAATATGTTCAATCTTGTTAAATTGGAAAAATGAGATTTGGACACAACACCTTCCAACATATTTGATTCAATAAACAAAGTGTCTAGCTTGGAAAGCTGCCCAAAATTTTGAGGAACTGTTCCATTGAATAGATTATTTGAAAGATTTAGGTTTGTCAAAGATGAAAGATTTCCTAAAGACAGTGGGAGTGGACCCGAGATTGAATTATTCCAAAAAGAAAGGCAAATAGATTTTTTAATTGCCCAAAATTTAGAGTAAGAGTTCCGTTAAACAGATTATGTGAAAAGTCCAGGTTTGTCAAAGATGAAAGATTTCCTAAAGACATTGGAATTGGACCTAAAATTGAATTCTGTGAAAAAGAAAGTTCAACAAGATTTTTTAATTGCCCCAAATTTTGAGGGGGAGTTCCGCTGAACTGATTATATGAAAAATCCAGGTTTCTCAAAGATGAAAGATTTCCAAAAGACACTGGAATTGGACCTGAAATTGAATTATTTCTAAAAGAAAGTCCGACTAGATTTTTCAAATGTCCAAAATTTTGAGGGAGAGTTCCATTGAATTGATTGTTTGAAAAATTCAGGTATGTCAGAGATGAAAGACACCCTGATAAACTTTCTAAGATTTCAGATATCTCTTGGCTCCATTTGTTGTCTGACAATATGATTTCCCTTAAGTTACAGAGATTATCCAACGATCTTGGCAACTTTCCTCCAAGTTCATTTTCTGACAAGTCAATACTAATGGCAGATGTTAGGTTTCCAATGGCACTGGAGATTGTACCCTGCAAATTATTGTAGCCAAGGTTAAGAAACTCAACATGACTAAAACTATACAACCAATTGGGAATTGAAGAGTTGAAATAGTTTCCAGATAGATCGAGGTGCCTAAGAGAAGTCATGTTGTGGACATCAACAACAAGAGGAATGAAAGGAAGCTGGCAATATGACAACCGCAACTCTAACAAAGAAGGGAGTGTGTTTGTGAGTTGTAGCCAATCAGAGGCTTTGCTAAGATTTACATAACTCATATCGAGATGTTGTAGCAAAGGAAGACCAGAAAGCCATTCAAGGTTATTCACATATAAACCATAAAGTCTAGAACTTTCGAGATTGAGATAGAGCAAATTGGAGAGATTTCCAAGTTGATGAGGTATGAGTCCCACAAATCCCGCATTAGAGAGATTAAGAGATGTTAAACTCTTCATTGAACCGAGAAATGAGGGAATAGGAGAAGCAGAGAAATTATTGAAGCTGAGGTCAAAGTAATTCAAATGCTTCAAATCAAGCAGAGAAGGATTTAGCTTACCACCAAACATTGACCGCTCATAGGCTTCATATTGTTCGTTAGTTGCATAATCACCCGAATAAAAGGTTCCGAGGTGGAGTTGGTGGACGTGAGCAGTGAGATTGTGGCAGACAACTCCAAGCCAGTGACAGCAATCCCCATCAACAGTCCAAGAGGAGAGTCGATTTAATGGATCAATAAGGTCTTGCTTGAAGGTGAGAAGGGCGTGTCGCTCGGTATCGATGCAACGAAGCTCAGAGTGAGAGTGAGAGTGAGAGTGTCCGGTGCAGAAAATGAAGAAATTAGGAAGAGGAATAATTAGAAAAGCCAGCAAAAGGAATCCTAAGGAACCCTCCATTATCAGATTATTATGAGAAGTAAGGGTTTTTTGTGAGCTGTGTAAACGATACTCATTGGATGGTAATTTATAGGAGCACCTCCGCTTGATTTTGTTTTGTTTAACACTAAAAAATTCTACACTCTCTCTGCAACCTGTCTATGCTTTAAAGCATTGACTGAAGTCTTGTAAGTAGGAGTGTAGGACCCTTCATTTTTTCTTCAATAAAAATAGGGTGCCAATAAGAGGCTCTGGCTTAAAATAATGATATTCAATTTAATACCTTTTTTTAAAAAAAAATTACAAATTCATAAACTAAAAGACTTTGAACTTCTAAGTTATAAAGTCTTCAAAGAGAGTTTACCAAAAAAAAAAAAAGTCTTCAAAGAGAGCTACGAAAAGTTCGTTAAGTCTTTTAATTCGCTCTTTGTACACACCAGGCACAACTTTCCCATTTAGAAAAACTGTTTTAATATTATGTAAATAGCAGTAAGGATTTTACTAATGAAAATGATACTAATTGGATCATAATTTATAGGAGACCGATGAGAGTCTTGTGCTTGATCAATTTTTAATCTGAATACTATTTGTTTAATTGTTTTACGCTTAAGATTCTACAACATATTATCTTCATTTTCTGGGCCTTTATATAATAACTTTAAAAGAAAATTTTTTGTGGGTGGGAGCAATGAATTTTAGTTGATTTTTTTAAGAAGAATTTTAATTGATTTATACTAGAAAATACATTGAGAAACCTATATTAATATTCAATTCTTATATAAAAAAAGCATTTTAAGTTTCTTATTAATAATAATAGAGTGAAGTTTAATTAGATTTTTGAAAAGGAAAAGAGAAAAAAAAAATGATGATAACAGTTCTAATGATATTTTATTTGTATGCAAATAATCCTTACTGGAATTACAAAAATTAGGTTGGATTGAAGTAATTTTGAAATTCTAAAGGAATACTATTACCCATTGATGTATAATTTCTTCTCAAATGTATATATCAATTGGTCCATTTTTGTTTGTTTTTTGTATTCTTAGCAAGTAAAAGCTTGTCTCTTAGCATATAAAATTGCAATAAATTCATGTTCCATGATTGTAGAGTATACTTCATAACATGCAATAAGCATTTTCTCCGCAACACATCAACCAAAGAGTAAGACTGATCTTTTGCGTGCTGTATGTCCCTCTCAGTTCCCACACACCTACCTTGGAGAGAATTGAGTCAAGGCTTAGTAGATGGCCAACAAGTCAATGAAGTGGTATTCGTTATGGGGGAATAAAAAAAATAAAAATAAATAAAAATAAAAAGCTAGTCTCCCAAGTCTTCCACTATAAAAAGTTGTGTTTATTTTCTTATAGTTGAAAAAATGTTTAATACTGTTTTTGGGGGAAAAAAAAGTTTATTAATAACAAAAAAAAAAAAAGCTTGTACTTTAAAAGTCTTCTGCCATAAAAAAACAAGTCTTTCTTTATTAGACCTAACTAGTCGCTAACCTGTACGATGCACGTGATAGTTAAATAAAATGACAATTAACCAATATCATGTTAAGGTTAAAGAATTAGTGAGAGACTGATTTGCTCACCAAGAATTTAAAAGAAAAAAAAATTGATATAATAAAATCTAAGAAATTTAGAAATAGAAAATTGGGTTAATAATAAGCATATTACAGATATTTTGCTAGTTAGCATTTTAAAAAAAATAGATCTGTCATAATTAAATAAAATATAATGGAAAGAAATATTTAACTTCTATGTTTTTTTATAGTTTAGAAGTGATTGAAGAGAACGTTTCATAAAACCAAAGCCATTAATTTGAATTTCTTATTTTTCCTCCCCTTAAACCAAAACTCTTTAAATAGTAAAACAAAGCTCCCCCCCCCCCCCCCCCACACACACACACACACACACACACACACACACACACACACACACACATATATATATATTATAAACTCATTATTTTTTATTAGAAGTTCTTTTACTAAACTGTTATATAGTTTTTCTCTTCTCGTTAATGAGTTTTCCATGTAAGAAAATTAGCACCTTATTTATGGATTTTTGTAGATATCTTCTAATTTATGTTTGTTATTGAAGTGCTCATTAAATTTGCACAACTAGTTAAGTGGATTCCAGTTAACTTAACTGGTAAAGTCTCTGATGGTTAAATAAGAGATCTAGGGTTTAATCCTCATCTACACCAAAAACCAATTGATGTCTTGGTTTAATAATAAAGAGCTATCATTAGGAGGGGACGCCATAAGTTGAAACTCTCAAAAAAAAAAAAGGAAAAAAAATATGAAGCATATCATTGGTTGATGACATGTTTTTCTATATTTCCATCTCAATGCTTTCTAGGAAATGTCCTTAAAAATAGTTGGACAAAGAGCTTAAGGCTTTAAGCATTCTTTAATTGATGATTTATATATATATATATATATAATTTATAATTATTGTTATGATTAATCAAAATTATTCCAAATGCCATTATTTGGAACCTTATAGTTGTTTGATGACTTGTTTTCTATATTGCCATCTCCATGCTTTCTGGGAAATGTCCTTAAAAATAATTGAACAAAAATTTTGATGCTTTGAGCATTCTTTTATTGATAGTTTATTTATTTATTTATTTTGAATGGATTAATTGATGATTTAGAACTTGTATATATATAATTTTTTAAAGGGAGTCCTTCGGTTTGCATAATGTAACAGAGACAATTGGTGTTATAGTAATATGAAAGGTAGTACTGCATTTGCTATCATAGTCTTTCTTCTCTCTTGCCCCTAGTTCGGCACTACCAATGCCAAATTTCTATGGAATTCAACATACCAAATTCTCTCTTGCTTCTCAATTATCTAAACTAGTGTGTAATCCTGTGCATATGCACATGTGTAATTAAAAACAATCACAACTATACAGTTTAAATTATATATATATATATATATATATATATATATATTTTAGAAGATGTTCAAATTATAAATTTATAAATTGTATTAGTTTACACTTTTTTTAAACTATATATTTCTAAAATATGTAATGGTTTCTCATTATATATATATATATGATTTAGAATTTAATTGGTGTTAAACTCTTCGGTTTTTGCACCTAATAATTCAATTGCCACAAAAATTAAAAACTTAGATGGACACATGACGGAAAATTAGAATCCAATTGGATTTGGACTCTTCAATTTTTACACTCAATAATTAACTTAGCACAAAATTAAAAATTAAGTGAGACACGTGGCTTTCTCTAAACTTTGGGTATATATATATATATATATATATAGATTATTCGACACAGTGGACGTAACTCCTATAAACTCAAATATTAATAATATTTAGTTAAAATAAAAGACTCATAAAATTTAAAGAAAAATAAGCATAACTTTGAGTCTTTTATTTGAAAACCCAAATTAGATCAAATTCAAATACCTCTTAATCATAATGGGGTTGCTATGCTGCCACTATTGTGATCAAAATCAAATTGCAATTATACCAAATGATAATTCTAAATTCATGATTGTTCAAATGATGCTAATTCAAATTGTTACTTTTTTTTTTTAATAATAAAATTACAAATTTATAATTCAAAGATTTTCAACCTCTAAAGATTAAAAAGAAAGTTTCGGAGACTTTGATTTTTTTTTTTTAGTCCAAAGTCTTTAGTCTCCCTTCTATAAGCTGGGTAGAACCTACCGATTTAAAAAAAAAAAAAAAAAATGGTTTCTTATTACCAGTTTCTCCTTTCCACGCTAATGTTGGTGTGGCTCTGGAATCTTGACCATCAATGTTTGTGTGAAGAAATCAACATTCATTTTTAATGAGAATACCGTATGCATTGGGTTTTCTTTGCAGATGGGGTAAAGTTTCGATGGGAGTACTGAAAGTCTAGATATGTGAGTTCCCAAGTCAAAGAAATAAAAAAAGTCTGTTAAAATGAACTCTAACATAGTATAAAACAAAAATTGTGATCACATAGTGCGCACTATTTCCTTCAATAACATTGCGTTCTCAAATCTTTTTAAAATGAAGTCTGCATTTCAAAATGAACCATATATCATATATTCACATGGCAACAATCTACAAAACTAGACTAAAAACTGAAAACGATGGCTCTATTTTATTATTCTATCAAAAAAGAAAAAAAAACAAAAAAAAAAGTTTATTATTTTGTCTAACACAACTGAGGTGGGGTGCGCTTGACAAAATAAGAATACGTTAATTTGAAGAATAAAATTTAGTTACAAAATTAGTTGTAGTCTAAACTACAACTTTATCCAATATCCTTTTATTGGAGGTGAATTTTGATAAATCTACCATTGAATTCCATATTCTTTTTGAATTCTCCATGCTTGCAAAATTGGAGTCTTGTGCTTGATCAATTTTTAATCTGAATGCTATTTGTTTTATGCTTAAGATTCTACAACATATTATCTTTATTTTCTGGGCCTTTATATAATAACTTTAAAGGAAAATTTTTTGTTGGTGGGAGATCATGAATTTTAATTGATTTTTTAAGAAGAATTTGAATTGATTTATACTAGAAAATATATCGAGAAACCTATATTAATATACAATTCCTATATATATATATATATATATATATAAAGCATTCTAAGTTTCTTATTAATAATAATAGAGTGAAGTTTAATTAGATTTTTGAAAAGGAAAAAAAAAAGATAATAACAGTTCTAATGATATTTTATTTGTATGCAAATAATCCTTACTGGAATTAAAAAATTAGGTTGGATTGAACTAATTTTGAAATTCTAAAGGAATACTATTACCAATTAATGTATAATTTCTTCTCAAATGTATATATCAATTGGTCCATTTTGTTTGTTTTTTGTATTCTTAGCAAGTAAAAGCTTGTCTCTTAGCATATAAAATTTATTAAGTGAAAAACATTCAAATATTGCAATCAATTCCTGTTCCATGATCGTAGAGTATACTTCATAACATGCAATAAGCATTTTCTCCGCAACACATCAACCAAAGAGTGAGACTGATCTTTTGCGTGCTGTATTTCCCTCTCAGTTTACACACACCTACCGTGAAGAGAATAGAGTCAAGGCTTAGTAGATGGCCAACAAGTCAACCAGTAAATGAAGTGGTATTTGTTCTGGTGTAAAAAACAAAAAAGCTAGTCTCCCAAGTCTTCCACTATAAAAAGTTGTGTTTATAGTTGAAAAAATGTTTAATGCTTTTTTTTAGGCAAAAAATAAATAAATAAAAAATTTTATTAATAACAAAAAAGCTTGTACTTTCAAAGTCTTCTACCATAAAAAAAATAAATAAATAAATAATCTTTTTTTTAGACCTAATAATTGCATGAGTAATGTAGGGACTCGGTTTAGGAAGGATCCCCAACAATACATTTTTAGAGAGTGTGACGAAGGGTTAGGCCCTAACAAACTAGCAACGGACCACAAGCCACTTTCTTTTATTGAAGGAGAATAAGCCCAATTTACAACTGAGGGTAGCTCCTCGACCTTCGTCCGAGGAGGTTCCCCCCAAAACCGACATGACCTAGGAGTCATTCTATGTCCTTCTCTTGAATTCTCCCCCCCTCCCAACTGCTTTGCTCGCCTTTCTTATATAGTTCCCTCCATCCTATCTCCTCCTTCCTTCTGTTGATCATCCATTGGCCTCCCCCCTGACCGTCCGTCCCATCAGAGACCTTATCCGTACTCGAGTGGCCCACCATGATCACTATTATCCTGTCAAGGGGTTACATCCCCATTAATGCGGCCAGGACGTTAATTGAGGGCATTCAATGCAGAGGTGACAGCTCGCCTAAGGCTTGCTCCTTCGCCGTGCTCCCGTTGCCGACGCGTGGCACTGGACCCTCTCCTCCTCGGATATTCAAGGAGTCCCCTTTGGTGGGGTGTTGCTCGTGTTCTTCCGAGGTCTCGGACGCCCGAGGACGGGGCCATCCTCGGATATGTTCCTCGGGGGTCGGTCCTCGCGCTTTCATCCTCGGACCCCTCATGCATCCTCGGCGTGGGCCCTTGGGCCTGGCTTGGAGTGGGCCAAGGCTACCTGATTTTCTGGCCCCACAATAGCCCCTCAAAATCTTGCTGCACGCATCCTCGGGCGGGGAGAAGGATTTTGACATCCTCGGGCCTGCTCCGTGCCCAGTCGAGCCTTACACCCCCTGTCAGCACTGGGGTCTATTCATCTGCCCAAGGCACGTTGCTGACGTTTCGGAGCGCGTAACGTGCCCATCATTAAATTCAGGCGGCTCTGTGCTCCCCACGTCTAACGAGGCGTTACCAATCCAACGGTGGAGGTTTGTCTCGCATTTATGGGCGGGAAAACCCGCATGGCTCTTCGATTTGGGGTATAAATACCCATACGAACCGCTTCTTCCTGTTCCTTATTTGCAATCAAGAATTCTCGTGCGTCCTTCCTAAGTTTAGCCACACTCTCACTTACATCTCTAGCACAAAAAGCCTGTCCGAGGAGCTCCTCCTTTTCCCAGTAAGTTGCTCTATCCCTCTCTGAGCTCTCTTCCTCTTTACCCCTTCTTCTCTTTCACCTGTTCTTTCTTAGTTCTTTTAGGCGTCAACTGGGATGGGTAGGTTTAAGAAATACGTCTACACTGAGGAGGCGATGGAGAAATTCATCGCCGACTATAGGATTCCCGGTAATGTAGGTCTGAGATATTGTGAGGATGGGGATTGGCTCTTGCAAAGACGGGAGGGCGAAGTGGCGATTCCCATTGTCGCCTTCCTCGAAGGGGGGATGAGGATCCCTATGGGGCCGGTGATGAGGGACTACCTCACGCACTTCCGGTTGGCCCCTACCTAGTGCAGAATAAACGTCTTTAGGATTTTGGGCTGTGTGGACGCCCTGAACGAGAAGATGGGGTTAAGGTTGACCCACCATGACGTGAACTGGTGCTACAACCTTCAGCTCCTTAAGGGCAAGTCTTATTATCTGAAGACGAGGGATGACAGGGTGCGGCTCATCCAGTGCCTCCCTGAGTCCAGCAAGGGGCTAAATGAGGATTTCCTCATCGTGTCCGGGGAGTGGCATGATGGCCTTCAATGCCCAACAACGGAAGGAATACCAGGTGGGGCAGTGGGAGTAGGAGGGGTTTTAAGTTCTTTTGTCTTTTTTCTTCCCTTTTTTCTTTTACTGACGTGGTGGTGTTTTCCGTTTGCAGACCCGTACGCTTTTGAGCGCCACTTCCACCTGGTCAACTGGGAGGATTTGCAGAAGGTGCTGAGGGCGTCAGTTTTTATAAACGAGGACGACAATCAAGTTAGGGCCGCCCACAAAATCTTGGGGTATACTCCTGTCCAGAAGTCATTCCCGGTTCCGAAGCACGTGATCCGAGCCAACGACCCTCGGCTTCAGAGAATTACTGTGACCGAGGACGGATTTCAGTTCCCCGAGGAGCCCTCCGAACCAGAAGTTGTTACTGTAGCCGTCCCTTCTTCTTCCCAAGTATTCGTCGAGGCTGCCGACGAGGCTCCAGAGAGGGAGGAGGACGCGTTCGACGTTTTCGCCCAGCTTGATCAGTCCGAGGACCCTCCCGGGGACTTGGGCGACCCTCGTTTGACCGAAGCAGACCTCCTCGCTTCAGAAGCCCCTCCTCTGCCAACAATGGGTTACAAGAGAAAGCCCCCCACCATCTTGTTGGACCTGATCGAAGGCCAACCGGGGAAGTCCCAGCAGAAGCTCCCTCCTCCTCCTCCGAAGACTAGGTCGACTTCCGCTCAGCAGAAGCTTCCTCCTCCTTCCCAGACGAGCCTGCCTTCTGGGTCCGTGCCTGCCGACCCCAAGAAGAAGAAGGATAAGGGCAAAAGGCTTATGGAGGATAAGCCAGTGTCCTCGCAGGAGGAGGACAACACTCTGCGGCCGTCCAAGCAGCTTAAGATAGGTGGCAAGAGCCAGGACAGGCAGGTCGTCGACACCTCGTCCGAGGCTCAGGCCTGGCTCCCAACCTCGATGCTCCATGGGGAGTCCTTGAGGGATGACGCCTCCCTCAGAGACTTCAATGAGGGCGAAGGCGCGCACGAGGGCGAAGGCGCGCACGTGGCCGATGCGCTGGAGAGGTGCCTGCAGCTCCCGGTGGACATGGCCGAGCTGAACTCTTTGAGGAGCAAGCAGGTCTTCCTTAGCCTTAAGCGATATATGGGGATGGTAAGGGCTATAACTTCGACTCCCTTTCCTTTCCTCTCATTTTCCCCTTTTTTCTTTTGAGTTGGGCTCATAGTGCATTGGCTACTCTGGCAGGCTGTCCAGGCCGTCTATAGGTTGGAGGAGGCGGCCAATGACCAGGGGAAGGCCCTCGACCAGGAGCGTAATAGGCGATTTCAGGCTACCCAGACTCTGAAGAACTCCGAGGCTGACCTCGCCAAGGCCTGAGAGGACTTGAAGGCGATGACCAGGGCTCGGGACAGTGCAGAGTCTGGTCTCGAGAGTGCCTAAAATCAGGCCAAGAAGCAGACGAGGCGCCTGGGCAAGGCGGAGGAGCAGCTGAGGATCGCAAGGGAGCTGATCGCCGATCTTCAAGCTAAGGTGGCCACAGCCGAGGGGGCCCAGAGGGAGACAGAGTGGGCCAGAGACGAGGCTCGGCGGGCTAAGGTCGAGGCAGATTTTGGCAGAGAGATGACCCTGGTTGCTAAGGAGGAGGCCGAGACTGCAGCCTACGCTGAGGGGGTGGCTGAGATAGAGGTCCTATATAAAGCTCAAGTTCTGGGGGTATGTAGGCGATATTGCTCCCAAGTCTGGGCTAAGGCCCTTAAACAAGCTGGGGTGGAGGCCACGTCCGACCTGTGGAAGGCAGAGAGCGTGTACTACCCCCCTACTATTCGCGAGGCCACCCCTGATGGCGCTAAGGCTGGGGAGATTGTTGAGGAGGTGGGGGCTGCTGAACTAAGGGAAAATCCGAGCGAGGAGGTGCCCCAAGAGGTAGCGGAGGTCCCATCCGATGCTCAAATCCCCACCACCGAGGAAGCAGCCATTCTCGCCGTACCCCTGCAGGCCGTCCCCTTAGGCCAGGGCTCGGAGGACTCAGAGGTTGCCCCTGTCCAGCCTGAGCAGAAGGAGTAGATTCCCTGGCGTCTTGGTTCAACCTGCTTTTGCCGCTTGCTTGACCTTTGTCTATGCTTTTTATGTCATTTTATTTTATTTTGTTATTCTTCTCTCTTTTTATTTTTATGTAAGGTGGCTCTTGCCACGCAACTTCTATGGACACTTTGTTGTAATGGGAGTTTAATTTCCCTTTTTATTTATTTTAGTTGCTTATTTGTTTACACGCTGCCTGCTTCCTCTCTTTTCTTTTTATTTGCATGATTTTAGCTTGAATTATATGTCGGCCAATTGCGTCAGTAACAATGATAAGGGGAAAGAATGTATGCGTGGGCAGTCCCCTTATGTCCCAGGGGTTAGGTAGGGTTTTGATCCTTTCCTAACTTAGGATATTCGGAAGTAGTTAGTTTCCCCATAGGCTTGAGTCCGAGGACCATGCAATGCCTTGGTTCTGTCTAACACTTAGGATGTTTAAAGTAGTTAGTTTCCCCATAGGCTAGAGTCCGAGGACCATGCAATGCCTTGGTTCTATCTAACACTTCCATTCTTCTGTAAGTATCTAGTTTCTCCATAGGTTTGAGTCCGAGGACCATACAATACCTTGGTTCTGTCTAGTACTCAGGTATAGTTGAGTGGTTAGTTTCCCCGTAGGCTTGAGTTCCAGGACCATGCAATGCCTTGGTTCTGTCTAATACTTCCATTCTTCTGTAAGTATCTAGCTTCCCCACAGGTTTGAGTCCGAGGACCATGCAATACCTTAGTTCTGTCTAGTACCCAGGTATAGCTAAGTGGTTAGTTTCCCCATAGGCTTGAGTCCGAGGACCATGCAATGCCTTGGTTCTGTCTAACACTTCTATTCTTCTGTAAGTATCTAGTTTCCCCATAGGTTTGAGTCCGAGGACCATGCAATACCTTGGTTCTGTCTAGTACCCAGGTATAGTTGAGTGATTAGTTTCCCTATAGGCTTGAGTCCGAGGACCATGCAATGCCTTGGTTCTGTCTAACACTTTCATTCTTCTGTAAGTATCTAGTTTCCCCATAGGCTTGAGTCCGAGGACCATACAATGCCTTGGTTCTGTCTAGTACCCAAGTATAGTCGAGTGATTAGTTTCCCCATAGGCCTGAGTCCGAGGACTATGCAATACCTTGGTTCTGTCTAACGCTTCCATTCTTCTATATGAAGGGGTTCGTCCTCAGACCGCTTTATTGGAGATGGTTACTCCTCGGGTCGGACTATTAACTCTACGGTGCTTTGGGCAGGGGTGGTTCGGACTTTGGTCTTACATGGAGCATTGACCTCGCTTTCAATTCAAGTTCCCATCTTCTTCATTTATGAGGCGCCCCTTGGCCGTTCGCGCTCCACGCTCGACGCTTCGATGCGCGAGACATGCCTTCATTAATACCCTCGTGAATTGATACAAATCCAGCAGTCTACAGTCTCCTTGGGGTTTGGTATCCTCGTGATTAGTACCGCTGATAATCCTCTTTCCGAACTTTGTGTGGATTAATTCTCACCAGTCTTCAACCTCTATATAAGGCTTTCTGGGGGGAACATTTCTCCATACTCCATGAACTTCCCAACACAACTAGCAACACGTCCCTTCAGCTCCCCGAGCCCCTTCAATAACCCTGCCAGGATTGTGACCAGAGTTGGAAAAGATGGGGCGGCCCTAGGCGGGTGTGAGGACACACGGGCCAAGAGCCGTCGTGACCGCAGCCCCCACTAGGCTTCCAGCGCGGCAGAGTCTAGGCGTAACCCTGATTGTGCCCTGCGTGGTGGCCAGGAGGGATGTCCCTGAAGTACCTAACGTTCCTCCCCGGGGCGCATCCCCGCCGGAGGAGACGCGCAAGATCATGTCATGGCTGGTGCCTGAGTGTCGCCGTCTCCAGCGGCCAACGCTCGTGAGGATTGGAGAGAATCAAGGGAACATCATGAGGGAGGGCGTCCCGGTGCCCTTGCGTCAGCTCCTCTCTTTGTTCCAGCTCCGCCGCACCGGACAAGGAGTTGTTGGTGGCCTTGGAGCATACTAGCCTCAGCCCCATTCCCTCTAGCTAGTTTTAGAACAGGTCCACCTGGGCCTCTGTTTGTAGAATTAGCTTGTAAAGTTAGTTGTAAAACACGCTTGCTTGAGCCTCTCTTTGTATCTTGTACTTTTTTTGTTTAATAAAATAATATGAAGTTCCTTTTCTTTTCTGTTGAATCTTCTATTTTGGACCTTCTGCTTTTCTGCAATGTTTGTTTGTTTTCGTTTTTTTTATGCGTTGCCACCAACCTTCTGTAAAATGACTACTTAGGAACGATCGCCCGTTGCGCCTGCCAGTGCACTAATCCTTCCCACAGACGGCGCCAATTGTAGGGACTCAGTTTAGAAAGGTTCCCTAACAATACATTTTTAGAGAGTGAGTCGAAGGGTTAGGCCCTCACAGACTAACAACGGACCACAAATCACTTTTTTCCATTGAAGGGGGGTGAGCCCAACTTACAACTAAGGATAGCTCCTCGGCCCTCGTCCGAGGAGGTTCCCCCCTAAAACTGACATGACCTAAGAGTCATTCTATGTCCTTCTCTTGAATTCTCCCCCCCTCTCAACTGCTTTGCTCGCCTTTCTTATATAGTTCTCTCTTTCCTATCCCCTCCTTCCTTCTGTTGATCATCCATTAGCCTCCCCTCTGATCGTTCGTCCCATCAGAGGCCTTATCCGTACTCGAGTGGCTCACAATGATCAATGTTACCCTGTCAAGGGGTTACATCCCCATTAATGCGGTCAGGGGGGTTAGGTGAGCGCATTCAATGCAGAGGTGACAGCTCGCCTAAGGCTTGCTCCTTCGCCGTGCTCCCGTTGCCGACGCGTGGCACTAGACCCTCTCCTCCTCGGATATTCAAGGAGTCCCCTTTGGTGGGGTGTTGCTCGTGTTCTTCCGAGGTCTCAGACGCCCGAGGACGGGGTCATCCTCGGATATGTTCCTCAGGGGTCGTTCCTCGCACTTTCATCCTCGGACCCCTCATGCATCCTCGGCGTGGGCCCTTGGGCCCGGCTTGGAGTGGGCCAAGGCTACCTGATTTTCTGGCCCCACAAGTAATATTATGAACATAGCAATTTTCACAATAGTTGAATTGTTAATTATTTTTTTTATCAATTTTTATCTCAGCTTACTACTAATATTACATTTTTATCTATTAAATTATTAAATAACAATTTGTTTCCTTGATAGTTGTATTTGTTTTTTAGTGTGTGACTTTAGACTTATTTTAAATTTTTAATTGTATTCTTCATAAGTAACACAAGTGATTGAAGAGAACGCTTCATAAAACCAAAGTCATTAGTTTAAATTTCTTATTTTTCCTCCCCTTAAACCAAAACTCTTTAAATAGTAAAACAAAGCTCCCTCCCCCCCCCCCCCCCCCCACACACACACACACACACACACACACACACACACATATATATATATTATAAACTCATTATTTTATATTAAAAGTTCTTTTACTAAACTGTTATATAGTTTTTTTTCTTCTTGTTAATGAGTTTTCCATGTAAGAAAATTAGCACCTTATTTATGGATTTTTGTAGATATCTTCCAATCTTCTAATTTATGTTTGTTATTGAAGTGCTCATTAAATTTGCACAACTAGGAAAAAAATATGAGTGGGTTCTAATTAGCTCAACTGGTAAAGTCTCTGATGATTGAATAAGAGATCTGGTGTTCAATCCCTGCCTGCACCAAAAACCGATTGGTGTCTTGATCTAATGATAAAGAGCTATATTAGGAGTGGATGCCATGAGTGAAACTCTCAAAAAAAAAAAAAATGAGGCATATCATTGGTTGATGACATGTTTTCTATATTTCCATCTCAATGCTTTCAAGGAAATGTCCTTAAAAATAATTGGACAAAGAGCTTAAGGCTTTGAGCATTCTTTATTTGATGATTTATATGTGTGTATATATATATATAATTTGTAATTATTGTTATGATTAATCAAAATTATTCCAAAAGCCATTATTTGGAACCTTGCAATTGTTTGATGACTTGTTTTCTATATTGCCATCTCCATGCTTTCTAGGAAATGTCCTTAAAAATAATTGAATTTTTTTTTTTGATGCTTTGAGCATTCTTTAATAGATAGTTTATTTATTTATTTATTTTGAACAGATTAATTGATGATTTAGAACTTGTATATATATAATTTTTTAAAGGGAGTCCTTCGGTTTGCATAATGTAACAGAGATAATTGGCGTTATAGTAATATGAAAGGTAGTATTGCATTTGTTGTCAGAGTCTTTATTCTCTCTTGCCCCTAGTTCAGCACTACCAATGCCAAATTTCTATGGAATTCAATATACCAAATTCTCTCCTGCTTCTCAATTACCTAACTAGATCACAACTATACAATTTAAATTATATATATATATATATATATATATATATATATTAGAAGATGTTCAAATTATAAATTTATAAATTGTATTAGTTTACACTTTTTTTAAACCATACATTTCTAAAATATGCAATGGTTTCTCATTATATATATATGATTTAGAATTTAATTGGTTTCGGTTTTTGCACATAATAATTCAATTGCCACAAAAATTAAAAACTTAGATGGACACATGGCGGAAAATTAGATTCCAATTGAAATCCAATTAGATTTGGACTCTTCAATATTTACACTCAATAATTAACTTGGCACAAAATTAAAAATTAAGTGAGACACGTGGCAAAAAATTGAGTATCCAATTAAAATTTAATTGAATTTTTTCTAAACTTTGGATATATAAATATATATAGATTATTCAACACAGTGGACGTAACTCCGATAGACTCAAATATTAATAATATCTAGTTAAAATGAAAGACTCATAAAATTTAAAGAAAAATAAGCAAACTTTGAGTCTCTTATTTGAAAATTCAAATCAGATCAAATGACTCTTAATCATAATGGGGTTGTTACGTGATCAAAATCAAATTGCAATTATACCAAATGATAATTCTGAATTCGTGATTGTTCAAATAATATTAATTCGAATTATTACTTTTTTTTAATAATAAAATTACAAATTTGTAATCCAAAGACCTTCAACCTTTAAAAATTAAAAAGAAAGTTTCGGAGACTTTGATTTTTTTTTTCTCCAAAGTCTTTAGTCTCCCTTGTATAAGCTGGGCAGAACCTTCCTATTAAAAAAAAAAAATTGTTTCTTATTACCAGTTTCTCCCTTCCACGCTAATGTTGGTGTGGCTCTAGAATCTTGACCATCAATGTTTGTGTGAAGAAATCAACCTTCATTTTTAATGGGAATACCGTATGCATTAGGTTTTCTGTGCAGAAAGTCTAGATATGTGAGTTCCCACGTCAAAGAAATAAAAAAAGTCGGTTAAAATGAACTTAGCACAGTATAAAAAAAATTGTGTTCACATAGTGCGCACTGTTTCCTTCGTTAACATTATGTTCTCAAATCTTTTTAAAATGAAATCTGCCTTTCAAAATGAACTATACAACTCCCATGAAAAAAAAAAAAGAAAAAAAAAAAGAAAAAAGAGCTATATATCATTCATTCACATGGCAACAATCTACAAAACTAGACTAAAAATTAAAAAGGGTGGCTCAATTTTAGGAGAAATTATAAAGTTTTCTAGTAGATCACATCATTTGTTCACTATTCTACTAAAAAAACTTTCACTTATTTAAAAATTACTAAGTCAATAATTAATTTTTATTTAAAATTTTTTTTT
This sequence comes from Quercus aquifolioides, assembly GCA_019022515.1. Classification (NCBI taxonomy): domain Eukaryota; kingdom Viridiplantae; phylum Streptophyta; class Magnoliopsida; order Fagales; family Fagaceae; genus Quercus; species Quercus aquifolioides. The sequence goes on along the minus strand of CM032335.1, from coordinate 18,601,297 downwards.
AATTAACAATTTTAAACAAGTGACAATTTTTTAATAAAATGCTTATCTACCATATTAATTTTATAATTCCTCCTCTATCATATTTTTGAAACAAAATCTCACTGATAGAAAGTTTTTTTTTTTTTTTTTTTGAGAAACTCACCGATAGAAAGTCAGGTAGGAATTAAAACACATTTACAGTGGAGTGTCCGTTGGATTGGGTGTATGACACCGTGTGGGTCCAGCCCACTTGATTGGTCAAAGCTCATTTATGAGCTTGTCTTCTCAAGACACACAAAATCAGCTCTTGGTTTAATGCAAAGCTGACTAGAAGCGTGTGAGACACGCTGAAGTTTTTTTTTTTTTTTTTAGGTAAAATGGAAAATGCATTAACGAAGAATCAAGGGGGAGGGGAATGTTCAATGATGGTTCTGTTATGAGACACGCTGAAGTTGAAAAGAAGAAAAGATTGAGCGCATGGAATTGTTTTAGAAAGCTTGTTGTATGAATGTTCATATAAAGAAAAATTATATGCTCTGAGTAATTTCACTGAAAAGATTGTTTACTGATAGATCAGGAAATTCCAATAATATCATGTTCCCTTCTTTTTCTAGTACCTTTCCCATCAAATGAATTTGAGACAAGTTTAAAAAATGCAACCCAGTAAGACCTACTGATACATACAAGTTACTTGAAAGGTTTATGATACTTACAAATATGGAATAATAGAAAACTCATGGAAAGTACTAGAGAAAAATAAGTAACTGTATGGTTCAAGTTCATTTGAACATATTGGCAAATGTCCTGCGACTAGTATTGGCAAAAATCCAAATACTAATAGAGAAGCAAGTTTCCATAGTTTTAGAGGAGTATCTTTAACAAATTTGTTGAATTTTTAGCTGAAAGCCACTAGAGGTCTGGTGCTGTCATTTCACCCATCTAGCTTGGTACAAATCTCTAATCCCTGCGAATCTATTCCAGTTTGCAGTGAAAAAGGTATAAGCTATTGTTGGTCAGGCACAATGATTCAAGCTTATATTAAGAAGCCAATGAGTTGGGAATTTCAGGTTTTTTGTTCCCAGTTTTATATGGGTCAAAGATAGTCAATGTGCCTAGTAAGTAGTAACGATTAAGTTCTCTTGATTGAGGTTTATCTTATATGTCAAGAACCATCAGGGCACTCTCTATTTGTGTTTTGGAACAAAATGAGGATATTGGTCTGGAAAAGTGATTTGAGTGCAATATTCAAAATTGTTGGAAAAGTGATTGAGTGCAATATTCAAAATTGTGGCATTTGGATATAACCACTATAGTAGCTGACCCTTGAAGCAATTAAATTTTAATCAACAACTTCAGAATTTAGCCACACCTTGGATACATTGCAATCACATTTGTTGATCAATTTAATTTTTTGATAAGTAATAAGTTTATTAATATCAAAAAGGGGAACACCCTAGTACACAGGGAGTACAAGGGGTCCAAATGATCAATTTAATGTATATATCCAATTTCCAGAACCATCTGAAATTCCTATTTGTGAGAGGTCTTACTGTAAGATTTTTGTGTTTGTAACCAAGTAGGAAATTGTGGACTGATCTAACAAGAACTCACTTTGAAAAAATTAAGTTCAAAAGTAGTCCCATTGGAGCATAAATTCATGACAATAGAGTTTGAAGACAAGTCTAAATTCTTTTTATTTTGAGACTTCAGCAAAATGCAATTCAGACACATCGTCCTCCAAGAAATTCTGTGCAATATTTTAACTCCTTCCAAGTATGAAAGTAGAACCCAGCTTTCTAGTGTGGTTCTCCCATTCAATAAGATGTAATGTCCACAAGATTAACAATTTTCCAAGAGATTTTGAGATGGGACCACCGAAGAAGTTATCATATATACAAAGAAAGATATGCAAGATGCCAAAATTGGTCTAAGAAATTTGGGATTTTCCCTCTAAGCTGACTACTAGACAAAAACATGTTAAGGTTCCAAAAATTTAGTTTGGTACTGTGAACTTGGCCTCGTAGATTACTGGAGCCTAAGGAAAGGTACGAAAGTTTATTACTAATTCATAGAAAAATTAAGTGGGATGTAAAATTGAAATTTTCAGGGACCAATGCATGTCATGAAGTTGGCATTGAGGCAACCATATTGTTGAAAGAGAAGGGAGCTAATTCATTACCTAAAGCAAATTTTTGTTCCCTTTGAAGGTTGACGCCACTTGTGTAAAAATATTGATGGAAGAAAGATGAGAAACCCACCATAGAGCATTCATACAAAGATCATTTCCCTGCAGATTATGAAAATAAATTTCTGATAGATGTCTAAGCTGCTGACAAATGAATACTCCAAATCCTACAAAGGAGAGATCGAGATGTGTAAGTCTCTTCCAAGTAACCAAAATAGCTTGGAATACCCTTACCAGTAGAATTATTAATCTTAAGTATTTTAGTAGTGCTAGCTAGAGTAATGAAGGATTAATCTTGCCACCCAATGGTAATCTATATCAGCAGAATTTGAAATTGGTTGGTGGGGCTCAACCCAACTTTCCACTTATATTGTCACATTAGACTCCAGAAATTTTCTTGAACAGACTAAGTCGACAACCCATTTGAAGGATTTTTAATAGCTTTATAAAGGGATTGTTTCTCTTTCTCATTGCAAGTTACATTGGAGCTCCTTTGCATAATCTAGAATACTTGGGTATTAAAAAGGAAACAAAAGCAAGAGAAGCACAAGATATTATGAAAGATATAGACATGATGAAGCAATAATTAAGGAACAATTTTGGTCAAAGGAAACTTGAAACGTTCATAGCAGGCCACAAAACAAGCATGTAGTTAAATAGGCTTTTCACCAAAACTAGTCATTGATGCTTATGTCACAAATAATGTTTATGCCTTTGTTCATTTCTCCAGTAATAAACCATGGTGATTATTTAAATATCACCTTAGAAGGAACTGTATACCACCAGCAGATAAACATCATAATTTTCATGTATGCTAGGGTCATGATTCTCTAAAGACTTGTAAATAGGATCTTCAAAGTTCACTAAATACAAAGTTTGTTTCAGGTGGGATAAAGTATTCCATAGTACACTATTGAGCTCGACTTCCAAGTTGCAAGTTTCATGTTATTTTTCATTGGTCCAAAATAGATTGTAAGACAAGCTTTCATATTACATAGGCCTTCAGCCCAAACAAATCTTACCAGCTTTCAGCTGAGTGCTTCTTGGTCGTGTCCCCCTTCCTATAGATTTGAGATGCTTGCCCTGACTTTTGAATTAAGAAACTGCATACCAGTAGCAAATAAATGTATAGGAACATGGAAACATGGTATCAAATTTCATTTAGACCAAGGTGCAGTAGCTTTTGCAAAAAAAATGAAGGAAGCAACATTGCCTAACCAGGGGATGGGCTCACCATCACTGTCTTGATTAATTAAGCACAACCTTCGATTCCCTAAACATCATCTTTTTAGCCGAATGAGAACATATTCATCATAAAAAAAAAAAAAGCAATATTGATTAGCTAAGTATAACCTTTTGTTTCCTAAATATCCTTTTTTAATTTATTTTAAAAGTTAATGAGATTTATTCATTAGAAACAAATACATTGCAAACAAGACTAGCATACTACCAAAAAAGAACCAAAATAATACAAAGAGCCCTATCAACAATAAGGATAAAACACTATAGATTACAGGACAACATATCATCAAAAGCAAACAGAAGATAGAAAAATACAAAGGTTAAGAATTAGAATCAAATACAGTCATAGGGATATTTCAAAAAGAGCACAACCTTTGTTTCTGGCAGACTTCACAATATGCCTGCTTGATGCCAGTCCATCTAACCTTTACAACAATAATCTTGGATGTAGTTTTTTCATCTTTAAGTTGTTCTCAAGCCATTGAGAGTTTTCTCCATCTAAGTTGGATATATAAGAGCAATCCAAGAAACTTCAAAAATGATAACAACAAAACTATTCTGCCTTTTAGGATCCTATTGCCCAAGCTAACTATGCACCCCAAGTATGAGGTCTTCTAGGAATGGAACAAAGCCTATTAATTAGAATACCTGGTAAGCTTGAATTGCTAAACTTTTGGTGTAGTAAATCTAATAGCATTTCATGTTGTCCCCCACATTCAGATTTTCCTGATTTTGTAGTTCTAAATTGACATTTTCTGCTACATTGTGATCGATGTTTGCCTCAAAAAACTTTCCCTGAATATGATTAAAGCCGCAAGATTTACTCATCTAGACCCATTTGATACTGAAATTTTAAAGTTCTTATTCGAATTAACAGGAGAATTGTACAGAAAATTTTCAAACACATATAGAAAATTTTCACACAGACATGAATCTCTTTAACATTATGGACTATAGAGAGAGAGAAATCAAATTGGATTGCCTTTGGCAAGATATAGTCATATAGATTACCACTTTTAACAGATGAGTGCTTGTATGAGCTGAAAATTGATTTTAAACTATCAAATTGGATTGCCTTGGACATTTATAGGAAGAAGAAACATAGTATTCCTATATATATATATATATATATATATATATATATATATTCTATCTGTCATCAAAGTAAATGATTTCTTTTAGAAATTAGGTAAAGCAGATCTAGAAAATAGTCCTAGGATTGTGCCACTTGTCCCAAAATCATTTCTGTTCCAGGAGAACATTTTAACAAAATAAACAGCAGGTAGTATTTTCATCATCTCTTTGGGTAAGCTTGCAAGTCCACTTAGTTGTGATGCAATCTGGTGATGATAATATGCTTTGTCCAATAAATAGTATACTACAATAAATGCTGATATGCATTTCTTGATATTGTTTTCCTATTTTAACAAATAAATCCTATCGTCTTTATTATAAATCCATGATGATATCTATTAGGCAAATGAGGCATTTGGAATGGCTGCGTGATGAATGTAAACTGAAATTCTTGGAGCTAAAAGTAGAGAGGAACCACTGGTTCATTAGTTTCAAAATTGAGAATCAAGAAGAGGTGGTGGAGAAACTTGGAAGCCTAGATGAAACCTGAGGACTTTGTAGAGTCTCTGCCTGCCAATGGGTGCTGCCCATGATTTGTATTTCATCACTGATGAGAATTTCCAAAAAGCAAGATTTTTTTCATTGCATGGTAATTCTACTTTTCCTCAAGTAAGGCTATATGCATGCTTAAAGACTAATGTTTCTCCTTTGGACTACTGTGCACATAAATTCTGACAAAAAAATCATATCAAATTTTGCTTCCCAAGTAATGTAACTACTCTCAAAATGTTTATGACACAATAGAACTAGAAATTGGATGCCTAACTAGATTTGGCTTCCAGGCTGAACGCTTCTCCTCTTTGAAACCCAAATTTGTGTGGGTTTTAAAGTAGAGTACAGGCCACTTGGAAAAGCACCAAATCTGTGTTTTAATGGAAAGAACTAGGTACCAAGGATCCATACATCCATTGACTGGAAAAAGGGCAAAAAATAAGCAGCCCATATTAAGAAATAGATTAATAAATCTAGTTGTTTACAGACTTGCTTAAAACTGGAAAGATGTAAACAACTAACCTAGTGTTCAGTTCTTTTTAGTGCAAAGTGAAATGACATACCACTCCGTACATAAATAGTTCGTAGAGATTATAGGCAGAAATCATAATCCCAAGCAATTCCAAACTAATATTTGTGGCCACTTGGAGCACAGAGCATACGAACCTGAGCTACCTTCGGAAGCACACACAAGGACCTGCAATAATCAACTGTATTCCCACAGAGTAAGCTTTTAGCAAGTTACATGCGCACCGTAGTACAGTACTTTATGATACAAATGTGCAAGAAATACTCGGTACAGTGCCAACTCTGTTTCCTTCAGTAGCATTGTGTCCTCAAATAGTTTAAAAATGAAGTACGTATTTCAAAATCTGAACCATATTTCGTATGGCAATAATCAACAAAACTATTAAAACTGAAAACATTGGCACCACCTTAGTATGAGCATATTTCTGAAACCAAAATCCCACTAGGTAGAAGGTTAGCTACAAACTAAATCACACTTGGAACGCAGTACCTACAACGTCACCATTAAACAAGACCACACAATTATTAAGGACATAATGTTTAAAGCATACCTTGTACAATACATAACCAGGAATTTTCAAAGACTTTTCTCAAAAAAAAAAAAAAAAAAGGAATTTTCAAAGACAAACCAAATATGCCCCAAAGCAATTTCGCAGAAGAGAACAAATGTATTTAAAAGATTTACTCAACCGGACCCATTTTAATTGTTAATTCGAAAGATTGTGTAGAATATGAGAGAAATTGCGGATCCTCTCTATTTCTCTTTGAAATAGAGTGTCCATTTTATGGACAGGATTTCTCTAGAATAAATCAACGGTCTAAGACATGCCACGTCAATTAAAACCTAAAATGCTCAAACTCAACTATGGTTAATGTTTACTCAGTAAACCCACCTGATCTAAAATTTTTTTTTTTCTGAATCTCTATCTTCTCCAAGCGTCACTCTTTCTCAACCCTGCCATTGCCGCTGCAACCATGACTCTCGTTCCAAATCACAGTCACGGGGGCCACATCTCATAGCCCAGCATCACCGAACTGCTCCGCTGGAACAGCCACTGCCCAGTAAGTTTCTCTCTCTGATTTTTTATTGATAAGCTCTGTTTGGTTGCTGGGAAAAAAAAAAAAAAAACTATGATGCAGCTATTTTTTGATTGATTTATTGGTGCTGAATTTAGTTTTTTTTTTTTTTTTTTTTTGATAGAATGGTTTCTGTGTGTGTGTGTGTGTGTTTTTAAGCTTTTGGTTTTGAGCTTGGTGGGGTGTTTCAGATTTTTGGGTTGTTTTGATCTGAATTTGTTCTAAAAGCAATGGGATTTATGGGTTATATTTTTTATTCCACACCCAAGTTTCTTGAGACTAGGACAAAAACAGTTATGGATTGTTTTGATCTGAATTTGTTCTAAAAGCAATGGGATTTATGAGTTATATTTTTGATACCATGCCCAAGTTTCTTGAGACTAGGATAAAAAACACAAAAAGGAAAACCATAAGCAAAGATAATTTTTTTTGAGAATAAACGGTAGAAGCAAAGCTAGTTTAAGATAAAGGATGAGTGAAGAATTAATTATTGGAAAATACTCCATATGCTTTGCATAAGTTAAGAAAAAAGACATGAAAATGACAACATAAAAGAAAGGCATGAGTGATTTTTTAAGCACCTAGTACCATTAGCCTTGTATTATTATGAAAAATAATGACAAGGGAGGAAGAATCATCGGTGTTTATGCATATACTAGGAAAAACTCTCCTTCTATTATGCCTCATCTTCTAATTTGTTATGTTATCATAACTTTTGATTTAGTCGTTTGCAGATGTTCAATATGATTTTTTATCGGTTAGGGGATAAAGAAAAAGGAAAATTTTGACAATTTTATCTAGTAAGCATGCATGAATGCACTAATTCACCTTAAAGCTTAGAGCTTTGTCAGTTATAAGGTTAATTATATTGGCTTGAGGATGCATAGAATCAGATGTAAGATACTGTGAATGTTCAATTTGGCTTTCAAATACGAGCTCTTTGTTTTACTTAATTATTATAGTTCAACCAGTTGGAAATAATGGAGAAGTTTATAATATGAAGGATTGGCATTTTTTGGATATTGCCTGTAGGTTTCATCAATCCTTGGTATATGTCAAGAAGAAGGGTATGAAGATGTTTGCAGAGAAACTTCCTGCTATAGTGTTAGAGTTGGACGCTAAAAGTATTTATGATGTGCTAACCAACCCGAATTAGTCTAACAATGCCATATCTGCCATCCTTGATGACTGCAGGCAGATGATGATCCAGGTTCCTCAGCTCAGAGTTATGCACTATTACAGAGAGGCAAACCGTTGCGCAGACAAGCTAGCTTGAATGGGAGTGTAGCAGCTGGTAGATTTTGTTTGTATGAAGATTCCCCTCAGGAAATTCAATCTGATTTAGAATTTGATAATTCTGGATTGTATGTAAACAGGCGTTGCCCTGAGTCTTTGTCTTTTGCTTAGTTTAATGAAATTTCCATTTCACCAAAAAAAAAAAAAAAAAAAAAAAAATAGAAGGGTATGAAGATTATTGAGGACAGAGCAGTATTGAAGAAGCCAAAAGTGAAGAAGCAGAAGAACAAAGTTAAGAAGGCTCTAAATGACACATTCAAAGCAAGGAAAACGCTGACTTCATTGAGTGAAATGCCTGCGTTTTGAATGAACAAAAAGGGCATAAACAAATCTTGTACATAAAATCAGTTACAATTTTCATTTTACAGAGCTTTAGCAATAAGAAGCTTCTTTCTAGAAATTTTCCTAGATCATTTTGTGAATCTTCTTTCTTTGTTGTTGATTTCATGAACAGCACTTGTACCCGACTTTAGACCTTTTTTAAGGATAGGCTGCTCCAACTCATTTTCTACAAAAAGAAAAATCAAATGCATTATGTACATTAGAAGGGAAAAAAAATCCACAAAGAAAAATTTCTCAAAAATCTATACCATCAAATCAAAAGCTCTACATATAGCAAATACATTGACAAACTTCAAGTGGTCCATATACTCATTCATGAAACTGAACTAACATAAGAACAAAAGCAATATCTTCTATTAAACATACCTTCTATTTGAAAGGGAATTTGGTAAGAAGCTAAGCAAAATCCCAACACTTTGTGTAAGAAGAACATGAGTTCAAAAAGGCTTGTTCCTACATGCACATTGTATCAAGTCTGAGCCTTGAGGTCCAATAAAAGTTTTTAAAATTATAGTATTTATTGAAACTTACAAAATGAAAAAGGCCATTTAATAATAAAAATTTAGATGATAAATATTTCTGCTTTTATATGCAGTAAGCCAAATGTTAAATGTTTCAACTTCACACAAGCATTTTGACCTATCAACTCAAAAGCCCATTTAATAATGTGATGCATACAAACATAACAAGATCAATTGAAATCATACAAAGTAGACTAAAAATGGATATTTGATTTAATATTATGCTTACCAAAAAACAAAAGCAGTTCAAAGTACTGGAGCTAATTCTAAGAATAGGTAATATGTTAATTAAAAAGCCAAGCACTAGCTAGCTATGATACATTGGGCATATGGTGCAATGTAGAAATATGATGCCAAGCTGCAAAAATGTTATGATACAAATTTAGTTGACAATTCTACAAAATACTGCTGATACACAAGTAATATTGAGGACAGAAATTTCTGCAAGGTAAGTAATACTTAAAAAGAATTTTTACTGCACAGAATTCAAGTGGTTCAGCCAGGAAATGGACAGAAATTCAAAGAAGCACCTTTTGCATCAAATCAACCATATTTTGTCAATGAAAGCAAAGGTTTAACTCAGCCTACAAGCTAAAATGATAAAAGGAAATGAGATTTTGATGATGAAAGATTTGTCATGATAATGAGCAGCAAGAGTTTGAAATTACGCAAAGCAGAGCCAAACTTAACCATTCCATGGTAGAGCATTCTGACAAATTTTAATCCCGAAGCTTAAACCAACAACTAATAAAACCACACAAAAAAGAAACCAAATTCAACACCATTAAAAAAAAATAGCAGTATCATAGTTTTTTTTTTTTTTTTCCTTCGTTTTTCCAGCAACCAAACAAAGCTTTTTAGTAAAAAAAATCATAGAGGGAAAACTTACTAAGCAATGCCTATGCTGGCGGAGCAGTCCAGCGATGCTGGACTAGTGTGAGATAATGTTAGCTAGGCACGAGGGGTCATGGTGGCAGCGGCAATGGCAGGGTTAAGAGAGAGATAGAGAGAGTGAAGCTTGGAGATGGGCTGGAGGAGAGAGATTTTTAAATTTTCAGAAAAGATGGGTTTGCTGAGTAAACAGTATGGTTAACCACAGTTGCGTTTGTTGAGTTAGGTGTTTGTATTTTAATTGACATGGCATGTCTTAGACCGTTGATTTATTTCAAAGAGATCCTATCCATGAAATGGACACTCTCCATTTCAAAGAGAAATGGAGAGGATCCAAATTCCTAAATTACATATTAAAATGATAAGTTAGTCGGGAGTTTAGCTAGATTTTATGGCCTTTTTGGTAAAAAAAAATTTATTTTTTATTATTATTACAATTAATGGTAAAAATCTTGTGGGGGAATAGCCTCTCCTTATAAACATTATTTTAAGCATTAAAATATCACATTTTGCACTAAAATTGATTATATCACATTTTGCATTGAAATGGCTTTGAAAACACAACTTTATTATAAACACATTTTACACTAAAATTGCACATTTTGAAGTTTTGATACAAAACATGATTTTTTTTAAAGAGGCTATTTGTCAGAAAAAATTTTCCACATAAAATAATATTATTTTTTCAAAAATCTCTACATTTTACTTTAAAAGTGTTGCAAAAAAAGGGAGTATAAAAGGTAACTATATGCAAAATATTACTTACTGGTGTATTCTCAAAATGTATAGTTATATTATGCAAAGTTCAAGCATAATGAACTTAGCTCAAATGGAAAGGGCACAATAACAATTTTATCATCGAGAAAACCTACAGAATAATTATGAATGTGCAAGTGTTTAAATCTTAAAATTTTGGGACATTAATTTCTGATGATGCATAAAAAATAGAAATATTCCTTATCAATTACCATCTCCAATGTTTTTGAAATCTTTCTAGACAAAAGTTTCTTAGAAATGCCGTTTCTTACTCGTACCAAATATATTTCTATTAATGCTTTATTATAAATATTATCATTATTACTAATAGGTCAAAGACTATAATTATTTTAATTAAAATTGAATCAATGAATTTTTAAGTATAAATACGGTACACATTGTGAATTTCAGTTAGCTCAATTCGTAATATTTCTTGTTGTTGAATAAGAGATTTGGAGTTTAAACCCTGCTTACACCAAAAACCAATGAATATCTTGGCCTATTCATAAAGAATAATTATCATAGAACGAATACTATAGATTGAAATTCAATTTCGTGCGTCTATATATATATATATAATAAAGCCATGACAAAGTGATCCTCTCTAGAGTGAGGAAATGTAAATGTTAAGGAAAACTACAATTGATAATACATATAAAATTGAAGTTGTTTGACTTTTGACTAACCACATAAGATCATGCTATATAAGCTTTTGAGACTTCAATTTATAATATAGAGCATATACTATAGATTTTCAATTTACTTCCTTCTAGATGCCTAGAAATTTTTTATTGTTCTAATTAATCTGAATTGCTTCAAATGCCATTTTTTTGGAACTTTATAGTTGATTGATGACATGTTTTCTATATTTCCAACTCAATGCTTTCCAAAAAATGTTCCTCATAAAGAATTAGACAAAGAGTTGAGCTTGATGGTTTAGGACTTGTATATATTTAAAATCATTTAAAATCCAAACGATATAAAAGAGAGTCCTTCAACTTGCAAAACTTAATAGAGACACTTGGTCTTACAGTAATTACAAAATTATGACTATTTTTTATTTGCAAAAGAAAAGATAAAATAGAGGTTAAACAAAATATCCAAAACTTTGAGTCTCCATTTGAAAACCCAAATTAGACTGGCTCCTAACCATAATGGGGCTACTATGCTACCGCCATTGTGACCAAGATCAAAATACAAAACGATATTTCTGAATTTGTGATTATTCAAATAGTGATAAATTCATTTTACTACTTTTTTTTATTTTTATTTTAGGAAATTATAAGTTTATAATTCAAAGACTTTGAACCTCTAAAGTCTTGAAAAGAGAGTTTTGGAGACTTCGTTTTTATTGTTCAGTCTTTGGATTCGGCGTAATCCATACATTAGGCAGAACTTCTCAATTTAGAAAATTGTTTCTTTGGTACCTACTTTTCCACACTAACAATAGCATTTTTGTCTGTCTAGATTTTTCTAGAAAGAGTCTTTCAAGAAAATTAAAGCTTGATTGTGAGGCCTTAGAATCTTGACAACAAACAATAGGAGATATCGAAATCTAATACCGTGTAAACTGGGTTTTCTTTGTTGACAGCTTGAAATTTTGGTAAGGTATGAGTCCCTAAGTAAAATAATAATAAAAAAGTCTGGTTAAAATGGTTCAATGTCAAAGTTCAGTGTCAAATTGTCAATTAGTTAATGCATGGAGTATCTTTGATTTTTTTACTTAAGTTGTTTTGGTTTAAATCGATTTGAGGTTATGGCAAACAACACCCTCCCATAGACAACAATCCCCATGGGCAGTCCAAGAGGCGAGCCGGTTAGAAAGATCAATAAGGTCTTGCTTGAACTTGAGAAGAGCATGTCGCTCGGTATCGATGCAACGAACCTCAGAGAGTCCGGTGTAGAAGAAGAAGAAGTAGTTAGGAATAAAGAGAAATGCAAGGAAAAGGAATGAAATGGGTCTTAAGGAACCCTTCATCATCAGATTATTATTATATTATTAGCTGCAAGTGCAAGGCTTACTCATAAAAAAATTACACTAAACATTGAATGCTAATTTATAGGAGATTGACGACAGTCTTGTGCTGATCAATTTTTTATTTATTTTTAACCCTTGGGATTCACGTGATGATTAATAAAATATAAAAATATAGCATGTTTAACATAAAATAAATAATAAAAAAGCGAGTCTCCTAAAGTCTTCCACTCTAAAAAGTTGTGTGTTTTTCATTTTTCTATAAAATAGAAGTTTATTATTTTGTTTTGTCAAAAAGAAAAAGAAAAAGAAAAAGAAAATTATTGTTTGGCATTGTCTAACACAATTGATGGGGAGTATGCTCAATAAAATAAGAAGGACGTTAGTTTAAATCTCTCATTTTTCATTCCTTGAGGCCAAACATTTTTTATAATTTTTTTTGGTTAAAAATAAAATAAAACAAAAGGCTTGTCTTCCACTAAAAAAGTAAAAAATAATAATAATTTTGTCTTATCGTAAGCATTCAAAATTTCTAATCAATTCATGATTCATGTTCATAGAGTTTAGACTACAAAAAGCAACCACAATCATCTTTCTCAGGAGTCACAAAACATAAACCCTTTTGCATAGTCTTCTACTGCAAAAAAAGAAGTCTTCCACTATAAAAAGCAAGTCTTTCAATTTTAAAGACATTAATTGCACGAGGAATATTATAAACATAGTAGTTTTTACAATAGCTGAATAGACAAATTTTTATCAATTCTTTTATATAAATATATATATATATATATTTTTTTTTTAAATGAGTCCTCTAGTTTGCATAATGTTAATAGAGACAACTAGTCTCATAGTAATATGAAAGGAAGTACTAAATTTGCTATCAAAGTTTCTCTCCTCTCTTCCCCCTAATTCGGTACCGCCAATTGTTGACACAATCAACATAACACCTATAAATGAAAATGTTAATAATATTTAGTTGAAAGACTCATAAAATTTTAAGAAAAATAACCAAAACTTTGAGTCTCTTATTCAAAAACCCAATTTAGATCAAATGCCTCCTAACCATAATGGGTCTACTACGTTGCCACCATTGTGATCAAAATCAAAATACAAATCGATAATTCTAAACTCCTAATTGTTCAAATAATGATAATTCAATTTATATGATTTTTTTTTTTTTGAAAATTACAAATTTATAATCCAAAGACTTTGAACATCTAAAGTCTTAAAAGAGAGTTTTGGAGACTTCGTTTTTCTTTTCCAAAGTCTTTAAAGCCTCATTTACGTTGGGCAAAACTTTCCACACGTTAGTGTCTAGTTTTCTCCACTGTATAGTTTTTCCAAGAAAGTGTAGTTCTAGTAAAGTAAAGCTCATGGGTCCTCAAAATTTTGTCCACCGCCTAGTTTTTCCAAGAAAGTGTAAACTTTCCACACGTTATAGACTTTTAGTGTCTAGCTTTCTCCAAGAAAGTGTAGTTCTAGTAAAGTAAAACTCATGGGTCCCCGAATCTTGTCCACAGTCTACCATCTAGTTTTTCCAAGAAAGTGTAAACTTTCTACATGTTATAGTGTCTAGTTTTCTCCAAGAAAGTATAGTTTTAGTAGAGTAAAGCTCATGGGTCCCCAAAATCTTGTCCACCTAATTTTCCACACTTTAGTGAAAGTGTAATTCTAGTAACACTAGCATTTTCTTTTTTTGATAAATAGTAACACTAATGTTGAATACATTCAATAGCATTTTTCTCCATTTAATTTTTTAGTTGTTTCTCAAAAAAAAAAAAATGTAGTTAATATAACTTATAAATATATTTAACCTAAAAAGCTGAAACGCAACATATATGAGCTCAATTATAATATATTAATCACTCATTCCTTTCATTATTATTCGATGTTGGACTTCACTCGCACGTTTACACCCAACATCTAACACTCTTATTAAAAAAAAAACATCTAATTCTCGAGTTCTAAGAAGTGACAAAGCTGATGTGGATAAAAAATCCATGTAGAACTTAAGTCTTAGAGACTCAAGTTTCTTAAAATAAATTATAAGATTGTTATAACTTATAAGAGAACTTGAGTCTTAAGGATTTTTATAACATTTAGTTTCCTTTAAGGAATTGAGACTCGAATTCCATGTGAATTTTTATCCGAACTCGAGTCTCCACATTGATTTTTTTATCCACATCATATTTGCCACCTCTTGGAACTCGAGTCATCGAGACATGAGTTTCTTGAGTGAACTCGAGTCTTAGAGACATGAGATGCTTCATAACTAAAATGTTTGTTTTTCGGCCACATAATAAAATTGTTAACAAAAACTGTCCAAAGGGGAATAAAATCCAGGTTTTCTTTGCTGATGGGGTGAAATTTTGGTAGGGTACTGAAAGTCTAGATATAATTCCCCAAGTTAGAAAAAAAAAAAAAGAGAGACTATTAAAATGTGTTAGTGTCAATTAGTGAAATGCATGGAGCTGTATAAGCATCTTTGACGTCTTATGTTAGTTGTTTTGGATAAAATGCTTCTAAATTAGGATAAAACTCATAAAAGTATCTTGTCTCTCTCTCTCTCTCTCTCTCTCTCTCTCTCTCTCTGGGGAATCATTACGGAAGGTTAAAAAGGAGGGCAAACCCGTGACGATTATGATGGACCAAGTGAAAAAGGAAGCTCTGATGAACTACCACACCCGGCCACAAAGGAATGAAAGGTTCACATACTCTATGGCCCATGGTGACTATGAATGTGAGCAGTACTTGGAATGTGGTGGCTTGGAAGGTTGATAGAATTTGGAAAATGGGTTCAAATACTCTTTAAATCATTGGATTTCTTGAATCCAAATTAATTCTTATTTTTTATATTGATTATTGTTGGTTGCTGCATTATCATTTTTCCTTTCCTTTGACATATACTCTTTTTTTTTTTAGGAAAGTGTCTTGGGTCATTTTGGTTGGAGTAATTTAATTTAAAAACAAAACTTTATAAATTATTTTGTAAAACAGAGTCTTATAAAATAAAGCAACTTTGTGTTAATTATTTGTGGTAATTGCTCACTTCACATAAGATTATTGGACTTGTTCGCAATGAGAAACTGTCACACAGCTAGGAGACAAGAAGACAATTGCAATTCATTGTAGGCTAATGACTCTCATTCTCTTATATTCAAAGCTAAAATCAGCACTCTCGATGCTCATACTTATTAAGTCATTTAAAAATTTTCAAATTGTAATATATGCATACCACTGCAAACAATATAATTGGAATTAAGTTCTATGTCATTACGTATGACATATGTGAACTCATATCTAGATTTCAATCAAATGACAATGCTAATGCAACTTGGTTACAGTAATTGAAAGTACAAGGATTAATAATTTAGATAGAGGTAGCATCTAGCTTCCTCCCATGCGTAAATACACATGTTAAATATTTTCCATAGTTGTGTACTAACTTTCAATCAAAGAAAATCTTATTTTCTGTTTAAGAGAATAACTTACTTTTGTATTTGTTAAGGGTCTTTGTGCAGCAGTGACATGCGTCTCATTTTGAATCCTTTGATATATTAGTGGCTACGCTTTGGTTTATTTGGGTAGTCAAGTCCTATACTCACGCCAATAGGTTGTCCATTGCTCACTACCTTTGCGATTTCTCCAAGGCAAAAGACAGTATAATGGGTAATGAAAATAATTGATAGGCTAAGAATGTATTAACCCCTTGTGATGAATTAACCAATTAATTAGCCAAGTTAATTAATTAATTCAATTAGCATGCAATACGCGTGGTAGCACAAACAAATCACCAAATAACTAAATGTAGTAGAAATTAAATTTGACACGAGTGATTTGTTTACGAATAGGGAAAAACACCGAGACAAAACCCCACAAGGTGAATTTAAGGTCACCACTCCTGAAAATCCACTATTATCAAAACAAGCAGTTACAAGTAAAGGAATCCTAGTACCTTATACTAACTTACAGTTGAACTCTTACCCCAATACCCAATTGGACTTGTTCTGTAGTGAAAATATCTCCTTTTAATGCACGGCTTCCAGTATGTAACTAACCAATCTGATGTGTAAATCCTAGTATGCGGCTTACTCCTTTGCACTAATCTAAGTACGTGACTAACACCAACTTGAGAAGAATGTTAGCTGCAAAGTTCTTCGATTAATCAACACAATGAAAATCATGAAGCTCCTTAGTTACAAAACCCTACAGTGCACAAACACAGCAGCTTCTTCAAAAGAAAGATGAACTAGGGCAAATTCTGTCTCCGGTCACAATTTGCATGAACAAAACTTTGCTTCACACATGCGCCACCTTTGACGGCCCTTAAAATAATCTTTATATATGTCTATGGTTGTGAGAAAAGAAAGCCTAAACATGTACATACGAATTGGAATGAAATCAGATATGAAAAATTAATTTTCATAAATCTCGACAAATAGCTTATCTATCGAGCAGCTGTCAAGCATTGGGTTAGAATAGCCTTTTAAGCCTCAATAGATACTAGCTGTTGAGCTTTAAAATCTAGCACCTCTTCACTTGATTCTTGGACAGACTTGCATGGCTTTAACACTTGAACTTGAAACCTTGTTCCTTGAAGCATTAAACACATCTTAGATCTACTCAATTACAAGTAAAGTACGTTTTGTCAAATGATTAGCTGATTCTATAATGACATATGTTCCTAACATGATTCACATATGTCCTAATAATAATAAACTAGTGTGAAAAATAGTTTTCTCATGTATGGATTATTTTAGCATGATTTGAGTTATGAAGCATAATTAAATTTGAGAAAATATGTTACGCTATGAAGTATATACGAATACATATGAAGAAAATATGTGTAGATAACTATAAGCAAGTCCAAGCAAGTATCTTTGACAGTATTAAACAGATATATTTGTCTATGCCCAACTTAATTTATGTATAGTTTTAAATCGATGCCAACAAATACATTAAGCAAGATTATATGTAGATTATATTTTAGGCATGGTTTTACTATGTTTATTGTAAATCCTCAAACCCAAAAGTATGTTCCACCACAATTTTGATGATATATGTTTTGTATTTTCAGTTCAATGTTGTTAACCATTTCTAATTTTAATAAGATTTTTCTCAAAGAAAATGTAGGGATACACATTGAGAAGACTTTGAAACCCAATGGCATTGATTTATTTTGTTGTCGAGGACATTAGAACTTAAAAAAAAAAACCAATGTCATTTCTTACGAACTCAGTTTTTTTTTTTTTTTTTTTATTCTTTGGTTTAATAACTGATTATTATTTTATTTAGTTTCTCAACACTTACAAATCTTCTACAAAACTTAAATTTACAAGAAAAATAAGCTAAATAATAGAGAAAACTTTTCAAAAGAAACTTTTATTAATAAAAAAAAAAGTTACATTGCAAATTGCATTTTCTAACTCTGCTTAAAATATAACTTCCCATCATCCTTCTCATTCTAAAAAGTATTTATAGGAAAGATTTAATCCTTTAAGAGATGAAATAAGTCAAATAACACAGTCCTACTTCTACAAGAGAATGGAAAACAACTTAATTAGAAAAAAAAAAAAAAAAATCCTAATTCAAAAGAACATGAAATTCTAGTCCAACTAAGAAAGCATAAAAAAAAGTCCAGCCCAAAAGAACCAAATTTTGTAAAACCATTAAAAAAAAAAAAAGGCCCAAATCTGATCCATTGGGTCCAATCATTCTCTCTAGTCACTCACCACCAATGTTCGGTACACAGGTTGCAGAAGAACCCGCACAAATAACATTCGCCATTTTCATATTTTTAACGGATAAATAAAACTTCGAGTTTTCAAAATTCGCTCTCTCTCTGTCTCTCTCTCTCTCTCTCAGTAGTTAGTATGGGTGTGAAGAACTTGTGGGATATCTTGGAATCATGCAAGAAAACTCTACCACTTCACCATCTGCAGTAAGTTTCCCACGTTTCTTTTCTCTTTTTCTCGCCAACCAAACAGACCCTAATGATTATTTTTTTCTTTCGGGATTTATGTTTGGTTTTTAAAATTTTGAATTATGGGTTTTTAGGAACAAGAGGGTGTGCATAGATCTCTCTTGCTGGATGGTTCAGCTTCAAAACGTTAGCAAATCACACTCTTGTATGAAAGAGAAGGTTTATCTCAGAGGTCTCTTTCACCGCCTCAGAGCTCTCATTGCTGTTAATTGCACCATTGTTTTTGTTACAGGTACTTAATTCATATGCTTTTGTGTTTCTGGGTTTCTTCAATTCTGTCATTTACTTTTAAAACTAGATGTGGGTTTTTTAATTTAATCTTTTACTTATTGTGAAGATTGGGTTTTTGGTTTTTTGTCAAAGAATGACTAATGGGGCACTTGATTTTTAGGAATAGTTTGCATAGATGTTTGAGTTGGTGATTTTTCTTTTTTAAAATGAGACTCTTATAATAATGTCACTGTTCTCTGTATACACACTATGTACATGGGATTTGGCCCCTTTAGAGGTTAATTTATGAATTCTTGCTTATCTTTGACTATGTATATGAAAACTATGTATTCAGTTAAATGTCATTGCCTTCAGAGCATGGCATTTGACCACATATCTTAATTTTAAGTAATCTTTGCTGCCTGTAGATGGATCCATTCCTGCTATTAAGTTATCAACTTATAGACGCCGCTTAAATTCAGGAAGTGAGGTGAGAAACCTTGTGTGCAAATCCAATCACTGTATGTTGTTTACTTCCTTTTAAACTTATTTTGGGTCCCTTTCTTTTTTTTTCTTTTTTTTTGTGGAAAGTTCTTCATGCTATCTTGATTTGGTTTATGAAGGCAGGTTACTCAAGATGATAGAAACTTGCAAAATGTTACCTCTCTACAAAGAAATATGGGATCTGAGTTTTCATGCATGATAAAAGAGGCTAAAGTTTTGGGCATGGCACTTGGCATTGCTTGCTTAGATGGGTAATGTCTACTGTTAAAGTAAAATTTTTTAATATAGGATTATAGAAGCAAGAACTCACTAGTTTTTTGTCAAATAAAGGAATATTAAATTTATCTACATGAAATCTTTTAATGGGTTTAATGAATAAAAAAGTGTAACAAATGGAAACCAAAAGAATGAAATAAATAAATATAAAAAATTTATTTTATCTTATTAATCTAACCAATCTT
Organism: Quercus aquifolioides; assembly: GCA_019022515.1. Classification (NCBI taxonomy): domain Eukaryota; kingdom Viridiplantae; phylum Streptophyta; class Magnoliopsida; order Fagales; family Fagaceae; genus Quercus; species Quercus aquifolioides. Next base: position 18,581,721 of record CM032335.1, on the reverse strand, counting down.
GAAAACAAATTTCTTGTCTAATCTAGACTTTTCAGGTCTAGTATGGTTTATTTTGCATGATATTATGGTAAATCATGATGCACCACTTTATTTAATAAAAATATATATGGGAATATGTTTTCCTTAAAAGAGGAGAGAAGGGCTTTGATTCATGGAAATGCTTTTGTGAAAAAATATTCGCAACCCCCTCACCCCTTTTTTTTTTCCTTCTATTGTAAACAAAAAGACCTGGACTAACTCTATATGTTTTTATTTTATTTTTCTAAAATTTAGGATTGAGGAAGCTGAAGCACAGTGTGCATTACTAAACTCAGAATCATTATGTGTGAGTACACTTTTTACTGTTAGTCATGTCGGGATTATTCCATAGGAGATGCATACTATGCACTATCATATTCTCATCATAAAAAAATCACTGACATTGTTATCATCATTATCATTTTTCATTAACATTACTATAACGACCATCAGGATGGATGTTTCACTTCGGACTCAGATGTCTTTCTTTTTGGTGCAAGGACCGTGTACAGAGATATATGCCTTGGTAAGTAGATTCACATTTGGTTGCATATTGAAATTCCTTAGAGTAACTTGTATTTTGTGTACTAATTATGCATCCATTTTGCTAATAAATTAGGAGATGGTGGTTATGTCACTTGCTATGAAATGACAGACGTAGAGAGACGGCTTGGATTTGGAAGGAACTCATTGGTAAGTTTCTAACTGTGAATGTAAAATATTTATGAAGCTTTTTAGAAAAAAAAATGATAATTCCTTTGCTATGCAATTGATTAACAATGACAACAACCAAGCCTTAGTCCCAATTGTTTTGAGCTTGGCTATGGATCCTTAACAGATCAGTCACGGCCGGCTATATGTATACTTTTCTGCCATAGGCAAGTGCATCCATAATACTTAGTAATATCTTCAAAGTTTATCGTTCACCTGATGCAACAATAATGAGCAACTTTGAGAGAAGGCCAAAAGGTTGATACTAAGCTGCAAAAGCATTTACATCTTGGATTTAAGATATGACAAGAAGCCCTCCTTCAACTCCTTTAAGAAACTATGTTCTTCTATGTGATATAGCTCTGTTTTAGGAATTGTTGTTCGTGAGAGCTTCTCATATGGAACTGATTACGTGTGTGCGTGCGTGTATGTTTATGTGGATGCATGGGTTTCTAGCTTTGTCTCAATAATATTGATCGCAATCTGCTTCATTTTCTCCTTAAGAAATGGCATTTATAAAATCTTTTATCTAAGTTTCTACTTTTATATATTCCATTTGAGTCAAGCTTCCTCCACTTGTAACAAGCTAGGTGACTCGGTAACTTTTTGGATAAGTAACTCAGTAACTTGTGATCTTCAGATTACCCTTGCACTACTTCTTGGCTGTGACTACTCTCAAGGAGTTCATGGTCTGGGTCCTGTAAGTTCTAAACCTGTTCTTTCTCTTTGGTGGACTACATTCTTCTTTGTGTACCTATCAGATCTCATTTAGAATGGTGAATGGAAGCTTATGCTGTTGTACTAAAATTTCCATCTTCAGGAGTCCGCTTGTCAGATTGTTAAATCAGTTGGAGACAATGTTGTCCTTCAAAAAGTTGCCTCTGAAGGACTGTCCTTTGTAAAAAAGAAAAGAAGTTCAAAGAAACAGGGGGCTGTTTCCAAGTGCAATAATAACAAGGAGAACTCACTGGATCATGATATGAATGTTAATGGTGAATTCTAGAAACCTTCTATAGTTCATGTGACAGGCCTGCATGTGGTTCTATTATGCTGTTTTGAAACTTTTTTGCAAGCTACTGAACTCTGTCTCAAATGACACTTTCTCCTCCAATAAGAATGGGTGGAGGGTCAGGTTATGGGTACAAAACCCACTAGGTGTAAGTGTGTGTAACAACAATAACCAAAATAATAACAAAGCCTTAGTCCCAAATTTTGGGTTGGTTATGGATTGTCAACAAATTAGTCAAGGTCGACCGCATGTATTAATTTCCTCCATTCTATTTTATCGGTCTTTGTACCTTCCTTAATTGAAATTTCATGTTTTACTGCTTCTACTAATGTCTTTATTTCTTTTCTTTTCTTTTTTTTTTGGGGGGCGGGGGTGGTGTTGGGGGTTCATGGGTGTGCTAAATTTGAATTAGGTTTACAATTTAGTTGTGATTGAGTAGCAGTATAGGATAATGATTTTGATCTTTGAGAAAAAAGGTTGTGATAAAATTGGGTTTTTGGGTGACTTTAATAAATCATTTATAAAATGCTTTAGTTAGTAGGTATTTTTTGACACAAAAAATAATTGCTATATATATATATATATATATTTGTGTGTGTTTGGACTTTGTGTGGACATTTTTCTCATGCTTTTATAGGATTTGCTTCATAAGTGAGAGACTTGTTTTATCTTCTAGTTATATTTATATATAAAAAATGTGAAAAGGGGTAGAGGAAGACCTAAAATAACGTTGGTAGCCAAGGAGGGTAGTTGATTTTTTATCTGGGTGGAGGATTTGGTTTGGGATGCACTAATTGGTGATTTGGAATTTTTCACCGTTATGTTTGATGTGGCTAGAGGTCAGGACATGGTGCGATGACAAGTGTCTTTCACCAAAAGTTATAAGTCGTGGTGTTCGAGTCCAAGAAACTCTCCAAAACAAATCAAAAGTAAGGCTACCTACCATGATCTCTCCAAGATGCCCGCAAAAAATGGGAGCTTTGTGCACTGGGTATGACCTTTTTAAAAAATTTAAAAAAAAAAAAATTTGATGTGGCTATTGTGGAAGGAGCACAATCATTGGGTCTTTAAGGATAAAGTCAATTTAAAGAACTAGCTTGAAGTCTTGCTACTTCAATCTTTGTTTGATTGATCATGTGTGTGGGATCTCAAATAATACCTCTTTTGTGTAATTTTGTAATTCTTTTAGGTTATGGAGTACTTATCATCATGAGTCAGTTAAAACTTTTTTCATTAATAGCTTATTTTACCAATAAAAAAAAGTGAAAAATGATATGATAATTAAAGACATGACAGATAGCATGATTTTGGATAGGATAATATATGTGGCCTACCCTAAATTAGTTTATTGAGATCCATAGCCAATCCCAAAATTTTGGGATTAAGGTTTTGTCGTTGCTATTGTTTTATAGCTATGCATGTGTTTTGATTATTAGTCCAAATATTTGGTTTTACAAATGGAAGACTTCACATTTCTGTTACCATTGAACATTTTTTGGTCTTGTAGGAAGTAAGCATGATTCACAAAGGGATGACCAGCACTTGCTAGTTATTGATGCATATTTGAAGCCCAAGTGCCATTCGGCAGATTCTGATGCTGTGCATAGGTAAAAACATCAGTTCTGTTGTTTGTTGGGACTAATGCTTGTTGCTGCATATGTGAGTGTTTAGATATGTAATATGTTTGGACCTTTTTTTTCCCCCCTTTTCATCCCTTCGTGTAACTTATAGATGATTTGTTATACACCATCTTTCATTTCTTTCTTCTGCTCCTGTCATGTCTTAAACTCTAACGAACTCAACCAGTCAACCCCCTGCCCAATTCCAAAAGCTGAACAGCAGCTGTAAGGTTGTGGCTTTTGATCATTTTACAGATATGGGAATGCAACATGTATTTATATGAAAGGATCAATTAGGTAAAATTCTTTAAAAGAACCCAGTCTTTCTGATTCCATTAGAGTATTGGAAATAATGATATTTTTTCTGTTTATTCCCCCCCCCAAAAAAAATCCAATAGAATGTCCTGTCTTTTTCCCTGGCTTTTCTGATAAAAGCACATATGATGTGATATTACTCCCAGCATGTCAAGCATTGCTGTTTTTAAAATCTACATCCCCACCCTGTGATAGGAATGCATATTTCATTATAACTGAGACTAATATGCAACTTCATTTGGTTTTGGCAAAGCTAATTTACTCAGCCAAAATTCTATATACTCTGGCTGATTCTGCCAAGTGTTATGTTAAACGTCTATGATGGCATTTTGAACTGGAAGTTTGATTATGTCAGTTGAGTATTTGGCCCATGGAAAATCTTTTAATGATAGAAACACTTTAATGCAATGAAGCACTTATCTGTAGATCAGTTCCATATCATCTAGTCTCTAATATTATTATGGTAAGAATATTTTGGTCTTTTTAGAATTATCTGCTTAAGAAGACAAGTTATATGTATAGGACAAGTTACTTATAAACTGGGAGATTTTTTTTTTCTTCACCAGTGGGTATTATAATTAATGAGCTTTTCACAAAATAATAAATAAAGGGCATGAAAATAGACATGAATACACCTTTAAATTTATTATTTGCAAAGGCTTAGCATGTATCTCATGCAAAATGCTACATGAGTGCCCGCACCTGATATCTGCACAAAAATCACCTTGTAATAGTGCTAGAGTTGGTAGTACCTGTTAACCTCAATTTCCTGTAATGGGCCACAGCATGTATATCAATCTGAACCTATGCATGGTTCAATAGGGTGCACCAAAAGCAGTGAAACTCAAGCTCTTAGCTTACCATCAGCTGGGTAAGTTTTAGCTTTTCCTGCTCAGCCTGTATTATTCTTAGCCCATCTAGAACTGGATTTAGACTGTGGTAGTGTGGTGCTTATATTGCAAAATCTTGGGAGTGAAGTACTGAAGTTGCTTTTTTATTGCTTTGCCTTTGTAGGGCTCTTGCTCAATATCCTTTTCAACGTGCCAAACTTCAGCAGATATGTGCTCAGTTTTTTGAGTGGCCTCTTGATAAAACAGGTTCTTCATTCATTCCCTTGTTCATATTTCATGCCTTATATGCTCATGCACACATACATCAAATGTAAGAATTTATACAAGCACATTGTTGATTTTGGTTGTCTTAAATAGTCAGAGTTTGTAGTGGCTAAATGGAAGTCAAGGATTTTGGCTATTGTCCTGGTAACTCCCAAAACAAAATTCTCATGTGAAGTCAGAATGTCGGATCTTTCCAATGGTTAAAATTTTTGGTGTGTTTTTTTCAGTGGTTTAAAATTTTAAATTGTTCAAGTCATCTAATTTGGATCTAAAACTTGGTGGATTAGGAAAATATGCTGTAATTGTAGGATGCTTATATTTGAGAATTGTCATGCCAGATGCTTCAAGAGCATGAACCCTGTCCATCTGTGTGCATCACTTGTTTGTAGTCCGAAAGATCTGCAGAATGTTATGGGTTCTATAAATCTTAGTTAAAAAACTTAATACATATTGAACAAGCTCAAGTATTTCACCAAGAGTCTTGCAGCTCAGTGGCATTGCCTAGTCTGCTTCCTGAGGAGAACCAGGATTCGAATCCCCCCTCCCCCACTTGTTGTAACGTTTGAATTAAAAAAAGAAAAAGAAAAGAAAAAAGCACAAGTAACTCAAAATGCCTGCCATATCTATTCTAATATATATGTGATATGAATATGTGAAAATCTTGGGTAGGGCATGGATATGGCACATATCAATTTGAGGTAAAAATTGATTGTTTGAGGTAAAAATTGATTGTTCTTAAGGAAAAATAGGGATTTCAACAGATATAAGTGAGGATATATTTTACACCCCCTGTACTTGTTCTATTTTCATAAAGTCATTACACAAGAAAAAAAAAAGTTTTAGACCTTCAAAATTCTAAATCTTCATAAATGTCTAGCATGGGTTTGGATCATTTTTAAAAAAAAATCTTCATAGTTTGTTTAATTATTTGTAGCTATTTTATGCCTTTAAAGTTTGTTATTCATCTTTTAAACTAAAATTTGGCACATTTATTACAAAATATTAATAAGCTTAACCCTGTCATATCATATCCCAGATTAAAGAAATGAAGTATTGCTGGTATCCATATTGTATCATATTGGCATTTGTGCTTGATGCTTCACAGATACTTAGTTATTGTTTTCTCAGTTTCCTACCCATGGGCTTCACAATAGATTAATTCATGGTTAATATTATACATTCACTAAGACGTTTGCTGTGTCCATATTTCTAGATTTTTGGGATTTTCTGTCAACACAATTTGCTTGTGTCCAAAATCATAGAAAATATGGGAATTTTTTGAGGTTACAGGGTGTCATAAAATATAATATCTATAACATTTCCTAGATTGTATGGCAAATTGGTCTATTATATGTTTTTCCAGTTTTTTTTTTTTGCCTTCTTATTTTTGTTTTTTTACCTTATTCATGATTCATATCTCAGATGAGTATATCCTTCCAAAGATTGCTGAACGAAACTTACGGCGATTTTGTAATTTGCGATCAACTTCATCAGATCTAGGACTGAAGCTTCCATTACACAAGGTACTACTGTTCTTTTTTTTTTTTTTTACACTAATTCCTTATTCATTAATGGTTTACTCAAGGTAAATTATGATGATAGAATTCTGTTTGGTCACTCATGTCCTATAAACTTGCACAGTTGCACCATTAGTACTACCCTGGAAGATTTTAAAAATAGCATTTAAAGAATGAATGTCAATTGTCATTTGCATTATATTGAAAGCTATGCTCTATCCTTCTGCTTGGACTATTTTTAAAATTGGAGCCACTAGCTCTTTTGATTTCATGATATGCTAAGAAGCAATTCTGGCATAAATTTATTGTAGTTACTGTTGAAAATAAGGTAACTGATTATATGTACTTTATAAAAAAGTGCAATGACTTTATCCATAGGACGTATAAATGCCCCCTTTTCACATTTAAACATAGTTGATAAAATCTGAGTGAATATGTTGTTTGTACTTTTCTATCTTTAACCATTTTGTGGCATATTAGGTTTACGATTCCTCTTTCATTTGACTAGTAATATTTCCCAATTACAGATACCAGTTAAATGCCCTGTCTCAAAAATTATCAAGCATCGAAAGGTTCAGGGAAGAGATTGTTATGAGGTCTCATGGGAGGATTTAGATGGACTTAAGACCTCCATAGTACCAGCGGATCTTGTAGAGAGGTAATGAATTTTATCCTTTTGTAGTGACTTAAGTATAATGTTGGGTGGTGCTGCATCTAATCCGAGACGGATTTTGTGTTGCATGCACATTGAAAGATTTTGTTTGAGATTGCAACTTATAACAGGCATGGAATCTTTTCTAATGAAAGCTTAGGTTTTTTTAACAATCAATCAATAGAGTATGTTTCTGTTTTCCCCTTTTTTTTCTTGGAGTTTAGACCAATATGTGAGTAGAAAAAAGAACATATTTAAGTACAACAAATATTCTTAAATAATGCATTGAGAGGAACGCATCAAGAAGACCGTTCATATTCTATAGTAATTAATGAATTTCTGGTAAAAGCTTAATGCTGTGTAAATGTTTTTTTTTTTAACATTTTCATGGCCCATACAGAGGGTATCCAGTTCTACACCTGGAACTGAGCAAACAAAAAGTTCTACAATCATTTTTCAGATATTTCTTAGGGGTATTCTGGATAAGCAAATAGTATTTATCTCTGTTTTTATTTTAATATCTTTTAATACTGGAAAATTCGTTTTCCTTATCCTTTATTCCTTTTTGTTTGTCCAAAGTGCTTGTCCTGAGAAGATTGTGGAATTTGAGGAGGAAAGAGCTGAAAGGAAGAAACAAAATCACAGGAAAACAAGGCCAAAGAAATCAGAAAAGGGATCTTCTGTGACTGAAATTGATCTAAAACTCCAAAGACTATTACTTGACATCGAATTAGAAAGCAGTTCTGTTCACAATGCCTCCTTTTCTTCAAATGTGGAGATATCAGAAAGCCATACTGCTGCACCAGAAGTTGATCTTACAAACCAAGATCTGTGGCTTGATCCAAAGAGCAGTGATGATATATCTTGCAATGAAGTTGGTCCAAGTACTGCTAAAAGTGAGGTCATTGATCTCTTAAGCCCTTCCCCGCCAAGACAATCCCGTATCGTATCCAAATTTCCAAAATCAAATGGTCAATGTATTGATGTAATTGATTTGAGTGAATCAGAAACTGATGTGTCTCCTGAACATGAGAGGAAGGGAAGAGAGTTAAGATTGTTCTTAGCCAGCATTAGGGATGAAATCTCTTGAACGGCCATGAAGAAGTTTAATGTAATTGTAGTTTGGATTTTCCCAATGTCATGTACCTCTTCAGTCTCCTCTTTGTGGTTAGTAGAGACAGTGTGGTGTTATCTTGTATACATCCTGTGTACTAAGGTTTGTTCTTTTCTTTTAATGAATTTTTTGCTTATAAAAAGTGTGTTGTATAAAAATCATATTTAGATGTATTAACAAGGATACTGGATAAATTAATCTTAAGGCAAACGTAGGATGTAAAGTTCAAATTCTTTCATTCTTAGATCTATAGTTCTTGGCTTTAGACCTTTCCGGTAGTTTGTGATTTGGTTTCGAGCTAAAGGTTGTATTCCATACTTCAATTTTGCCTGTGGATTTTCAAGCTTATTACTTTTATTATTATTAATTATATTTTGCACATTATCAATGACAAATCAATTCAACCTTATCAACATCATAAGCATAAGTTCAATCTTAAGAGGGGGTAAGGAAAATTTATTGAGCAGCCCAGGAACTTGGGCTTGATTGGTTTATGTTATAAGAGAGTATTCTGAAAAATATGTGAGAACTTAGGCCTAATTGGTTTTCCAGTTTTCCACCATTTCAAGAACATAGTAGGAAGATTCCATTCTGTTCATATATATTACATTTTACAGTGATTTTTGTTTTGTGATCCCCTGCCCTCCGCAGCCAGTTAGCATCCGAAGAAAAGCCAAACAAACCACCCTCATTCCTGTAAAAACCAGTTGGATTTTCTTAAGCTCATGCTAGCTTACATTACTGTTTTCTCCCTTCATCCTCTCTTGTATATTTCCATGGTTTGTCACTAGTAGTTATATTTGAAGGTCTGCTTTTGAGGAGCTCTGTACCAGCACCTCACCAGCTCCTCCATTAACATTGCTTCATGTTAGTAACAAGGATTTAACGAGTGATGTAGTCTGCTTGCTTTTCAGTTTCAATCTTTGGTTGAATATGCCAGTAATAATAAGCTTGCTTAATGTGCTCCCTTTTAGTACTTCCACCCTGCCAATTCACTGGGTTCCTATTTGTCTTATCAAAGCAGAGAGTTTCTCAGGCAGACTTTTTAACTTCAACTTTAAAATGAGAACCACTCCATAAACAGAGAACCTAGTGGGAAAAAAATCAGTGATTGGAAATGTAGCATCTAAAATAAAAAAAAAAAGGTAGCTAATTTTTTGCTGGTAAAGAAAATACTAATCAAATTAATGTTAGGAACAAAAAAAGCTAGACCTTTATTTCGGATGAAGTTCAAATTTGCTGCGATGAACAAACCATCAATTCTTCCTCCACTTTTTCTTTCATTTGTTTTGTTCACCCTCACAAAAAGATTGTAATACTTCACCAGGTAGGTATGGAAAGAAAATTAAACATATGAATCACAGAATTTCTAAGTTTCAAATATCTGTCTTCCTTTTTTTTTTTTTGGTCTGCATTTTACAGCAATAAAATCACAGATGAAGTTAACTGAATTGCTGCAGTCTACATAATAGAAAATTCAAGTCAAGAGAGGTGTCCTTATCAACCATATCCTAACCAACAAGAGCAGCGGTTGACAATTCCCATGGGCAATTAGATATCATAAGCTACTGCACAAGAATAAAACGATCACTTACTCAAATATTGTAGCAATGAACTGCTGACAAGAATTTGTAAACCACTGCATGCCCTCATGCTGACCAGGTTGGCCAGTGCCTTTAAGCAGAGACCAATTACTACATTTCAAAAGGGCTGGAACAAAAGCAAATAACAAAGATAAAAGGGAAGATGACAAGATATTTCTATGCAATTCTTGCCTCTCCCTCACTGTCAGAATATTTTTTAGAGAGAGAGAGAGAGTGAGAACACCATTGGAAAAACTTACAGTTAAAAATTAGACACAACCCATCGCATTCAATGCACCAAGTAAATGCTTGACTAACTGAAAAGAAACAGTGGTAGAAAAGCCAAAATGTTGGTGCTACCACTTTAGTTAGTGTCCAACGGTTCAGCACTTGTTTTGGGTGAAGGAATAGTTTTCAGATTGCTCTCTGGTAGCTGGAATAGGTGTTGATGTTGCTGGTATAGTCGTTGTTGGTGTCATAAAATATGTCTCAAATCCAGAACTAGGGTAATCTGGATTACCAGGGAACTGTGCGATCAAACCACCTGATGTGGATTGAATTTGGTTTGAAGAGTTGGAAGATGAATGAAGGCTGCTACAACCAGGTAAATCAGAGAGGCTTGACAAGCCTGGTGGAGGAGCAAAGTCTAAGCCTTCACTTCTAAGGACATTACCATGCTCTTCATAGATGGAGGATGAAAGAAAATTCATGCCATGGCTTATAGGAAAGGGGGTTAGAGGCATAGACAGTATTGAACTTGGTGTCCACCCAAGCAAAGCTATTTGGCCTGTGTCATTTGGAAAAACTGGTGGCGGCCCTTGGTATGGTGAAAGATGGCTCGGCAACAAGGATTCTGGTGCTGCCCCCGCTATTCTTACTGCCAACGCATGTCCATCCATTCTGTACCCATTCAAATGTGCAATTACTGCAGCTGCATCAATTTGATTTTCAAATTTGACAAAGCCAAATCCTTTACTAATTCCTGTAATTAGATTCTTCATAACTCTTGCTTTAGTAATCTTACCAAATAGAGAGAACAACTCTATTAATCGGTAGTCATCCACATTTTCTGGTAGGTAGCAAACATAGAGGTTTGTATTATCAATTACTTTGTTAGGTCTGTCTTGTGCTTTTGTAGTTGAGCCAAGGCTGGACACAGAACCCTGCCCCGAGCTGCTCTGTGGAGACATTGTTACTACTTGGCAAGTTTCTGTGGGATGGTTGTAGCTGCCACCTTTATCACAGTGCACATCAATTGGAATTTGTACTTTCTCATACATCCTAGCTGTTTTTACTGACAACATATGTCCATCCATTTTGTACCCATTGAAATGTGTCATTGCTGCAGCTGCATCACTTTGATTTTCAAATTTGACAAAGCCAAAGCCTTTACTAATTCCTGTGGTTTGATTCCTCATAACCCTTGCTTTAGTAATCTTACCAAATGCAGAGAACAACTCCATTAATCGGTTGTCATCCACATTTCCTGGTAGATAGCAAACATAGAGATTTGATTTATCAATTTCTTTGCTAGGTCTGTCATGTGTTTTTGTAGTTGAGCCAAGGCTGGACACAGAACCCTGCCCAGAGTTGCTCTGTGGAGACATTGCTATTACCCGGCAAGTTTCTGTGGGATGGTTGTAGCGGCCACATTTGTCACAGCGCACATCAATTGGATTTTTTACTTTCTCATACATCCCAGCTATTTTTACTGACAACATATGTCCATCCATTCTGTACCCATTGAAATGTGCCATTGCTGTAGCTGCATCACTTTGGTTTTCAAATTTGACAAAGCCAAAGCCTTTACTAATTCCTGTGGTTAGATTCCTCATAACTCTTACTTTAGTAATCTTACCGAATGGAGAGAACAGCTCCATTAATCGGTTGTCATCCACGTTTTCTGGTAGGAAGCAAACATAGAGGTTTGTTTCATCAATTTCTTTGTTAGCTTTATCTTGTGTTTTTGTAGTTGAGCCAAGGGTAGACCCAGAACCCTGCCCAGAGTTGGAGACATTGCTATTGCCCCACAAGTTTCTGTGGGATGGTTGTAGCTGCCACATTTGTCACAGCATACCATTTTAAAAGTAGATTGCCATTGAGGGCAGGCAAAATACTGGTGCCCGTGATCGTGACAAACTCTGCACATATTTGCCTTCAGTGTAGCAAGTTCCTCTAACTGGCCCCGCTTATGCTCATTCATTCCCTCATCAATTGGTTTTAGTAGTTTCTCAATCATCCCAACTGCTGCATCCAATGATTTTTGGTTGTTGGCCTCAACATAGACATGCAAGTCTTCATCATTTTTCTGTGGATCTGTTGTTATGTCTTTACCTCTTAAACGGATCTTAGCCCTTGTTTCCTTCTCCATTCTCTTCTGTGTATTCCCAAGAGGGCCAATTATAGGTCCAATAAAATTGTAGGTAGGATATTCTTTCACCGGTATGTAAAGTTTCTTAAACAGCTTCGAGGACTTATACTCCAAAGGTTGTTGAAGAGTGGGATTCTTCTGAATCAACTTAGATATGATATGTTGACGTTTTTGGAGAAGTTTCTGACGGAGCCTTTCTTGGCGTGTATTTATTCTGATACCAAAGTAATCGTACACTGGTTCAGGTGAAGGAGATCTTTCCTCCATAGGCCTGTCATCATGAAGCTCAGATGCCTGCAACTTTCTGCTTATGTCTACTAGTTCAGCTTTCAACTCCTGAATCTCTGACTCCAATTCTGATCCTGCAACAAGCTCTTTCCTGAAATAAGGCAACTGAAGTGGACCTATCTGTTTCAGCTGCGAATCATCACTAATCCATTTAGTTTTCTTTCCTTTATTAGCCTGATCATTCTCTACTTTGTCCCATCTACTACGTCTTCGTTTTCCAGAACTCCCTGTACCTTCCTGTTGTTTAGAAGAACCTTTATCATCAAGTGTCATGGCAAGCCCAAAGTGACCATGGAGATGAGCAGCATACCAAGATTCTGATTCTGGTTTTAAGGATTCCTCTTGCCTATATTTCTTTTGTGACTGATAACGTTGCAAGGAAACTGACTCGCCAGTTAACGCATCCGGTGACCTCTTCTTCTTGTATGAACTGTTAGGATCAGTGCCTGAGAGGCATTCAGATAGAGATGCTTCTGGTGGATCCTCAACTAGTTCTTCACTCCAATTGTTGTTGCGGTTAAAAAATGACTGAGCATCACATTCTGAAGGCTCCTCAATTTGTTCCAACAGCACCTCACTTGCTTCCTCTTCCTCTTTAGGATCCTCTTCTACTTCACTTGGTTCCTCTTCCGGATCCTCCTCTACTTCACTTGGTTCCTCTTCGGACTCCTCCACAAATGGCTCATTAGCAATGTAATTCCTGTATGAAGAAGACTGAGGAAGACATTTACCGGCTGCTGACACTAAAACTGCTTTCTCCTCTGATCTTTTTTCTTTGATGTCATTCCTTGAAACTCGTGAAAACTTTTGGTTCCTCATTGCACCTAGGTCCTTACCCTGTTCCTACACACAACACAGTTTTTTTTATAGAGAAAACACCTCAAATCAGCGCTATTGCAGCAGCTGAGATTTCAAAATGCACCAGAAAAATGAAACAAGGAAAAGACTAAAGCAAAACAACCCTCCTAAGCAAAATTAGCTACAAGGAATACAGAAAAGGAAGGAAGACAAGCAAAATAAATTTATTTTGATACACAAAAGAAATATTTTGTGATTTTTATTTTTCTAGTTACCTACTATTGCTACTTATACAAATGATATAACTGACTTCGTATTACAGTTCTCAATAAGGTAAGTCTGAATTTATGGATAGTGAAGTGAAGGGTCATGGCTTCTTGGTCACTTCAACAGTTAGGAAGAGGATACATTACATCTAATAGCCTAGCTAAAATAGGTAGAAATGTCCAACCCCAGTCATCTTCTTTGGATTGCTTTGTAAGCAACCACATTCCTTGGGCAATATCACTACCCCATTGCATATTGTTTTTTACATCGATTACTCTTTACCATCATGCCTAGACAACATTTTTCCCAAACTGGTATCTTAACAATGTTAGAGCTTTGAACTAACTTAGGTGGACAATAAAATTAAAGAGCATAAATCAGCAATGCCCTACATGCCATTATCTTCAATATTAATGCAATAGATGAAGGGTATGAAAGAATAAGAGAAACCCTAATATTGATTTGTTATATCTCTCTTGCTTTCTTAGCTCTCAAGCTTTCATATTTGTCATTTTTATCAAGTTTGAACAACTGGGTTAGCAAAAAGCAAGCATGTTTACTTCCTCATAATAAATGAAACAAAGCATTGAATGTAGAAGCTGATAATCAAGTCTAAAAATCCCAAAAAAATGAAAGTATGAAACAGGTCTATTGGCAAAAATAAGAGTACAAAAAGAAACAACAATAACCCCATGAAATAGTTTCAAAAAGAAACGAACCTTTGCTCTTTTGTGAAGCGAAACCAAGACCCAAAAGCAGAAATTACTCCTTCATTCTCTGTATTCTGCAATGGTGGTGGATGGAAATGGTGCTTTTTTCAGATCAATGAAATCATCTCTGAGAGACTGAAAGCTAAATATGGAAAATTATGTACTATGTAACAACTGGCATGTCACACAAATGGGCAATGCAAATGGGCCCCACTTATTACACGTGGAGGATGTACCCGTGGCATTGGCTTAAGAATAACAGGCAACGCAAACTGCGCCTGTTTGGTACTGAGATTTGAAAATGGTTTTCTGTTTTCAAAAACAGGAAAAAAAAAAAAAAAGTGAGGTCCACCAATAAATCTTTTGTTTGACACTAATACTATTTTCAGAACAGTTTTTTTTTTTTTTTATTTTATTTTTAAAAACACCTCTTGAGTTGTTTTCAATTTTCACAATTTGTTTTGAGTGGGAATAGTGTAATAAAATCAGCTTCTATTTTTTATTCAATTTTTTTAATTGTTTGTCATTTCTCTGTCTCTCTGTCTCTCTCTTGCTTATTGACCAGATTTGGGCTAAGCCAAGCTTCGCTAAGCGGTTTGATTATAAACTTATAGAATAATTTTATTGAGAAATAATAAATTAATGATTTAAGTCTAGATTAAGTCAAGCAATCATCTCTAGAGAGAGACTATAAAAAAATGATACATATAAATGTGTAATAAATTGTAATTATATTAATAATTAGTGAGTTGTATACATGACAAAAATATATTCATTTTGCATATATATATATATATTGAGTCACTTCACTATGCAACTAGTGTGTAAATTTAATTATGATATATAGCAATATAACTAAAATAAATCAAAATAAATATTAAATTTATTTTAAATTACCTCAAACATTGGAAGTAGAATTTTAGTTAAAGTAAAATATTAAATTTTATGTGATAGAGTTTATGTAGTGTAAATATTTGGTAATAATGTTTAATCTACAGTAAATTATTTTATAACAATTAATGATAATGATTAAAAAAAATTTAATCAACGCAATCTATCATGCTCAAAGAGAGAAAACAGGAATCTACCTCAAAAGCCTATACCATAACTAAAAGGAAGAAAAATAAAATTGATGTTAATAAAATTATATAGATTACAACCTTAGATTGAGTATTACTTAATGAGTTTTCAACAATCGTAGGATCCATTGATTCTCTTATGACAACATTGAAAAAAGAAAAGAAAAGAAAATATAAAATAACATATACCAATAACTAAAATTGAAAAATAGCTTTAAATTGCATTGAACCTGGTTGGGAATATAACCCAATAGCAATTCTATCTGCACCATCTGGCTTTTTGCATAAAAGCTTGTTGCCTTCCTCCCAATCCCATGATATTGGATCTCAGGCACATAAAGCACACACTCTATACCATTTTTTTTTTTGCTTACTTTATACTCAATAATCAATATCGGCGTTTCTTCCAATTTGGAAATAGGTGGATAATCTTATCATATTTCCACCTAGTATCTCGCTACCAGTGGAGCAAAGATAAAATCTTCTAAATTATAATGATGGAAGGGAAAATTTTAATGAAAAGAAAGTAACTTAAAAATATGTATTAGAGATAATTGAACAAAATAAGTGAAGAAAATTTTTTTTTTTTGATATGAACAAAACTAGGATCCTTAAAAAACTTATTGTTATTTTATCCAAAGAAGTTGATAAGAACAAATAAGTTTTTTTTTTTTTTTTTAATTATCTAAATTATATAGTATATGATTTTTCGAAAACACCCTTTATGCAACTGAATATGGACCTATAGGTACCAAATAGGCTCTCTATGTTCAAATAGTTCTTTTACAATTTTTTTACCGTAACTTGATAATATATGCAACTGTGAACGATAAAAATTAGAGCAGTGACTGTTGCACATTGGTGTGCCCATACACATTGATGTGCAAAAGTATTACAGCAAAAATTACGTTCAAAGTCTTTCTCATAAACAAAATGGCAACACATGCAGCGAATCTGTTATTGAAGGACCACGTCAAGATCAGTGTCTATTGCTACTTATCAAAAAAAAGTGTCTATTGCTCTGAAGTCCTTAACATGAATTGATCTTACAAAAGAGGAGTCATTTTTCATGAGCTATGTCTGCTACTAACATGAACTAGGTTTAAGGAACCCTACTCTCGAGATTCTTCACCTGACATGCATGTCCATTCAGCATTGCCAAAATGCTCACAAGAGAGAGAGGAGACACAGGCTAATAACCACCAATAAAAGTACACAAATACTCCAGGATGGGAACACTTTAACCAAATTCAAATTACACATGATCTGTTTGTAAATTTACATTATTGAATTTGAAGCTGATAATGATGGTGATGAGAGAAAAGGCAATAAAACAAATCATCTAGACCACCACACCCACACAAATGTTACAAACGGGTCCTGACACTCGTGAATAGCAGTGGCAAGATCATGATATCAACACCAACGTAATTGAAATCCATCCAATTGTAGAGACGCTAGATCCTAGATGTAGAACCTCTTCATGCAATTGCAAAGCTGATAATGATGGTGATCCCTACTACCTGACATGTAATTTGAAATATGAAAAGCATCAGTAATGCCTCTTGGCCTGTATGGCCAGGCCAATCAAGAAATGCTGAAAGAGTTCAAAAAAAAACCAATAAACAGATTAATGATTTTTTTTAGTATGTAACAGTTCATTAAAATAGAAGAAAACAGAGCCATATTAATGAAAAACCAGAGTGCTAATCTCATTAACCACGTAACTCATTATGTTTATAAAAATGACCGAAATAAATTGTGAAAAATATTTATAGAAGTCTTATGTTGCAAACATCTACTTACATACAAAGCGGTCACCCCTGGTTCTGAAACTTCCTCCACAATCTTGCCTTGTTCACTGCCATTGTTACGTAGATCCAATCCTTCAGGTTGTCCAAGAACAAGAAATAAAAGCAAAGAGCCGCACACACTCCAAAAACTCACAATATATCCAAGTCCTGCTCCAGCATAAAACCATTTTTTGAATTCATCTTTGTCAGTTGGCTCACTTTGGGGTGGTGTTTCTTCACTCGGGCACTTTTGTGTGAGTGGAAGCCCACAAAGTGCCCAATTCCCATTAAAACGAGTTGCATCAAAGCCTTGGAGTTGAGTGCTTGAAGGCATTTTCCCAGATAAATTGTTGTAAGATAGGTCTAAGTGGCTCAAAAATTGTAACTCTGACATACTAGATGGGATTTCTCCTGAAAACCGATTCCGTGACATATCAAGTGATTCTAGCTGCTTCAACTGACCAATCATTTGAGGAATTTCTCCAATTAAGTTGTTTTTGGATACGTTCAGTACAACCAACTCCAAAAGGCTCGAGATTTCACTAGGAAGTTTTCCTGATAGTTTATTGCTTGAAAGGTTAATGATCTTTAATAGTCCAAGATTTTTACCATACTCATACTCCCTCCCTTTTATTACAACCATTGCACTGTCAACATATATTCCCATACAAACATAGCCTCCATCTGTGCCAAGGTAATCACCATCAAAGAGATTACTGGAAGATTTCCCTTTGTGAGCCATGGCAGTGAAATTATTGAGGCATTGCGGTATAGTTCCAGATATGTCATTTAGAGAGAAGTCCAAGATGCGTAAATATTTCAGCTGACATATATGCCATGGTATGCTTCCATTGAACTTATTGGAACGTAATATAAGAACAATCAATTGTGGCAAGCCTTCGGCAATCCATGCTGGTACTTTCCCAGAGAATTTATTGTTTCCCAAGTCCATAAATTTCAAGGAGCTGCAATTTTTTAAGGACAAAGGAAAATCTCCAGAGAAATTGTTATTACGTAGACTCAATGTTACGAGCATCGACAACGAGCCCAAAGAGCTTGGAACCTCACCAGAGAAATTGTTGCCAGCCAAATTCAAAATAAATAGGTTAGGCCAATGCATAAAACAATTTGGAAGTGCTCCAGATAATAGGTTATCAGATAGGTCTAGGAAACCCAACAACCCACCATTGATGTTACAAAGAGGCGTAAGTGAACCAGAAAATTGATTTTTAGAGAGACTCAAGGAGCTGAGATTAGTTGAAAAAAGTGGCAATGGACCCTCTAAATGGTTAGCATTCAAATCAATTGTATGAGCATTCAAAGGCATCTTCGACACATTAGGTAGCAGTCCATGTATTTGGTTGCAAGAAAGATTTAAAAGTACTAATTTAGGAGGCAAGTTCGCAAACCACTCTGCTGGGATGGTATCAGAAATTTCAGCATGGGAGATATCAATGGTGGTAACATTGCTTTGTGTTAGGATCCAATTTGGAAATGTAGGCCCCAACTTGCAAGATCTCAAGTACATTTCATCCAGTTGGAAAGGGGGAGCCCAATTGAAGTCGAATTCAAGAGTAAGAGAATTATCAGATAACTGCAAGTGCCGTAATTTGGAAAGATTTGAAAAATGTGCTTCAGATATGACGCCTTGCAAAGAATTTGAAGAAACGTCTAAACGTTTTAGCTTATGAAGGCTTCCAATGGTTTTGGACACAGTCCCATTTAATTTGTTGGAAAAAAGATTTATTTCTTTTAATGATGGAAACATTGCAAAATCAGGCAATGATCCAGTAAATTGATTCCTTGCTAATTCCAAAACCTCTAATGAGTCTTTTGCACATCCAGACAAGTCATTGATACGCTCAACGAGTTGTCCATCAAGATTGTTCCCTGACAAATGCAATTCACGTAAAGTACATATATCCCCAAAGAATTTTGGAATGCCACCTTTAAGTTGATTGTTTTCAAGATGTAGACTCTCAAGAGAAGTAAAATATTTCAAATTATTGAAATGAGGAAAAGATGAAAGACTCATTGGGGGAAGATCACACCACGCCATATTCAAGGTTGTTAAATAAGGGAGACCACTCACAACTTCTAGCCAATCATTGGCAACATGGAGATTTGTGAAACTTAAGTCAAGGTCTTTTATTGAAAAGAGATGAGACAACCATTCGAGATTTTCAATAATTGTCAAATTATTGCAGCTAAGATTGAGATATTGCAAACGAGAAAGGTTTCCAAGCTGATGTGGAATTGGCCCACTGAGTTTGGCCCTAGAGAGATCAAGGTATTCTAAGTTACCGAGAGATCCGATGAACTCAGGGATATGGCTATGATTAAAATCATTGTAACTGAGATCCAAATAGGTCAAATAAGACAAAACTCAAGTAACGAAGGATTAATCATACCTCCCAAATAAGAAAAACCTAGCCTTAGCTCAAGTACATGGCCTGTTTGGTTGCTGCAGTGAACTCCTTTCCAATTGCAGCAATTCTTATTTTCATCTCTGCTCCCCCAAGAAGAGAGGTTGCCGTAGGCATCAAGAAAGCCTTTTTTGAGCTTAAGGAGTGCTTGTCTCTCCCCATCTAGGCACCTGATGTTGTCACTCTCAGCATCTCCAACACTTGAAATGAATCCAAGTGCCGGTCTCAAATGCAATAAAAGCGTTAAAAATACAATTGCCTGAAGAAGTTTAAGGGAACTTCCACCCGTGAACGTGATCGCTGTCATTGCCAAATAGCCAATGAGGAAAATGATCAATTTTACAAATGCAACACCCAATGCTGCAAGTGTGTTTTTTGAATAAACAATTTATATTGAATAGAAAAAGGCTTTATTGGTTTGAGCTAGCAGCAAATCATGACTTTGACCCGGACTTGAAGTTTCTAAGAAACAATGAAGAAGCCTTTTATTTCCAAGGCCTTGACATTTTAGTTTAGACTCTTATACAGAGTACAGACTTCACCGGAAGTTTTCAAGTCTAGGTGGCAGACATTGGATATTCAATGAAAAAATTCTCTTGTGACAACTGAAAAGGACGGATATTGTAGTGGGTGGAAACTGGAAATTCAACTAAGAGGTTGAATTGTTGTGTTATATGAAAACCATTGGAAATGATAATCTCATTTGATATGATATGGTTAAATCACATTGGTACCGGTCCTAATCCACTACCAAGAGGTTATGTGTTTTTATTTCTGTTGTTTCTTCCTATCTCCGTTCCCTTCTCAACTCTCAAGTCCGGAGGGGTGGTATTTATAGGTGGGTTTCCAACTCTTTCACCCAAATAAGGAGGGGTAGGAAGATGATGCTGTCCAACCTCCTTGTTACGGAAAAGAGGGGTGCTAAAATTACCTTATAAGACATTTCTCTCACATTCCTTTGTCCCACACTCGTGAGTCCTACATTTTATAAGAGTGAGGGCCTGGGGCGTGGTGCGTTGGTAGGAGTCTCGGATTAGATCACACCTGCGTGTTTAGGAGTTGCTTGGTTCAAGTCGTGCACTTTGCAAAAATGCTATGTCACGACACGGATAGCCCTAACGCACTCAAGGGTGTCCCACACTATGAGTATTGCGGGTTCAAGTGGGCCGGGTCAATGATCACATGCGTGAGACCCTTTTTTTTTTCAAAAAAAAAAAAAAAACATTTTATAAGAGTGATGTCTCATGAGATATTTTCTTAGTGCTATAAGTCTATTCCTATCACCCCAACTATTCGAATGAGTCATTTAGAATTTAATATTGGGTGGTTGTCCATAGATAACATCGATAAATGCAGAGAATACAAACTTAAGTTAATGACACACTCAATTTTCTCATTTAATCAAAAAACAAAATGTGAGTTTGGTGTAGGTTATGGACGTGGAGGAGGATAACAATGATGTTTGGCTTTTTTATGGCTAATTTCTAGTAGACATTTTGTTTTTTGCACGTAATTAAATTATTTGGCACAAAAACTAAACAAATTAAATATGATATGTAGTGCAAAATTGAAATCCAACTGAAGATTTTAATTGGCTTTTCTCTCAGCTTTGACTTTTAATATATATAATGATCAGTTACTTTCAAAACTTTGTAAGTTTAATGTGTTAGAGAAAGACCTCTTGTTTCTAATATAGACCTTCAAAGTTCAAATACTTCCTCTCCCAACTATTGAATTATTATAAAAATTAAAAATTAAAAAAAAATTTAATATCACCAATGTTCATTTTTAAAATTTGAACTCTTTATAAAAAAAAACAAAGGCTAAATTGCAAACTATACCTATAAAGTTTGGGGATGTTTTGATTTTTCCCTCTAAAACTTGGAGGTGTTTGGATTTTACACCATGAAGTTTCAAATACAAACAAACTTGTAAGGATGAAGTGGAAGAGCATGCAAATTTGTTTATTCTTGATTGGTCCCTTTTAGTTAAAAAGAAAGGAGGAGGAGGAGGAGGAGGAGGAAGTAATTTGTTGACATATTTATATACCCTTTTTTTTTTAGGAAAACATATTTATATACTTAGTTTCAAATTATTAACATAATTTTTTATAGTAATGCAATAAATTTATATGATATCTATTTTTCAAAAATATATTATAGAATCTGAGTTTGTAAAAATATATTAATAATGAATCATCAATTTTATTTAGAACATATTGTAAATTTTTTACAAAATTACTGTTGTGGGGGGTGAAAGCCCAGCCTAATGTATTGGGCCTGGGGCCCTATTTGAAGGCTGATGGATGTCCGAAGAGGGGAAAATATCTGGGAAATGGTCCATGTAGAAGAGTCATACCTGGAAGTGAATGAGGAATGCATTCCGAAGAGGTCATCAGTTGTTCGAAGAGATCTTTCTCGTCGGATACGATAGTCTTGATCAGTTAAATATCTGGAAGGTCTGAATGATCCTCCTAACAGTTCCAACGACAAAGATGAGCTCTGAGCATGTCTGGAGATGATAAGAACAAAGAAATATCTAAAGGGAAAAGCTGTTACAGCCGTGTTTAATACGTTACAGCTACTTTTCTGGCCGCATTTATGTGGAGAAGACTCCTGAACAGTGTAACCTCAGCTACCACCACTCAGAAAACTAAAAAGGAGACTTGACATGACATATACTCAAGTGGATGCTTAGATGAAGACTAAGTGGACGATGGAGATGAAGGGGAAGAATGCTATAAAAAGGGAAGAGGCCTCTGATAACAGAGGAAGGGAGAAAAAGAGAGACAAAGAAGATAAATACGATTTTACGGTAGCTCTAAGCATTGTAATCATCTTTATTCAATAAAAATCTCTTCGGACATTCATTGGGTCAGTTGTTCAAGCCTGATTGCATGTTAATTCATCTTTAATTATCTTAGTTAATCACTGTGTGATTCACAACTAGCCTAACTCTTTCACCCACTCTCTACAAATTCATTGTTCTGGGTTCAGTGGGCTCATAATCCATATCTCTTGGGCTTGAGCTACAAATCCTGACCCTACAACTGTATTTATTTTAAATATTGATTAAATGCTAATTAAGGTTTTTTTCTTTTTTGAGAAGAAAGAGAATGCGGTTTCATTAATCATGAATAGGAATATCCAACATTACAAAAGAAAAAATATCTGGAGGAACAGACTCCATCGAAACTTCTAAAGGAAAAGATAATCTTGTTCTTTGGGCTAAGGCGTAAGCGATAGCATTACCTTGCCCAACAACGTGAGAGAAAGAATAACTCTGAAAAAAGTCTGCATAAGACAAAATGTCTTTTATAATATGACCACAAATTTAGGTTAAATAATGATATCAGTTATATATTTTCATTGATGGCATGATCAGCTTTACTATTCAAATTGGAATTCAAATATAGTGTTAAACTGTTAATGCATCAGTTTTTCTCTCCTAAAGTTAGAATTTCTAATTTGAAAAAACTTCTCTTTATGCGTTGGATGAAAACTCAATGTTAGTGACTAATTAAATGAATATTATTATTATTGAATCAATTTATTTCCATACGTTACTAGCCAATTGGTTTTGAATTTTCAAATATGTTAGTGACTAAATGAATATTATTATTATTGAATCAATTTTTTTTCC
Organism: Quercus aquifolioides; assembly: GCA_019022515.1. Lineage (NCBI taxonomy): Eukaryota > Viridiplantae > Streptophyta > Magnoliopsida > Fagales > Fagaceae > Quercus > Quercus aquifolioides. Next base: position 18,558,694 of record CM032335.1, on the reverse strand, counting down.
ATACGTTACTAGCCAATTCTTTTTTTTTTTAGAATACTAAGCATTTTTTAACACACACACGCAGGGAGAGGGAAGAAGGTTTTTTAAAGAAACTTACAGTGGTGTATATCCAAAAGAGCCTACGTTACTAGCCAATTGGTTTTGAATTTTCAAGTGGTTTTGAATTCCTAATATATAACAATTTTCAAAGTGAGAATGGTAACATTACTATCTAGGTCTAGGCTTATAATTTGGGAAAGTTAATGGATATTTTAAGTGTGCGTTTGCGTAGCGGCTAGTGTGCATTTTCAGCGTTTACGTTTTTGGCTGGATCTCGCGGCACTGTTTACGACCTAGCCAAAAACGCAAAAATGCGCAGACCAATGCATTTTTAGATCCCACGGCACTATTCACACTTTTAAAAATTATTTTGCTACAGTGTTTTTAGCAATAAACTTTCAGTTTTCAGCAAATAAGCGGTATCCAAACACACCCTAAGAGCCTCAACTCCTCTACCTATTATTGGTAATTTCATTTATACAAATTTCAAGTAATTTCTAGTAATATCTCTCCTTTTATTTTCAACATGATAAAATGTTTCACTGAAATTTATACTTGAATAAACAATAGGTTTTGGTAATAAAATTTAGATTAGTTTCAAATGGGTAGAAGTAATTTTATATAGCTTAAGTTGAAAGAACTAAAAGTATAATCAAATGGGCTAGAAGTAGTTTTTAACATGCTAAAAATAGCTTTGAATTGGAGGGATACTAGCAAAACATTAGATCATGTGAAATTTTAAGTGTCTATTACCTCTGTCTCTAATAATAATTTTAAATTGCAAGTTGTAGTTGGGCTCTTGTGAGTAGGGATGGCAATGGGGTGGGTGGGTCCGAAGGATAGCGTTTTCACCCCCGCCCCACATGGTTTTATCTTACCCCATCCCCGCCCCACCCCACATGACAGGGAAAATTTTCTTGCCCCATCCCCACCTTGTAAAACTCTACTTCTTGTTAATTTGCCCACATCTATTACAATTTTTTTTTTATTTATAAAACTTGTTTTGTTAATAAAAATATATAATGTACTTGAAAAGACAAATAAATTTATCTCATCAAATCAAACTAATTTTTAACAAAAATTGAATAATATTATTAAAGTGTTTAACAATATAATATCACAACGAAAACAAAAATCTCATAATACAAAATCAATAATTCAATAGTATATAAATTTGTTTAAAATAAAGACAAAAGAAAATGTTAAAATTGCTACCTTATTTCCAACCTTGCTAGAAAAAAAAAGAAAAAAGAAAAAAAAAAGAAGAAGAAGAAAGCCTTGTTGGGTAAAATAAAATAAGGTGATGATATGTTTGTTTAGATAATAAGGTTTTAGGATATGAAAATTTTACAATTTAACCTTTATCAATGCGGGAATGATGTGGGGCGGGTTAGGTCTAAAAAGTCTAAACTCATTTTTACCCCGCCCCAGCCTCACCACCTTTGCGGGGCGGGGAAAATTCACGTGGGGTGAAGTGGGGAGGGGCGGGGAAAAATTGTCATCCCTACTTGTGAGGTGGTAGTCAGTGGAAGAAACAAATATATAAATCATTTGGTAGTCAGGTTGGTAAATTCAATTGACTAAATAAAATTATTTCAATTAAATTCGATAATTGTTTTATTCCTCAAATAAAAAATAAATTAAAAAAGAAAGAAAATTTCAATTTTTATTAAAAATAGTTACAAATACTACAGTATTTTTATTAGAATGACTAAAGTTTTATCACATTGAAAAGAAAAACATCTCATCAGAATCTGAAATTAGACGTGTACATAGAGTAAGAATAATAACAAAATCTTAGAGAGATCGGCTGGAGTTTATTAGAGAAGAGAAATGTGAAAATGAAAAAAATAAAAAGACAAAAAAAGAGATAAGAGAAATGAAGAGGGTGAGTATGTGAGTGAGATAAAGTTTGCAACATGAAAAAGTATATATATAGGTTGTTGGGTCGGGTTGTGGTTGATAGAAATATCTCAACCCACTATTCAACCAGAGCCACTAAACTATCTATCTAACCGGCCCAACCTGACCCGCTTCACGTAATGTCCCACATGGGTTGGGTCAGGTCAATACGAGTCGGGCGGGTTAGTCAGTTTTTATGCACAATCCTAGGTGGTAGGCAAATTTGGGGTGGTATGAAATTGTGGTGAAATTTTGTTATAACCTTAATTTTTTGTTTATATTTTTCAATAAAAATTCTGGTGCGTCTAATTTTTATTTATTTGATAGGGTAAAATATTATTTTGACCTTTAAACTTTACTAAAAGTTTATTTTTCGTCCCTAAAATTTAAAAAATTCTTTTTTCGTCCTTAAACAAATAAAAAGTTCATCTTTCGTCCTTAACTATTACTTTTTCTCCTTGAATTTTATAAAATAAAAATAAAAAAAATCTTTTTTCTTCCCTAAATTATTAAAAATAATTCTTTTTTCATTCCTATTTTTGTCACTGAACTATTAAAGAAAAAAAAAACTATTTACAAAGTTTAAGGATGAAAAAAGAATTTTCTAAAATTTAAGGATGAAAAATAAAATTTTGATAAAGTTTAGAAGCCAAAATAATATTTTACTCTATTTAATATTTATTATTATTCAATAGTTATGACTTACAACCAAGGAATGGAAAATTTGAATCATTGATGTCTTCTTTAAAAACACGAAAATATTTTAGATATAATATTATATGACTTATTGGATTTGAAAATATCCTTTTGGAATGACTTCAAGTCCAGGCCCCACCCGATAATAGATGTTACATCATAGATTGACTGGAGTTGGAATTCTTTCCGGTGCACCTTAAAATTTTCTTTTACAAAGCTTTAGAGCATGTTTGGTAATGTTGTTTAAATAACAGTTTTCGTTGTTTAAACACCACAACACGTATTTCCCCAACACTTTTTCACCCACACGTATTTCCACAACACTTAAACAATATTATTAGAAATCTCTTATCAAACAGACTCTTAAATTTCTTTGTCCTTGCATTAAAATATAAATAATAAATAGATGTTACATCATAGATTGACTGGGGTTGGAATTCTTTCCAGTGCACCATAAATTTTCTTCTACAAAGCTTTAATTTTCTTTGTCCTTGCATTAAAATATAAATAATAAATAATTTTCTTTGTCCTTTACCATAATTTTCTTTGATGAGTGGGACCCACTTGCTATGAAAGAGAAAAAACATATACCTTATACAAGATATACCTTCTCCATGATTAGGGCTAGGTATTAGGATAAAATGCTAAATCTCGTTCTAACTTAACGAAACCCTTAAATGCATAAGAAAATTTTGAAATCTTAAAAAAAAAAAAAAAAGGCAACAACAACAACAACAACCTTCTCTGAAATATTGTAGGCCCTTACAAAACTTATTTTCTAAATAAAAATATTCCTAAACTGATCCCAATTTATACCCTACCATAAAAGGACTCTAATTTGATTAGGAAAGCCTTAAAAACTCCTAAAATTAAAGAAATAAAACCCTAAATGCTAAAATAAAAAAATTACATAAAATTTAAAAAATAAACAAACCACAAAAATTAAACCCATATCTTATCCTACATTAATATACTCCCATCACGGCCATACTGATTTACTTACATATTTTGTGTAATGAAAACGTCCATCCTATGCAATATGCATCATCATTCTTTATGATTATTTTGGTCTGAAATAAGTGTTTTTTCCTAATTTTGTGCTATTTGTTAAAAATGCTTTCTTTTTACCCAAGATTTGATTCAAACATGCTATAGCATAAACTTATTCGAACATGCTACCACTTTCTTTTCTTCTTTTTTTACTCCTAAAATTTAATTAAAATTAGAATTCTTCTAAGGCACAACATTTATACAAGCTCAGTTGTTGTCAACCCACTATTAAGTCAAAATATAATAAAATAAGATTATATATTTATAGTACCACAATTCAAAACAAAGGTATTATGAAAAATGTTGTGAGATTTTGTTGTATACCTAGACTTTCTCTTAAATATTTTGCATTAACAATATATTGCATATGAACCTGTACAGAGATGTCCAACCAGAAGAATAGAGAAAAGAACCCCACCCCTCTTCATATAATGATGATAATTTACATCAGTTCACTTATTAGTTTCTCTAGATGCTAGAGTACATAGGACTGAAAGGAGAATCTTGTGCTAATTACAACCTATGGTCACTCAATCAGATAAAAATAGAAAATGAGACAACATTTAACTAAAAAAATTGAGAGAAAGAACAGAAATGATGTACTAAGTGTCCATTTGGGAACAGTTTATTTAACTAAAACATAAAACTTTTTGCTAAAAGTACTATAGATAAAGGTAAAAATTAACTGAAATAGTACAGTAAGACTCATAAATAATACCAAAAAGTGTAGTGAGACCCATGAATAGTACCAAAAATAAACTTATTAAAATAAGCTGGCAAAAATAATCAATGCTAAACGCACACTAAATACAAGAATTTTACACAAACAAAACTGAAGAAATTCTTCATTTGAACACAGCCTCAACTGCTATATAATGTTGCTCCCCTCGCCATAATTTGCAATGCCACCTTACTTTCAGGAATAGCCTTTTATCTGGGTAAAAACAAAAGGAACAAAATTCAATTGATATTTCACATCAACTCTGTCATGCAATTTGCAATAAACTACTATCGCCAACAGCAAGGAAACAAAGCTTGTCAATCACAGCATGAAAATATGTTAGTCTATCTCTCTCTCTTTTTTTTTCTTTTTTTTTTTCTTTTTTCTAGAAGTGAAGGGGGGGACCTGGGGGGTGTGGAAGAGCATGGAAGTACCACTTGAGCCAAAGGCTCAATGATATAAAAATACGTTAGTCACCAGCATGAAAATCAATTAACATCACCACCAAAAAGAACATAAATTTCTATCTATTCAAGGGGAGAGGGAACCAAGGAACTCCATCTTAACCTGCTTATTAATTCCTTTGCAATGCTTCAAGCATGGTTTAAAACTGAAAGCTTCTTGCAACTATAATCAGATATGTCTTTTAAATCCCCTGTCCCTCTCGCACGGAAACACAGTAGTTTCCAACATCTTCATGATCTGTTGTTGAATGCTCCATATCCATATCTTTAATATCTTAAAGTGAGGTCAGATATGACACATGGTATGGCCCCACAGAGCCTAGAAATTCAGTTCTAATATCAGCAATTTTTGGGTAGTGGCTGAGAGAGAGGATCATGCATCTTTTCTGCTCTAGTAGATAATGGAATGTAGCATAAGCAATAGCTATGCCATCATGCATACTTGTAGCTCTTCCAAGTTCATCAATGATAACAAATGAACATGGTGTGCAATTATGGAGTATATGTGAAGCCTCACTTAACTCTTCCAGAAAGGTGCCTCTCCCTTGTTGGATGCTATCAGAAGCACTCCTTTGGGAGTAGATACCACCTAACACATGGAGTGTTGCTGATAATGCCAGTACAAAGGAACCAACCTAGAGAAACCAGAGCAAATTTCCATATAAACAATCGCTGTAAGAGATCCAGTATGTCAAACAAAACAAGTAAGAGGGAGATTTCAGACATTACAAAAAATATTTAGCAATCAACACTAGCAGAAGAGAATTCAAACAAAATCTTGTTTCAGAACATAATTAAAATAAATAAAGAGATAAAGAAATGACCAATAAAAAGTATTCTGCTTGACATTCAAACACCCAAACCAATTGCAATGTTCTCAATACTTAGCCTTCTTACTAACAATAAAGGATTAGATTCTATAAATGCATAGATATGCATCTAAACAGGTTCATCATCATAGAACATAATTCTGCAACAAACTAATTGAGAGGTGTACACAACATTGTAAAATCAATTTTAAGTTGCAGATATAGTGGAAAATTTTACTCCCTCTGTCCATGATTTTACACTTGACAAAGACAAATTTAAGAAATAATAAACGCATTTCTACCAGCTCATCATTATGGGCTACTCAGTGTTACCCTTACTTTTTTAAATATTAAAAACTGAAATTGCATCACATTATATGCAAGAAATGGATAAGAGTTATGTGGAAAAATGCAGGACTTATTTTCTCAACATTTTGACAGTAAACAATGATTCTAAAACATCCAAAAGGGATATGTTGACTAATTTTGGGACAGAGGGTTATTGTTTCTCCAGGAGCACACCTTATTTCTGCAAAGAATGGAAAGTGAATGCAGACAATCCAAAGTAGCCAGTGCTTGAACAACCGCTTGGAACTCGGCATAATATTTACGGAATCCCTTTAGAAAGCTATCCCAAACAGCTTGACAGGCAACATTTAGCTTCTCATTCTCCAGGAATAACTGGTCTAAAGCAATCAAAACTTCAGGTGGGTCATAGTGAATCAATTTTTTGGTACTATTTCCTTTTACTTGGGCTTGATTGGTTTATGTTTTTAGAAATATGACTCAAATCCAGGGAACTGTGTGATTAAACCACCTGATGAGGATTGAATTTGGTTTGAAGAATTGGAAGATGAATGGAGGCTGCTACAACCAGGTAAATCAGAGAGGCTTGACAAGACAGATGCAAGAGTAAAGCCTAAGCCTTCACTTTTGAGGACATTACCGTGCTCTACAAAAATGGAGGATGAATGCGAATTCATGCCATTGCTTATAGGAAAGGGGGTTAGAGGCACAGGCAGTATTGACCCTGGTATCCACCCAAGCCAAGCTATTTGGGTTGTGACATTTGGAAAAATTGGTGGAGGCCCTCGGTATGGTGAAAGATGGCTTGAAAACAAGGATCTAGGTGGTACCCCAGCTATTCTTACTGCCAACATATGCCCATCCATTCTGCACCCATTCAAATGAGCCATTGCCGCAGCTGCATCAATTTGACTCTCAAATTTGACAAAACCATAGCCTTTACTAATTCCTTTGGTTTGATTTCTTATAACTCTTGCTTTAGTAATCTTACCAAATGGAGAGAAACACTCTAGTAATCGGTTGTCATCCACATTTTCTGGTAGGTGGTTAACATAGAGGTTTGTATTATCAATTTCTTTGTTAGGTCTATCTTGAGTTTTTGTAGTTGAGCCAAGGCTGGACCCAGAACCCTGCCCAGATTTGCTCTGTGGAGACATTGCTATCACCCCACAAGTTTCTGTGGGATGTTTGTAGCTGGCACATTTGTCACAGCATACCATTTTAAAAGTAGATTGCCGTTGCGGGCAGGCAAAATAGTGGTGCCCATGCTCATGACAAATTCTGCACATATTTGCCTTCAGTGTGGCAAGCTCTTCTAACTGGACCCGCTTATGCTCATTCATTGCATCATCAATTGGATTTAGTAGTTTCTCAACCATCCCAACTGCTGCATCCAATGATTTTTGGTTGTCTGCCTCTATATAGACATGCAAGTCTTCATCATTTTTCTGTGGATTTGTTGTTTTGTCTTTACCCCTTAAACGGATCTTAGCCCCTGTTTCCTTCTCCATTCTCTTCTGTGTTTTCCCAAGAGGGCTAATTATAAGTCCAACAAAGTTATAGTCAGGATATTCTTTCACCGGTATGTAAATTTTTTTACACAGCTTCGAGGACTTATACTCCACAGGTGGTTTGAAAGTGGAATTCTTCTTAATCAACTTAGATATAATACGTTGATGTTTCTGGACAAGTTTCTGATGGAGCCTTACTTGCCGTGGATTTAGTCTGATACCAAGGTTATCATGCACTGGTTCAGGAGAAGGAGATCTTTCCTCCATAGGCTTGTCATCATGGAGCTCAGATGTTTGCAATTTTTTGTTTATGTCTGCAAGTTCAGCTTGCAACTCCTGAATCTCTAAATCCAAATCTGATCCCACAACAAACTCTTTCCCAAGGTCAGGCAGCTGAAGTGGACCTAACAGTTTCAGCTGCAAATCATCACTAATCCACCTGGTTTTCTTTCTTTTACTAGCCTGATCATTCTCTACTTTTTCCCATCTACTATGTCTTCGTTTTCTAGAACTCCCTGTACCTTCCTGTTGTTCAGAAGAACATTTATCACCAAGTGTCATGGCAAGCCCAGACTGACTGTGGAAATGAGGAGCAGCATACGAAGATTCTGACTCTGGTTTTAAGTATTCCTCTTGCCTACATTTCTTTTGTGACTGATAACCCTGCAGGACAACTGACTCACCAGTTGATGCATCCAGTGACCTCTTCTTGTATGAATTGTTAGGATCAGTGCCTGAGTGGCATTTAGCTGGAGATGCTTCCAGCACATTTTCAACCGGTTCTTCACTCCCATTGTTGCTGTGGTAAAATATGACTGAGCATCACATTCTGAAGGCTCCTCAATCTGTTCCAACAGCACCTTAATTGGCTCCTCTTCCAGTTCCTCAATTGGATCCTCTTCCGGATCCTCTTCCAAGTCATCTCTTGGTTCTTTTTCTAGCTTATTTCCTATTTCCTCAACTGATTCCTCTTCAGGATCCTCCTCTACTTCACTTGGTTTCTCTTCTGGATCCTCCTCTACTTCACTTCATTCCTCTTCCGGATCCTCCTCCAATGGCTCATTAGCAATGTAACACCTGTCTGAAGAAGACTGAGGAAGACATTTACCAGCTGACACTAAAACTGCTTTCTCCTCTAATCTTTGGTTTGTTTCATTTTCTTTGATGTCATTCCATGAAACTTGTGAAAATTTATGGTTCCTCATTGCACCTTAACCTGTTTCTACACATATTACATTGTCAGTCTTTATAGAGAAGACACCTCAAATTAGAGCTATTGCAGCATCTGAGATTCCAAAATGCACCAGAAAACACAACCAAAGAAAATTAGTTACTTCCATGCCATTAACTGACAGAAGATAATGTATTTAAGAAGAAGAAAAAAACAATTGCAATCTGCATGGTCACAGAAAAACCATGACTCATGAGCACTGCTGATAATTATATATATGTGTTGTTGATACTTCAGTCAAGAAAAACATTAACAGCCATAAGATATCCTCAAAACTCCATCAACAAATTAACCCAAAAAAAAAAAAAAAAAATGTAACGCAATGTTATAATAATTGTCCAATGCAATAATCCAGAAAGTAACAAAGGAATTCATCCATCCCCCAAAAAAGAATATGTAATAAGGAAAAGACTGAAGCAAAACAACACTCCTAAGAATTTTCTTTTTATAAGTCAATAGTTGGGGTAGGGGGAATTTGAATCCTAGATGTGTAGTTAGAAACATTAAGGGGTGCCAACCAATTTAGCTACAAGGCTCTTGGCAACACTCCTAACTAAAATTAGCTCCCTATGTAACCCCTTTTCTTATCTTTCATCAAAATTATATTGCAATCAAAATACATATTTTGATGCACAAAATAAATCTTTTGTGATTTTTACTATTCTAATTATTGATCATTGCTAGTTAAACAATGCAAGAATTGAAGTTTGGCCAAAAGCCTTGTAGCTCAACGGCATTCCTTGCTCTCCCTTACAAGGAGAATTATGGTTCAAATCTTCCATCCCCCATTGTTGTAACTATCAAATTATCACTTCTCAAAAATAAAAATTTAAAATATACACACACTTTTATATATATATATATATATATATATAATTATCATTAAAAAAATCAGCTACTTAGAGAAACTCCAAAATTGATTTGTTATTTCTTTCTTGCTTTCTTTGCTCTTAACCTTCCATATTCATCAAGCTTGAACAACTTCGTTAGCAAAAATCAAGCAAATTCCTTTCTTCATAATTACTGAATCTGAGAGCATTCAATATAGAAGCTGATAATCACGTCTAAATATCCACACAGAGGACCAAAAAAAAAAAAAACCAATTTTCAGGTCTGTTGGCAAAAATAACAGTATGAAAGAAACAATATTAAACCCATTAAACAATTCTCAAAAGAAACGAACCTTTGCTCTTTTGTGAAGCGAAGCAAGACCCAGAAGCAGAAATTACTCCTTCATTCTCTTTATTCTGCCATGGTCATGCTGCATTGGTGCTTACCATATCATCTTTGAGACTGAGAGCTGTGTGGTAAAATATTGACCGTGTAAGACCATAGCATAAAAGCCCCCAAACCTTAAAAATACACTCATCGGCTTTTGTACTCATTAAGCAAAGTAAAATTTGGTAATGTTTGTTTTGTCCAAACTTAGAAGATACTGTAGTTCATGCTCTTTTTTTTTTTTTTTTTTTTTTTTAATGGAAAGCTTATGCTGTTTTTTTATTCTTTTTTCTCACCCAAGTAAATACATTAAGCTTGATTTATTTTTTAAAAGGCTTTGCTTCAAATCTTTATGTTTGAAACTTCCTTTTTCCACTTAAGATCAAAGAGATCATTCATATGTAATTTTAGTCAAATAATTTTGTTAATAAATCATGTAATCTGTTTAAATAATACATATATGGATAGTCTAAATCATCACGTGATAAGTTAGAAAATATGTCTTCAAATATGTTTGAAGCCAAATTTTGCTTGTTTACTTTTGTCTTTAACGGTCGAGTGTATAGTGAATGATTTGGGAAAACAATAAAAAACGAAAGAAATAAAAATATTTTAATAAAATAGGCAATTGAATAGAGTATAGACAATCAAATGTAGGTGCTTTAAAAAATAGTTAGTTAACATAGAAAAAGTTAAATTCTTATTGCATAAATAAAAAAAATATTTTAGATAAATAATGCTTTAACAATGGGAATTGTCACTTTTCTTTCAAAAATAAATAATAAAAATAAAAACTGGAATTGTTTCCTCAAGCCTTTGGTGTGTCACAAAAGGACAATGCAAACGGGCCCCACTTATTACACTTGAGGATGTACCTCCCCATGACTGGAAAATAATAATAATAATAATAATAATAAATGACGTCATTTGCTCAATTACATCAAGGCAAGCTAGGATTTGGTTACCGCTATAAATGAATCAAATTGTCTATGAACAATTAAGTTTGGTTTAGGAAAATTTTTTTTTTTTTAAGCTTTACTAAATATTGTTGCAATCAAAGCCGGGTTTGGTGGTTGTGAATGGTTCTGGGTTTGGCGGTTCTAGGTTCATTGCTAGGTTTGGTGGTTCTACCACCAAGCAGAATTTATCAGTTTAATTTTTTTTAAGGGATATTCAAAAACAAAATTCAAAAGTGCCAAACAAGTTTTGGGATGAAAAATCCCTAAAAACTGTTTTTGAAAACAATTTTCCAAAGTCACCCTAAAATGGTTTGTGAAAACACAAAATTGAATATAGTGACCAAACAAGCAACTATAAACAAACAGTTCTACTGTTCACGCTTTCACTCACCAATCACAACTTCTCATTTCAAATATATTGTGTACACAGATTTATTAAAACTCACATTTTCGAATGTACATTATCAATGGGTTCGTAAAGAATTGATATCTTTGATTCTTTGAACTGGGTCTAAGTTTGGATGTTGATAGATATTGCTCCGCCACCGAGTATGGCCGGCATGTACTTTTGGGTCTTGTGTTGTGTGTTTTAGGTGGAACTGGAATGTAATTTGGGATTTCTGAGTTTCGACCGTTTTGTTTCATGGCAAGATTGCATGGAGGATGGCATGAATGTAGTCAAAATTATGAGTAACCATCGGCATAGAGCATGCAAGAAGCCCAGAACATGGTGTCATCACATGCACACTCATTGCTATAACATGAACTGATTCTAACATTCTACCCACTTTTTCTTTTTCTTCGCTCCCAAAATTTGATTGAAATTATCATTAACAATAGATTGCATATGAAACTGTACAAAGATGTCCAGAAGAATAGAGAAAAGAACCCCCACCATCTTCATATAATGATAATATTAGTAATAATTTACATCTCAATTCACTAATTAGGTTCTCTAGATGCAACTTGCAAGAGTGCATAAGAGAATCTTGTGCTAATTACAACATGTGGTAATCAGATAAATAGAAAACGAGACTATATTTGACTAAAAATATTGAGAAGAGAGAGAGAGAGAGCAGGAATGATGTACTAAACACAAAATTATTATCTACAAAACTGAAGAAATTCTTCATTTGAACTAGCCTCAATTGCTATAAATGTTGCTCCCCTCTCCATAATATACATGCCATCTCACTTTTCAGGAATGTCCTTTTATCTGCGAAAAAGAAAAGGCACAAATTTAATGGTATACGCATCCAAGTCTGTAATGAATTGTGCAATAAACTACTATTGCCAAAAGCAAGGAAACAAAGGTAGTCAATCATGGCATGAAAATTCGAAAAAGAGCACAAATTCTTATCTATTCAAGGAGAGAGAGAGAGAGAGCCAAGTAATTTCATTTAAACCTGCTTATTAAATCCTTTGCAATGCTTCGAGCATGGTTTAAAAACTGCAAGCTTCTTGCAAGGTCATCATCAGATATGCCGGCTTTCAAGTTCAGGAAAAATTCCTTGTAAGCATTATATATGTCTTCTAAATCCCCTGCCCCTCCTTGATGGAAGCACACAGGTGTTTCCAACATGTTCTCTTGTGATTTTTGTTCATTATTGATCAGCAGTTTCTCTAGCAACCGCTTATTTTCCAATCTATTTCCTGTCCTGCAGCTTTCCAGTGCTTCCAACCTGGAAGCCATGACAGTGGCTCGACTAATACATGAAGAAGGCAGCTGCAAAACAGTGTCCAATTAACATAAGTGAGAGAAACCCCATATGTCACATCAACTGTAAAATTGCCCACCCTCACTGTGTAAAAGTAAAAAAGAATTACAACTCAACCAAGATATTTATTTATTTATTCTTTTCTTTTTTCTTTTCTTTTTTGTAAAATCCAAATTTTAAGATCACATTGTCGTTTACAATGTATAGGTGATATACTGATTTCCAGTAGAAATCTAGTTTAATACAAGTCGTTTCATAGGGGATAATATATAGTATTTATCACAACAGAAAACTGGGTGGATAAACAGAGCCAAAGAGAGATTTCAAGTTACCTGTGCAAGCTGAGCAACTTTAAATCCAAAACTTCTCTCTGAAACACCAGTCACTAGCTTATATAGGTAAATAACATCTTCATGATCTGTTGTTGAGTCAACCATATCCATATCTTTAATATCTTTATGTGAGGTCAGATACGACACATGGTATGCCCCCACAGAGCCTGGAAATTCAGTTCTAATATCAGCAATTTTGGGGTAGTGGGTGACGAAGAGGACCATGCATCTTTTCTGCTCGAGTAGATAATGCAATGTAGCATAAGCAATAGCTACACCATCATGCGTACTTGTGCCTCTTCCAAGTTCATCAATGATAACCAATGAACGTGCTGTGCAATTATGGATTATATGTGAAGCCTCGCTTAACTCTTCAAGAAAGGTGCTTCTACCTTGTTGGATACTGTCAGAAGCACCCATTCGGGTGTAGATACCATCTAACACATGGAGTTTTGCTGACGATGCAGGTACAAAGGAACCAACCTAGAGGGACCAGAGCAAATTTCCTTTAAAATATTTAGCAGTCAACACTAGTTGAAGAGAATTCAAACAAAATATTATAACAGAACTTTTTTTTTTTTTAAGAATCTTATTACAGAACATAATTAAAATAAATAGAGAGATAAACAAAATGACCAATAAAAAGTACTCTGCTTGACATTGAAACACCCAAACCAATTGCATTGTCCTCAGATACTTGGCCTTCTTACTAACAATAAAGAATTACATTACATAAATGCATAGAGTATGAGTTTAACAATCCAAAATTTACAATGACTTTTGAAATCCAAGTGGAAAATTTATTCCAGAACGTGCAACTTTGGAGACAGGAAGACGAAAACAAGAGGACCAGACATTTACCTCCCGCTTGTTTAGATGAAAATAATTAGAAGATACCTATATGTTCACAGTGTTTCATGGACAATCCTTTTTTTTAAAGAAAAAAATGACACCCAATTCTTAAAACTAGATATAGCAGTTGGAGCTTTAATTTTACCTGAGCCATGATAGCAATGAGAGCAACTTGGCGAATATAGCAACTCTTTCCACCCATGTTGGGTCCAGTAACAATTTGGCAATACTCTCTGTCAGCATGCAAATTTGTGTCATTTGGAACAAAATTGTCTTGTAATGTAGTATCCAAAACCTGCTCAAAAGTAGCAAGCAGTAAACATGAGGCCATGACTTATAAGAAAATGGCATTTCCGTAACAAATCAGTGACATAAAACTTGACTTACAAAACCAATCCCCCCACCCCCCAACCCCCCAAAATCAAAAATAATAATAATAACAACTTTGCTTGCATATATTATGTCATATTAGTTGCAATTCAACAATATTGATGAAACCATGATTTATCTGAGAACCAGTACAAACCAAAGGGTACAAGCTAGCTATATTCTATCAGACAAATTGATTCATCCAATTATTTGCTAAAGGTAACTAGCTATGTCAACATAAACTACTAACTACAACAACCAAATAAAATTCACCCCCACCCTCACCCCTATCTCCCTAAATCACAGGTCCTGGAGGGCAAGTTCAGCTTGCCACCCAGAAGGTAGGCAGAAACCAGGAACCACGAAACATAATAGCTCACTGTGTCTCCCCCAGTTTAGAGAGAGAGAGAGAGAGAGTCAGGACTTGTTAATAATTATGCTTAAATATTGAAGAAAAATCACTTTCCAAAGCACTTCATGAGCTACTTTCCCCCAGAAGAAAATGAGAACCATGGCTAGAAATATTAAATTTTCATTAAACTTAATTTTGACAAGAATAAGCATTTCATCAATATAATAAGTATCCCCATTTCTCCTACATATACATCTTTAGAGAGTTGGAATGTCAACAGCGTTAATGTTTCTCTTTTTTTTTTATAAGTAGCATTAATGTCTCTCTTTGAATAGAATCTAAAAGATGATTCATATTTTGAAATCCCAATTCTACTCACAAATCAAATAGAGAGAAATTACTCAACAAAAATCATTATTGTAGCCCAGTAATACCCAGAGCCCCAAGATTAGATAGAGAGAGACTGTCATCAAACAAGTTGAATAAGACTCAGCGAATTTATACTAGAATGTAGTTCAAAGATCAAAATACCTTGAGTGAATAAAAATATATTATCATTTATACAATAGTATCAGTTCAACAGATTTTATGTAAAGTTTATAAGATACCTGACTCTATAAAAATTGAATCAGTTTTAAAAACATACCGGGTGCCGACCAGCACGGATATGTATCTGAACAGGTTCATCATCATAGACAAAATCTGGACGAACATAATTCTGCAACAGATTAATTGAGAGGATTACACAACACTCTAAAATCAATTTTAAGTTGCAGATATAGTGGAAAATTTTACTCCCCCAGTCCCTGAGTTTACACTTAAGACATAAATTTTAAGAAATACTAAATACTTTTCCACCAACTCATCATTATGGGCTTCTCAATGTTACCCTACTTTTATACATTGAAAAGTGAAATTATATATGTGATAAATGGATAAGGGTTATGTGGGGAAATGCAGGACCTATTTTCTCGATATTTTGACAGTAAACAAGAATTCTGGAACATCCCAAAAGAGATATGTTGACTAATTTTGGAACAGAGGGTAATTATTTCTCCAGGTGTATACCTTATTTCTGCAAAGAATGGCAAGTGAATGCAGACAATCCAAAGTAGCCAGTGCTTGAACAGCTGCTTGGAACTCAGCATAATATTTACTGAATTCCTTTAGAAAGCTATCCCAAGCAGCTCTAGAGGCAACATTTAGCTTCTCTTTTTCCAGGGATAGCTGCTCTAATGCAGTCAATACTTCAGGTGGGTGATAGCGAACTGTTTTTTTGGTACTATTTATTTTAACCCAACTCAAAGGCACCTTTAGATCTAAGGGCAACTGCAGTAAAGACAAACCAAGTCAGGTATACCAACTCAAGCTATATTTTTACAAGGGAAACAACCAAAAGTTAAGGCCACGCATATCTGTGAAAAATAAAGACAAAGGAACTAATACGAAAAACAATGGATAACCAATAGATATATGAATAACAGAAAGACAATCAGGTCACAAAAGTTTGAACTTAAAAAAAAAAAAAAAAAGCCTACTGTCAGTTTCATATAACTTAACCATTCACAGAACACAACTTGCTATGTAACTATTCCAATAGTTGAAGTTAAGACCAACATACATGCAATGTGTTGTAACTTAGTTTAAGGGTTAAAACTTAGCCCTAAAAGCACAACAAACCAGTCAGAAGAAAAGAAAATAGCACTCAAAGTACAAATTAGGAACCAAGGAGTAACTAGATGGGTGGAATCTTGAATTAAAAAGAAAAAATTGAAATCTAACTTGAATAAGGAATTATTTATATGAAATGTTTCCAGCTGAATTTCAACTTAACTACCTCTATCAAATGTGTTGTTCCAGACACACTAACAAATTCCAACTTGCGCATTCCAAGCCTTTTGCGATACAAATCAACCAGAGAATCCAATTTCTCCTTTGCCAATTGAACCTCTTTCCGAGCTCTAGCAACCTATGCATAATAAGCCATACCAAGAGGGCATAGAGATCATGAATAAGGCAAGATAAAGCAGAGAGAGAGAGAGAGAGAGAATTAATTAAGAGGATGAAACCATTAGTAAAAACAAACCTCAGGAAATTGGCCATTAGATATGATAATTAAATTTTGCAGATCATTTTCATCAGCTGCTTCTTTGTTAAGAGTAGACAACAGTTTCGCAGCATTGCCAATTACACTGGATGATGACGCAGTCAAAATCAACTTTCTCAACAGCCCGGAGTGCACTGTCTTTGCTCTCATATTATTGCTGTTGTCCTCATCTTCAATGTGAAGTTGCTGAAGTTGTTTTCCAGCATATAAAATAGCTTG
Organism: Quercus aquifolioides; assembly: GCA_019022515.1. Taxonomy (NCBI): domain Eukaryota; kingdom Viridiplantae; phylum Streptophyta; class Magnoliopsida; order Fagales; family Fagaceae; genus Quercus; species Quercus aquifolioides. Next base: position 18,541,839 of record CM032335.1, on the reverse strand, counting down.
AATAACTGCAATGAACTTAACATCCAATAATTCCTGTCAGTATGCTATACCCGCCGTGCGCGCGCGCGGGGGGGGAGGGGGGGGGGTGTGGGGGGGGATGCCAAACTGGCTACAATTGTCCAACAATCAATTAGTAATTATCTGATAAAAAACTTGTATTTTTGCTGAAGGGCTTCTTGCTTCTAGCTTTGACATATAATAAGATTTCAATGTAAGAGATCCCAGCATTGTAGACCATTATGACAGTCTGAACTGACAAAAAACACCTTCCTCACAGAAGATCAAAAAAGAGAACAACAGTACTAGTTCATTCAACTATCCATTTATGATCCTTTTCAACACCAAACTTTGACCTTAATTAGAAATAGACCCCGACTAGATCACTGTAGGGACCACACATAATTAAATGCTTCTAAAGTTGATTAGAAAGCTAGCATTCAACAGTATTAGATGGAGATATTCCTTTATTAAATTGATAGGGAGGCAAATCATGTGGCTGTCCTACCTAAAGAAGCATATGTCCATGCAGCTGTGCTACAGAAAACTTTTCCTCTTTTTTTTAGGAAGGGAGATGAGGAGAGAAAGGCATGTAAGATATAAAATAGAAGAAACAACTTTCTATGGGTTTTGGGTTGGGGTGAGGTGAGAACATGCACTTTTAAGGCATAAATGTTAGAAGCATTGACCAGGAAGACAAAATATAAATGGTGTGTGTGTGTGTGTCTATATATATAAATATATATATATATATATATATCAATACACAGTAGTGGTCCAAAGGATGAGTGATTTATTACCTCAGATGGGGTGGCAGTCCGATGGAAGATTCTTGTTATTCCACGTTGAATATCAGGTGACCTTCCTAAATTTGTCAAAACTGAAGAAAGTATATAACTAAACTCAGGTTGTACAATTGTTATATCAGAATCTTCCCCATCTAGCCCTCCAATATTTTGCGAAGCTCTTGAAGACCCCATGGATTCTGAAATCTCAGAAACAGCATCCAGACGAGCAGAAATCATGTTTCTATCACATAGAGGATGAGTTACCTGTATCATGCAATGGAACTCTCAAATACCAGAGAAAGAAAGAGATAAACTGCAAGCCAAAAACATCAAAATCACATCCATCTTATACCCATTGCCTGAGAAGCCTTGAACCAAATATAGTAAGAGTACGATTCAAAGACTGCAGCAAGGAGCCAGACTCAGACCCATCACTGTTATTCTTCAAAACCTACAGACAATGGAAACAGCCATCTATCGTTAATGTTCCTAATAAAGAAAAATCAATTAAAAGAAGCTGTTCAAACTTCCAGAAAATATAACATGCATAATGTATATATTATGCCAATAAAAAGTTGTGTTTGGATTTGAGGATTTAAAAGCAATGGATTTGGAAAAAAATTAAGTAGTATAAATTTCTTGATATGGTTTTTAACAACTCATGATGGACTTGAGCTTTGAAGATTTTGCACAAACAAAAACACTTGTGTTATGAATTGGAAACAACATCCTACACTTATATCATTTCAAATCCACATATTAACAAGGTTTAAATCCATCCATGATTTCATCAATTAAAAAAATGTACTATTCATACTTTATTCAAGCCATTTAAACTAAAAACTAAAATCCACATTCTTCTTTTCAAATACTTCCATCAAAATGAACCATTAAATATTTAAAATTCCTTGCAGTTTTGGTAAGGAAGTTCCTTACTCTTCCAACTGGGTATAAGTGATCCTACATTGGAGAGACAACCAAGAATTACTGCTGCCAACCCACCCATGCAGGACATGACAAGAAAGTTACAAAAACATCAATGCTGGTAATTCAGCATCAAAGTGAGAAGATTTCCACTGGCCCCCTCACCCTAAGATCAACCCTTGTTGAGAATTCCTGCCAGGCAGTTGGTAGCAGAGGAGCCAAAAATGATACTGGCTAAGCACTATTGGCAGCTTAAAAGATCAACATACTAGTTTTTTTTTTTTTTTTTTTTTTTTTTTTTACAAATATCCATGCAAACTATTCAGAATAACAAAAACAAGAAATTACCTCCAGCTGTTGAAGTGTATTCGCTGAGAGGGTCATCTCTACATTGCTTGAGAAGGGCCTAAATGAAGCTCCTAGGCACAAAATTCTTTCAAAACCAAACTGTTTTAGATGACGAATAGATAAGGCCAATGCTTGGACGACCAAATCTGGCATATTCATAATTCCCTTTAAAACCAAAATAATATAGTGTAAAAAAGTGAAATATGATAAGAAGTGCCAAAGCAACAATAAATAAGTACATAACTATTTAAAATTGATAAGTTAGCATCCAAATACAAACAGTAGCCTTACAAAGGCAGAAAATGAAAATATAATCACATTTTATTTATAACAGTGGAAGAAATTAGAATATTTTGCAGCAGATAGACCACTCATAATTTAACTAACCCCTAAGAATAAAAGTCTAAAGGTTAACTATCACAAGATCTGCTTAAGCTTGGGTAGCTACCAGTTAAAGAGTGCAATTCATGCCCAAAGGTTCGCATAGCTTGCTGCATGAAGAAAAGATGTTAAAAATACCATACCTCAATTGCGAAACGATGGCTTCCCTGCCCTATAACTTCTGTGCTTTGTTTTGGATTATCTGCTGGATTATATTCACTCATGTTCTCATATAAAGACATCACTTCGGCAAGTGCACCACCATCTTTAAAGCACTCTAGTGAGGCATGCTCAACACGGACATTTGAGGCAGGTCCAGCATAAGCAAGTAACAACTAACAAAAAGTGCCATGATATTAGGCAAGCTTGGGAAGATAAACAATATTAAAACAATCATATTAAACTTATTTTTCTTGTAAATGATGTTAGTAATAGTGACCTTATGTCTTTATGACAGATACATCAATAATTGGATATAAAGAGCATGTTAACCATTATTAAATAACATAATCTTCGTTGAAAGAAAAGGATGTTTTGGACCACCCCTTCTTAAAAGAAGCAACAGCAAAATTCATTTCCCAAATAGTAATAACCATTTTTTGATAAGTCAAAATAGTAATAACCATTGAAATACTACAAACTCTCTCTTCATTTTATGAGGGACTCTGAATTAAAATTATGAATATATTCTTCTAAAGCCTGGGATTTTGAAGTAGCTACTTACAAGCACACGCCTACCTTCTAGATAAGTATTTGGACGTTCAAATAACCAAAAAGAAAATATTACTCAGAGCTTTTGAATTCTGCAAAACTATTGTGCTTCTTGATTTGGTAGCATTTACAAGCTAACTCAAACCATCCCCCTCCCCACCCCCAAAAAATTAAAATCATTTTTAATCAGAATTAATTAAATTAATCCTTAAAAAAAAGTCTTCAAAATATACAAGAACAACAACATGAAAGCCTTGCTCTAGCTCAATTGGCACTTCCTCCACTTGCAAGTGCTAGGTGGAAGGGTGAGGTTGTGGGTTCAAGACCCACGGGATGTGTGTTTAACTTATCAATCAAAATAAAGAAAAGGAATAGGAAAGCTAATGCTTATGAAAATGGGTTTTATTGATTGGAAAACACCATATAAAGTCGATATCAATGCAAACCAAAATAGAACGGAAGGCTAAGAAAAGTATATGGTAAAAGTATATATTTTGTAGTGACAAAGTTTAATAATTTATCCCCAAAAAAAAAAAAAAAATCCTTTAAATGCTCACAGATGTTGGTTTAAGCTAAAAATACCTTTTCAATTTGTTTAAAAGGTGATTCTGAGAAGTAATATAGTAGGACACACACTTAGAATCATGAAACCAGTTCCCGCAACAATTAAGTAATCAATTTACTCCAGAAAAAAAATTTATTAAGCCACTTTCTGACATCAGCCTATCAAAAACATCAAAATTCCTATTATAAGCTCCAATAAATAACCGTTAAAACTATAACTTTTCTTTTAATAAGAAATTTTTTTACAATAGAGGGGTGTACATAGGATGTGTACACAAAGCTTACCAAAAAACTACAAAATTCAATAATGACAGTCAAAAATAAAGAAAATCAATTAACTGTTCAACATAACACATACCACTTAAACAGCCCCAAAATTGAATTCAGTTCAACAACAAAGAGCTCCACACCATGAAAAGTACAATTGTTCCTTTTCCTCCAAATTGTCCACATTAAATAAAGAGGGACTGCCTTCCAAATAAGTGAGCTACCATGCTTACCAAACCAATTCATCCACCATAAAGTACATCAGTCATTCTCCTAGGCATCACCCAATGGGCACATACCACATAACCCATAAACTCATTCTTACTCTAGTCCATGTACATCCTTCTCCTCCATCATCAGATCATGATCCAACTCATACCACTTGTTATCAACTAGGAAAACAAAAAATAAGGTTCATGAAGGGCTGGGATTAGACAAGAGGAACGTAATGATTAACTAACTATTTGAAATGTTCATACAGACCTGAATTTTAACAGAACACCATATGAGTGTGATTTGTCAATGTAGATGGGTACAGGAACGAAAGCAATTTGGCAACATGAGGGGCAAGGATTTGCTAGTTAAACTTGTTTTCTGCAGCAGGTGAGTTAATCAGAGAACTAGGGAGAAGGAGAGAAGAAAATGACACATCTAATGAAATCTATAGTTCCTGAAGCTATGTCAAAACACGAAGGGGCAGTAATGCGAAAAATGAAACAGGCAAATTTTGACATATAGAAAGATAAGTTGCTGGGAAATTCATTACATGCACGAATAGTGAAATACAGTTTCTATCTACTAAAACCATGTGCTAGAAACTTCTTTAATGAAATAGTATTACTCCATTATACAGGGGTAAAGAATCTGAGGATACAGGACAGATTTTTACCAGGTTACTGAATCAAGAATTTTCTGCACTGGCAGCCCTTTCTAATAGATTAGGTAGGAATTTTTTATAGATGAAATTGTTACCTATAATAAACATCTCATAAAAAGAAACGTTTTTGAGATTACCTGAATTCAATGTTGATTTATTCAAATTTATTTCTAATGAACTAATGATCATAAAAATCCGCACATAATTTATTAAAATCTAAATGTTTCTTGCAAATGCTGTAGAACAATGACCTTGTTGCAGTCTGTTGGAGCATGAATTCTAGCTACTTTCCCAAAAGGAACCTAAAGAAATGGTCATGATTTTATAATGTCCTCACTCCTCACAAAACAAATACAACCTACCATTAATCTCAAACTAAAATGTGAGTTGATTGTCATGGTATATTTCATATGGATAAATGCTATAATGAGTATAGTACATGTACACAAGTCCACCAACTCTAATTTCAGAGTTTGTCAAACAATTACCATAGTAATTTCTTTGGCAAATAACTGATATTAAAATGCCATAAGATATGTGAAGCCCCTAACTAACATTAGCAAAAACCCAATACTGTACATTTCTCAAACATGAGTCAAATATGTTTCATTTCTTCTATAACACACTCTTATAATCATAAGATTCATAACTACCAAAGCTACCTTCTCTGTTTGCTTAGAAAGCGGCTCCCCAAGAAGCAACTCGGCTGGCAACAGGCTCAAAACCACAGCTTCAAGCCCACTCCTCATAAAATTATCATTGAATTCTGCATAAACAACGTCCCCGGTCGATATCTCCACAGCCACCATTCCAATTTTCACATCAAACCCACTCTCCAATCCACACTCCATATTCTTTTCCAGCACGCTCTTCTCCGCAACACACACCAAATAATTACTCTCTCCCCTACACCCCTCCTCCTCTCCCCCCAAATCCTCGGCCGCCTCCAGCGTGGCCTTCGTGTACAATGCTGATAATCCCCGGCAAAAGGGTCCCGCCCGGTTCTCCCCGTGCGCCTTAATAGCAGCCGTCTCAGTCTGCTTAACCACCCCAACCTTATACCCAGCACTCACAAGCCTCCTCACATGGACATTTAATCGAAAAGTTGGAACACTTGCAGTCATGAAATTGCGATCCAAATGTGCATAAATCCCCAACACCCTGGCAGCAATTTCAGCATCCTGGCCGAAAAACCTGTACCTGTAACCAACTTCTACCATCAAAAGAACATCTGGGTACCTGTTCTTTAGGTCCACAACTTGTTGCTCCAGTGGGGTGTATTTGGTTTTGCTGGAAGATTGGGTTTTTGGGGTTTGTTCTAAAGGGGTTGGAGAAGGCTCTAGAAGTTTGTCTAGGAACTTTTGGTGAAGGGAAGGGTTGGGGTTGGGAATGGGGTTTTGGGTGTGGGGAGAGCGTTTGGGGAGTTTTGAAGGTTTGGGATTTGGGGAGGAGAGTCGGGAACTGCGGAGGCGTTTGGAGGGTGAGAAAGTGACTGTGGCTGAGATTTTGGGAGGTGGGGTTGGCGGGTTTCGGAGAGAGGGCTCTGCCTCTGGGTTTGAAGAAGAAGAAGGAGAAGAAATGGAAGGGTTTAATGGGGTTTTGGATTTGGGAGCAAAGAAGCGAGAGATCACTTGTTGTTTTTGCTTGCCCATTATGGTGGTGGTGGCGGTGGTAGTGGAGGTGGAGGTGGAGGAGGAGGAAGTGAGGACAAATTATAAAGGAAGGGTTTTGATGATTTGGCGCGCTTTCTTCTCTGGACTCTGAAATGGATTCCACGTATCAAAAAGACAAAAAAAACTTACCAAGAAAAAAAGAAGTTATTTTTGTGTATTATTTTAAATTTTTAAAGGAAATGTTTGTTTGCTTTCGTGTAGTTACATTATTCATTAGAAAAGTAACGAGCCTAAAATAGTATATTGATGTTCTCTTGAATCTTCTTATAATAAGTTAAAATAAGATAATTATAAACAATTTTTGAGCCAAACTTCTCTCATTTACTTTTGTTTACTGTTCTAAATCTGATCCAATTTGGAGTTATCTTCATTCGATTTATTATTCGACAATTGAAAATATCGTCAATGTATAGTTTTAGTTACTTAACTTTTTGAATAAGTCATATAACTTATTTAAATAATATACATAAATATTCTTATAAATTACCACGTAACATGTTGAAAGAAATACCTCTAAACTAGTTTGAACCTATACTTTTTATTCATGAGTTATAAGGCTTGGACATCTCGTGCTCCTTGACCATCTCGCTGTAAAGACTTTTTTTTTTTCACTTTTTTTTTTTAATAACTTATAAAGGTGATAAGTTTGGACAAAAGCAATTTTTTTTTTTTTTTTGGATAAAATTGTTATTTTTATTGTGTATGGTTCTTCACAAGAATCACAACCCAAGCGAGGATCGAATGAGTCTCAATGTATGATTCGACTAACTATATTTTTTACATTGAGAGTTTTATATTTTGCTTTTATTTGAGGTATAAAAGCAATAAAATCATAAAATAACTGAAAACACTTTTTTTATTACATTGAAAAATAGAATTACATTATAGCATAAAAAGTATATAATTACAAGACTTTTTATTATAATTACAATGAAGAATTACATGGCCTTGTCATTGAATTTTGGGATCTATGACATTGCAAAAAGAAATATGGGATATCTATGAAGTTGAGGAGTTGTACGCAGAGGCGAAGCCGGGGTCAAGAGGGGTTGCCCCCTGGCCCATTGAAAAAAAAATTCTTTGAAGTAAGTATATTATGAACTATCCTTCGGCACTTTACCCAGACAAAAAAATGACTCCCAACTCTCTAAAAAAAAAATGACTCCCACTTTAATACATGTACAAACCCTTAACACCAAGAAAGTAAGAAAAAAAATCTTCTCCCACATATCAAATCATATCACTTTTTCACCAAATTACTATTCTTATTAGTTTTATCTCACCACGACGTCTTCACCCATTTCATTGTTCCTTTTTTCTCAATCATTATTTTCAGTTTACTATTCACAACACTTTTCTTGTGGAGTAATGCTAAGAATACTACAAATTTTACAAATTGACGTATTATCAATCATAAAAAAATTCATTCAAACATTTATTTATTATATTGTTTAAGCATCATACATTCTTATCACATAAGTTTGTGAGTTTTTTACAATAGAATTTATAGTCATTTTAGCTTTGAGAAATTCTATGTCCACAACATTTTAATAACACTTTACAATAAATCTTAAATAAGAGGTTGTTACTAGTTGTTATTGGTAAGTAAAAAATTAATTTTAGTGGTGGGTTGAAATTTGAACCAATAACAATTTCAGCAGTGTTGTGAAAGTATTGTGAAAATCTTGCTTATCACATTTTCTTTCATGGCAATTCAATTAGTGGTCCTCATAAGTAACACATAATTATTAGGAAAAAAATACTTAATGTCTTTTTAATACTATTTTAATCTTGCCCCCCTCAACTAAAATTCTGGCTCCGCCGCTTGTCCGCGTGCCAGAATGAGTTCCACCTCTATTCGTTCTTGAATGGCCTCCATGCAGATTTTGAGCTAGCCCTTATTCCACAACTTCACCATTATTACCACATTCATGCAACACTCTTGTGCATATGCTGTACTGATGACTCCATTTGACATGGAGGCATTCATCAACCAAGTTCCATCCCATTCTAACATCTCATTTTACTCTGCTCTCTTTCTGTACACACCCAATTTTCGCAACCATGAAACAAAACTTTTAATTCAGAGCAAAAATACCCAAAAGGGCAAAATATAATTTCTTCCATCCAAGGCTTAAAAAAAAGCACATCATAATGGGTTGTTAGGGAATTCAATGGCAAAGTAGCAATTTTTTAAATGAAAATTTGAGTTTCAATAAAGCCATGTCATGTGAAATACTACTGATTTTCATTGGTCGAAAAACTAGTTCGAAGTAAGCATGAATACATGAACTTAAAATTAATTGAGTTGGTTTGGTAATTAAGAGGAGTAATGAATGTCAAATAAAATCTCAACTCTAATTGGTTGGTTTAATTGAAAGATTATTGTCATGCACACATTATAAAATGAGCAAGACTTAGGTACAGTACTTAAGTACTGTTTCTTAGGTTCTCATTTTAAGATTCTACCATGTGGATTTTTTCTCATGGAATGGAAGTGTATTTTTTAATTAAGTAGACACATGGCTAAATCTTAAAAGGGAAACCTAAGGAACAGCACCTAAGGTATTATACCTAAGTTTTATCCTTATAAAATAAAGGAAAAATTAACGGAAGATTTAAGAAATATTTTTATAAATTTTGTATGGAAAAAAAATTTAATTGTTTTGATGGCTTTTTATATTTTTTATGAAAGTTGTGTTAAAACTTTCCTAAAATTGTCATTTATTAACAATTGATCTAAAAGTACCCGTTAACATGACCCATAAAATAATACAATATAATTATAATTATCAAAAACTGATTAATTATTTTTCAAAAATAAATAATTATAGTGATAATTGGAAGACTCGATCCCAATTAGAATCATCCCCATTTAAATAAAAGTCCACTAAGATATATTTTAAAAACATGAATTTTTCATTTAGAATCTTAAAAATCAAATAGGGTCAAAAAAATCATTAAAATAAATGTGGCTTTAGGTTGGCTATGGCTGCGTTTTTTAAACGCGGGTATAAGTCCTCTTTAAAAATATATATATATATATATATATATATGTAGGGACCGAGTTTGAGCACTTCTGCTGTGTTCAGAGAGTGGACCCAAGCCCAGCTAACCCTGCAATGAATTTGTAGAGAGCAGGTTCAAGAACTAGGCCCTAGTAAGGAATGCAGCGGCCATGCATAGTTGCATGTGAGTCTAATGACTTAAACGTGAATTGGGATGCACAATAATGCTCCTCGGACTGGCCTTTCAAAGTTTGGAGTTCTTATTATTTCTTTGAAGAATGGTTACAAGGTTTGAGAGAATACAAGTCGCTACAGTACTTCTTTATTCAGATTTCCCGTCCCCCTTTCAAGAGGGACTCTTTACATTATATACATCTCTTTCAGTTGATCCTAGCCCTACATTTGTTGATTAGCTAGGCCACCACTTGAGAGCCTGTCCCATCAGCCGCATTCCCATCCCTCCTGTGGGTTGCAGCGCCCAAGGCAGCACTGTTCAGGGGTCCTATCCTCATTAATGCGGCCAGGGTGTTAGTTGAAGGCATTTAATGTGGAGGTGACAGTTCATCTGGGACTTGCTCCTCCACCATGCTTCCTTTGCTGGCGCTTGGTACTTGCTATTTGCTCCTTGGATGCTCAGGGAGACTCCCCTTGATGGTGTGCTGCTTGTCCACTTTCTCATCTCGGCCGTCCGAGGAAGTAATCATCCTCGGCACTGTTTCCTGGGCAACTGGGTTTTACACATTCGTCCTCGGACTTTGGACGCCTCCTCAGCGCGGGCCTTTGGGCTTGGTTCGAAGTGGGCCAAGGTTGCCTGACTCTTTCTGGCCTCACAATATATATATATAAAACACTGGCAGCTCTACATGCAAGCCAGGGTGGTCACAGGACCACCTTGACTTACAAAAAATTGCATATATACACTTGTCAAAAAAAATTTATATGTTAAACTAATTTATTGTAACCACCATAATAAAAATGTTAAACACCCTAACTTGAGAATTACAAAAAATTAGATTTTACAAAAATAAGAATAATACTACATTCACAACATTTTCACAATAATTTTACAACAAATCCAATGTGATAGGTTGTTATTGATTCTAATTTAGGCTCAATACAGATATTATTTTTTTATCCACCAATAACAGCTAGCATTACTTCAAAATTAATTTTGCCCCCCAAACATAATCTTTAATCCCTTTTATATTAAAAAAAAAGTAAAAAAAAAAAAAACTTAAATAGCAACAATAAATGTTAGCCCAAATAACAATAAACATAAACCAAACAAAAACAAGATAAGACCAAACAACAACAAGTGATCAAACAAAAAGCCTACTATAAAAATTAAAAAAAAAAAAAAAAAAGATAAAAAAAAAGATAAAAAAACGCTAAACATTCAAATTTATAGCTCCTTCGACCTATTTAACAATTCTAATTTCATTTTTCCTTAAAAAATGGTACCAAAAAGAATATTATGATTGTCAGTTCTCCTTTTTTAGCATTGAAGTCACAACAATATTACTCTCCTTAGTGACACGACTCACAATTGTAACTGTAGGGTCCGGATTTGAGCACTTCTGCTATTGAGAGAGTGGACTAAAATCCAGTTAGCCCATTATAATGAATTTGTAGATAATGGGTTGAAGAACTAGGCCCTAACAAGCGGGCAACGTTCAATCGTTCCGTTTGGAGGCGCCGGAGGCTAGCCCACCGAGATTATGATCCGAAGTCTGTCCTCAGCACCTGTCCGAGGAGCTTTACGATGGCCTTTTCCCTGGGGATCCATCCCCCCCTCCTCTGATCCTCCTCCTCCTCATATATAGTCCTCCCCTTTAACCTCTATCTTCCACCTGTTGATCATCCATGCTCCCTCCTTCTGACTGCCCGTCCCATCAGCCACTTTCCCAACACCCCTGTGAGTTGTGGCAGCCAAGGCAACCCTGTCTAGAAGTCACATCTCCATTAATGCGGCTAGGGGGGTTAGGTGAGCGCATTTAGTGTGGAGGTGACAACTTATCCTAGGCGTGTTCCCCCGCCGTGCTGCTACGGCTGACGTGTTGGTCTCGGCAGGATCGTCCTCGGTAAGGTTCTTGGCCATTAAGGCCTTCACACTCCTTCCTCGGACTGTTCTTCCTCCTCGGCATGGGCCTTGGGCCGAATGTGAGATGGGCTGGGGTTGCCAGATTATTAGGCCCCACAATAGCCCCTCGAAATCCTGCTGTCCGGCTCCTCGAGCGGGGAGGAGGATTTTGATGTCCTCAGGCCTTCGTCATGACTCGCCCCATAGTGGCCTATGTCAGCGCTGGAGTCTTTCCACCTGCCCAATGCGCGTTTCTGGCGCCTCGATATACGGTGCGCCCCAGCATTAAACGCCCGCATTAAATTCCGACAGCTCCATACTCCCCACGTTCAACGGTGTGATGCTAATCGATCAGTGGGGATTTCCTACCTTGATGAGCGGGAAGCTCCGCCTGATTATCTTCAATTGAGTGTATAAATACTTGTTTGGATCGATTTGCCTCCTTATCTGTGTACTTGAGAACCCTGGCGCACGTACTCTGAATCCGGTCGAACTTCCACATCAACCGGTGCTCATTTTCAGCATAAAAAGCCTGTCCGAGGAGCTTTTCCTCATTCCTGTAAGTTTTCTTTTCTCTGTAGCGCAAATTTTTTTCTGAACCCTTTCTTTCATTCGCCTTTTCTCGAGTCTTTTAGTTGTGGTAGGGGATGGGTAAATTTAAGAAGTTAGTCGAGTCCGAAGAGATGATGGAGAAGTTCATCGCTGATTACGACCCAATGTGGGCTTGAGGTACTGCGAGGAAGGGGAATGGTACGTTAGGAGGAACGAGGGCGAAGTTGTGATCCCCATAATAGCCTTCTTAGAGGGAGGCATGAGAATCCCTATGGGGCCGGTGACGAGCGGCTACCTTAGGCACTTTCGGCTAGCCCCCACCCAGTGTGCTGTCAATATGTTTAGGATACTAGGGTGCGTAGACGCCCTGAATGAGAAGATGGGATTGAGGTTGACCCATCATAACGTAAACTGGTGCTATAACCTCCAACACCTGAAGGGTAAGACATATTATATGAAGACGAGGGACGATAGGGTTCGGCTTATCCAGTGTCTCCCCGATTCTAGCAAGGGGCTAAATCTTGACTTTCTCATTGTGTCGAGGGAGTGGCACGATGGTCTCTATTGCCCGACAACAGTGGGAGAGCCAGGTAGGGTACTTGGAGCAGGAGGGGGTCTAGCCCCTTTTTTCTTCTTCTTCTTCTTTTTTTTTTTTTTTTTTTTTGAATCTACTTTGTTCGGCTGATGACAGGAGTTTGTTTTTCTTTCCGCAGATCCGCACGCCTTCGCGCGCCATTTCAACCTCGTCAATAGGGAGGATTTACAGAAAGTGCTAAGGGTAGAGATTTTTGTGAACGAAGCCAATAATCAAATTAGAGCTGCTCACAAGATCCTGGGGTACACTCCTATCCAAAAATCGTTTGCGACTCCGAAGTACGTGATCCGAGCAAAAGATCCTCGACTACAGAAAATCACCGTAGCTGAGCACGGGTTCTTATTCCCCGAGGAACCCCCCACTCCAGAAGGTGTTATATTAGCAGGCCCCTCCTCCTCCCATAGACCCGCAGAGGTCACCGAAGAAGATCTAGAGAAGGAAGAGGAAGTAGCTGATTTTGGCCCTGCCGAGGAAGAGTTTGACGTTTTCGATCAAGTCCATCAGTCCGAGGATCCTCCTGGAGACTTGGGTGATCCTCGTCTAACCGAAGCGGACTTCCTAGCGTCAGAGACCTTTCCTCGGCCTGAGATGGGTTACAAGAGGAAATCCCACACCAGTCTGCTAGACCTAATTGAAGGCCAGCCGGGGAAGTCCCAGCCGAAGCTTCCCCCTCCTCCTCCCAAGACTCAGCCTGCCCAGACCAGGTCGGCATCTGCCCAATCTAGACTTCCTCCTCCTCCACCTCAGGCGAGTCTGCCGTCTAGGCCCGAGCCCACTGACCCCAAGCAGAAGAAGGACAAGGGCAAAAGGCCTATTGGGGACAAGTCTGTGTCCTCGCAAGAGGAGGATGACACTCGGCGGCCTACGAAACAGCTGAAGATAGGCTCCCAAGGCCAGGACAGACAGGTCACTGCCCAGCCCGAGGCTCAGGCCTAGTTTCCTGCCCCAATGCTCCGTGGGGAGCCTCTGAGGGATGACTCCTCCCTCAGGGATTTCAAAGAGGGCGAAGGCGCGCATGTGGCCGACGCGCAGGAGAGGTGCCTATTACTCCTAGCGGATATGGCTGAGCTGGAGACTCTGAGGAGCAAGCAAGTCTTCCTCAGCCTTAAGCGGTACCTGGGAATGGTAAGTCCCCCAGCACTTGTGATTTTTCTAACTTTAGTTTTTCTTCCTTTTCTGAATTTGGCTTATTACGCATCCATTTTGTTTGGCAGACCGTCCAGGCCACCTATAGGTTGGAGGCGGCGGTCAACGACCAAGGAAGGGCCCTGGATGCCGAGCGTGATAAGCGCTTAAAGGCCACTCGGACCCTCAAGACCTCCGAGGCTGACCTCGCCGCAGCCCGAGATGAGCTAAAGGCGATAACCCGGGCTCGGGACAGCGCAGTGTCTGGCCTTAAGGGTGCCCAGAAGCAGGCCCGAGACCAGACGAGGCGTCTGACTGAGGCGGATGAGCAACTGGCGATCGCAAATGAGTTGGTTGCAGATTTGACTAAGAAGATGGTTGCTGCCGAGAAGGCCAAAAAAGTGGCTGAATGGGCCAAAGATGAAGCTGTGAGGGCTAAGGCTGAGGCGGACTTTGGTAGGGAGGAGGCTCTAGCTTTTAACGAGGAAGCCGAGGAGGCAGCTTATGCCGTGGGGGTAGCCGAGACGGAAGCTGCCTACAAGGGCGAAGTCCCTGGGGTATGCAGGCGCTACTGTTCCCAGGTTTGGAGCGAGGCCCTCAAACAAGCCGGGGTTGAGGCCTCGTCCGACCTGTGGAAGGCGGAGAGCGTGTTCTACCCCCAGCCATCCGCGAGGCTGCTCCAGATAGCTCTGAGGCTGAGGTGGCGGCTGAGGAAGCTGGTGCTACTCCGGGTGAGGGAGCCTCGGTCGCTGGACTTACTGGGGAGCCTGTTCAAAGGGGTGATCCTCCCGGGGCGGTTGAATCAAGTGAAGGCCCCAATGAGGAAGCGCCCCAAGAGGCTGCAAAGCCCCCCTCTGACGCCCAGGTCTCTTCCACCGAGATGACAGCTATCCTTGCTGTGCCTCTGCAGGCTATCCCTCTTAGTTAGGGCTCAGAGGATCCTAAGGTTGCCATGGACCAGCCACCCACTGGGGGGGGGGGAATTAAGTGGAAGAAGTAGGCCTCTTGGCGCCTCTGTCTACCTTGTTTTTGCCATTTCTTTTGTTTTTGTATCTTTCCCTTTTTTTTTTACGTTGTAATGTGACTCCTGCCATGTAACTTCTATGGACTTAATATAATGCGAGTCTTATTTCCTTTTTATTTGTTCTGGCTACTTATTCATTTGCGCGTTATCCATTCTCTTTCCCTTTTTTTTTTTTTTTTTTACTTGTATGATTTTAACTTCAATTGTATCTCGGCCAATCACGGCAGTAACTGCAATAATGTGAGGGCGCGCATGCTAAGGCAGGCCTGTTGTGTCCCAAAGACTGGGTAGGGCTCTAACACAGGTCCCCTTTGAGATGGTTCGTTTCCCCCATGGGCTTGAGTCCGAGGACCATGCAATGCCTTGGCTCTGTCTAACACTTAGAATTTTTTAAAGTATTTAGTTTCCCCATGGGCTTGAGTCCGAGGACCATGCAAGGCCTTGGTTCTGTCTAACACTTGGAAGCTTTTTGAAGTAGTTAGTTTCCCCAGAGGCTTGAGTCCGAGGACCATGCAAGGCCTTGGTTCTGTCTAACACTTAGAATCTTTTTGAAGTAGTTAGTTTCCCCACAGACTTGAGTCTGAGGACCATGCAAGGCCTTGGTTCTGTCTAACACTTAGAATCTTTTTGAAGTAGTTAGTTTCCTCATAGGCTTGAGTCCGAGGACCATGCAAGGCCTTGGTTCTGTCTAACACTTAGAAGCTTTTTGAAGTAGTTAGTTTCCCCAGAGGCTTGAGTCCGAGGACCATGCAAGGCCTTGGTTCTGTCTAACACTTAGAATCTTTTTGAAGTAGTTAGTTTCCCCACAGGCTTAAGTCCGAGGACCATGCAAGGCCTTGGTTCTGTCTAACACTTGGAAGCTTTTTGAAATAGTTAGTTTCCCCATAGGCTTGAGTCCGAGGACCATGCAAGACCTTGGTTCTGTCTAACACTTAGAAGCTTTTTGAAGTAGTTAGTTTCCCCAGAGGCTTGAGTCCGAGGACCATGCAAGGCCTTGGTTCTATCTAACACTTAGAATCTTTTTGAAGTAGTTAGTTTCCCCATAGGCTTGAGTCCGAGGACCATGCAAGGCCTTGGTTCTGTCTAACACTTAGAAGCTTTTTGAAGTAGTTAATTTCTCCAGAGGCTTGAGTCCAAGGACCATGCAAGGCCTTGGTTCTGTCTAACACTTAGAATCTTTTTGAAGTAGTTAGTTTCCCCACAGGCTTGAGTCCGAGGACCATGCAAGGCCTTGGTTCTGTCTAGTACCCAGGTACTCTTTGCTTAAAGTGAAGGGATTTGCCCTCATCGTCGGGGGGTTTGTTTTTTGCGTGGTGGCAGCCTCGGCCTTGTTTCACCGAGGATGGGCTATTCGTCGGACTGGATTCTTGACCCCGAGCTGCCCCGGACAGGGGTGGCTCGGGCTTCTG
Source organism: Quercus aquifolioides (assembly GCA_019022515.1). Classification (NCBI taxonomy): domain Eukaryota; kingdom Viridiplantae; phylum Streptophyta; class Magnoliopsida; order Fagales; family Fagaceae; genus Quercus; species Quercus aquifolioides. The sequence continues at coordinate 18,525,516 of CM032335.1, read as the reverse complement.
TCCTCACTCATGGCAACGACCCCTTCTTCGCTCCAACCTTCCGCCTTCTTCGATTACGAGGTGTCCCCTGACTATTCGTGTTCTGCGCTTGACGCTTCGGTGTGCGAGGCGCGTCCTCATTAATGTCCTCGTGGATTAATGCAGATCCAGCGGCTGTAGGCCTCCTTGGAATTTGGCCAGGATTAATGTCGTTGATGGCTTTTCCTTCGAGTTCTGGTTGGACCAATTTCCACCAGCCTTCGCCCTCTATAAAAGGCCTTCTGGGGGAATCATCCTTCCTCATTTCACAAATCCTCCGACCAAACAGGGAACATGACTCTCCCACCCCTTAAGCCCCTTCGATGACCTTGTCGGGATTGCGGTCAGAGCTTGGCGGAATGGGGCGGCCCTGTATGAGGGTGGAGGCAAGCAAGATCAGGGTCCTCCCGCCTCAGTTGAGAACCGCCGCAGTTGTGGTTCGCGTCAGGCTTCCGGCGCGGAAAGGTTTGGGCATCATCCTGGTGGTATCGTGCCTGGCGGTTAGGAGGGAGGTCCATGAAGTACATAACGCCCTTCTCCAGCGCGCGTGCATGCCTATCCTTCAAGCTGGTGGTGTCTCGCTCCCAGCTTATCTGCCGGTGGAGGCTTGCGAGATTACGTCACACTTGGTGCCCGAGTGTTGCCGCCTCCAATGTTCAAGCATTATGCGGCTGGGGGAGCATCGAGAGAACACCATAGGGCAGGGTCTCCCGGCGCCTCTGCATCTGCTCCTCTCTTCTTGCTGGTGCCATCCATACCGGCCTGGGGGTTGTTGGTAGCTTTCAAGCAAGCCTGCCTCAGCCCCTTCTCTTTTAGGGTTCGTTCTAGGACAAGTCCGTCTGGGCCTCTGTTTGTATAGTTAGCTTTAAAACAAGCCTGTCTGAGCCTCTGTTTGTATCTTGTATTTGCTTTTCGCTTAATAAAATGCCGTGATGTTTGTTCTCTTTCCATTCTCTTTGAATCTTTTGCTTTTCTGCAATCGTTTTTTTTTTTTTTTTTTTTTTTTTTGCAAACACGCCATTGTTATCATTCCGCAAACTAGCCATCTGGGAACGACCGTCCGTTGCGTCTGCTAGTGCACAAGTTCTCCCCACAGATGGCGCCAATTGTAGGGTCCGGATTTGAGCACTTTTGCTATTGAGAGAGTGGACTCAAATCCAGTTAGCCCATTACAATGAATTTGTAGAGAATGGGTTGAAAAACTAGGCCCTAACAAGCGGGCAACGTTCAATCGTTCCGTTTGGAGGCGCCGGAGGCTGGCCCACCGAGATTATGATCCGAAGTCTGTCCTCAGCACCTGTCCGAGGAGCTTTACGATGGCCTTTTCCCTGGGGATCCATCCCCCCCTCCTCTGATCCTCCTCCTCCTCATATATAGTCCTCCCCTTTAACCTCTATCTTCCACCTCTTGATCATCCATGCTCCCTCCTTCTGACTGCCCGTCCCATCAGCCACTTTCCCAGCACCCCTGTGAGTTGTGGCAGCCAAGGCAACCCTGTCTAGAAGTCATATCTCCATTAATGCGGCTGGGGGGGTTAGGTGAGCGCATTTAGTGTGGAGGTGACAACTTATCCTGGGCGTGTTCCCCCGCCGTGCTGCTACGGCTGACGTGTTGGTCTCGGCAGGATCGTCCTCGGCAAGGTTCTTGGCTATTAAGGCCTTCACACTCCTTCCTCGGACTGTTCTTCCTCCTCGGCATGGGCCTTGGGCCGGATGTGAGATGGGCCGGGGTTGCCAGATTATTAGGCCCCACAATAGCCCCTCAAAATCCTCCTCCCCGCCCGAGGAGCCAGACAGCAGGATTTCGAGGGGCTATTGTGGGGCCTAATAATATGGCAACCCCGGCCCATCTCACATCCGGCCCAAGGCCCATGCCGAGGAGGAAGAACAGTCCGAGGAAGGAGTGTGAAGGCCTTAATGGCCAAGAACCTTGCCGAGGACGATCTTGCCGAGACCAACACGTCAGCCGTAGCAGCACGACGGGGGAACACGCCCAGGATAAGTTGTCACCTCCACACTAAATGTGCTCACCTAACCCCCCCAACTGCATTAATGGAGATGTGACTTCTAGACAGGGTTGCCTTGGCTGCCACAACTCACAGGGGTGTTGGGAAAGTGGCTGATGGGACAGACAGTCAGAAGGAGGGAGCATGGATGATCAACAGGTGGAAGATAGAGGTTAAAGGGGAGGACTATATATGAGGAGGAGGAGGATCAGAGGAGGGGGGGATGGATCCCCAGGGAAAAGGCCATCGCAAAGCTCTTTGGATAGGTGCCGAGGACAAACTTCGGATCATAATCTCGGTGGGCCAGCCTCCGGCGCCTCCAAACGGAACGATTGAACGTTGCCCGCTTGTTAGGGCCTAGTTCTTCAACCCATTCTCTACAAATTCATTGTAATGGGCTAACTGGATTTGAGTCCACTCTCTCAATAGCAGAAGTGCTCAAATCTGGACCCTACAGTAACAAATATTCAAATTATTGTTTTATTAGATTTTGTATAATTTAAATTTTTTAGTGACCACCCTAAAAAAAATTCCTAGAGCTATCATTGTGTGTGTGTGTATGTGTGTGTGTATATATATATATATATATATATTCAGTTGGACCTATAGCCACGCTTTGTGAACGCGGCAATAGGCCCAATCCAAAAAAACACAGTTAAAAATACTTAGAAACGCAGCTATAGACTTAACCTATAGCTAGGGGTGGCAATTTTTATCCAAACCCATAAACCCACCCAAAACCCACTTAATTTGGATGAGTCTTGACCCAACCCAATTAAATATTTGGCTTAAATGGATAAGACCCAAATGGATAATTCAATTAAATGGGTTTTGATGGTTAAACCACTGGGTATCCAATTACCCATTTAAAATTTAAAGTTTAATATTTAAAAAAACAAAAAGCCAAAAACCCTAACAAATAATAAAACATCATAACCGCCTCTTCCTCTAGCTAATGTAAAAATTTTCTCCTCCATTTTCTAGGCATTTTCTCAGCTACCAAACTGGACAAAATCTAAACACCTTTCTCTCTTCCTCTATCTAAAGTTTGTCTTTCTTAGTTCCAACTAATATGACTCTAGGGTTTCGATTTGAAGAGAGAAAACATACCATTTTTCATCATAAATCTCTCTGATTCTATATTAATCTCTGAATTTAACTCTTCCTTGTAAGAATTCTGGTTTCTCTGCTTTTCCGATGGACTCTAGCTTTTGCTCCTACTTCGGTAGCGAAGTTTCATGCGATTCGAGAAGAGTCTCCGTTGGATCGGAGAACAAGCCTTGTTCGAACGTACGGAAGAGAAATCTCGGTGAAATTGAAGGCTCTGGAGATTTCTTTTGTTGAGCAAGTTTCCGATGGAATTTTGAATTTCAGTGACGGAAATGTAAAAGCAAATTCCGAGAACAGAGCAACTGAGCAAGTTGAGAACAGAGCATCAGAATTTTCATTTCCGTGAGAGAGTGAGACAGATTTCAAGTTTGTTTTGGATTGAAAAATCTATGTGATTTGCAATTTTGCACATTTTAGGTCAAGGTGGATAAAGACTTGAGAATGATACCTTAGTTCTCATGATTTAATTAATATTTTTTTTACTTATCTTCTGTTTGGTTGCCAAGAAAAGTTGGAAAAAAGAAAATCTGTAGATAAGTTTCAGTGATCTTATGTTTTGAGGGAAAGGTGAATTAGTTTTGCCGAAAAAAAAAATTAAAAAATTAAAAATTAAAAAAAAAAACCTCAAATGATTTGCATAGTATGGGTGTGAAAAATTTTCAGAGAATTTCTTGTTGAATTGCTAAATATGAATTTTATAATGGGTTAAATGGGTGGGTTACTAATTAAATGGGTTGGGTTAGTAATGGATAATTAATTTATATATAAACGGATCATAAATGGATAAATGGGTAATTATACACCTAACCCATTGAAGACCCAACCCATTTATGACCCAACCCGCCCATTTGCCACCCCTACCTATAACCATGTTATAAAAACGCAACTATAGGTCAGCAATTTAAGTCATGTTACCCAGTAGCCACGTTTCAGAAACACGGCTAAAAACAACGTGGCTATAGGTTGCATTTTTAGTAGACTGTGCTTAAAAACTTAAAGTGCATATTAATATTAACACTTAGGGATAATTACACTTTACCCACATGTGGTTTGCCTCTAATTTGATTTGCCTACCCGTGATTTCAATTTTGACACTTTACCCACCTGTGATTTTCTTTGTTAAGGCTCTGTTACCCACCTCTGTTAAAAAGAAGGCTAAATATGTATTTTTACACAATTTTTATGTCTCTCTCCTCCCAAAACATAAAACACATAAAAATTCAAGAGAAAACAAGATCAAAATGTGCTATTGGTAAAAAATATTATGCAATTTCTTAGAACTTCAACTTGTATTTGAACTTATCATCTTAACCACAAATAAACTAATTATACATCTAAAAGCATGATAAAGCCAAGTCGTATGAGAAAAATTAGATAAAAATTAAAACTCCTAATCTAACTCAACAACGTTCAAATAAATCAAATCAAATCTCCTGCTCCTCATGTCCAAAAACTAGAAACCCAAAAAATTTCAAACAACAAAAATTGAAACCCATAAAAGTTTGCTCACTTCTTTATCAAAACTATTCCACTTACTACAATTATTCAACAAATCCCAGAAGAAATTCGTCAACACAGTCTCATAACACGGCATTTTCGCATAACTCAGAAAGTAATTGATGTCAATTATAAAGTAACGTTCCGCAAACCTGGCGTCTTGAATCACATCGAAGTTGAACAGGTTCAACTTCAACGCTCCCCGCAACCCATTCGCTATGGCTTCGATGAATTCCTGCGGCGGCATCTTCGTGTCGTCCAAATCCATCATCTCGTAGTACTTCTCCTCCGCTTTCTCGTTGGTGGCGATGTACGACACCTGCGAAAACGGCAGCACCGCCGCATCGCCGGAAGTCGAGGACGAGGAGGCCGACACGTCCGGCAACGACTTGCGTTTCACGCACTGTACGGGGCTGCCGACGACGTAGACCTTAAAGATGACTCCGCCATGGTTAACGAATTCTTGGAGCACGATTGGGGGCTTGAGCTTGTTGAGGCCATCGTGGTTGAAAACCAAAGCCATTTTGTGCGATTTGGCGCTACCGTCGGCGACCAAGGGTATCGAGATAACCGGAAACTTCAAAGCCACCCAAGATTGTTGATCGAAGAGAGTTTCCTTGTCGTATATAATGATTTGCTTTGGGATCCCAAACGTTAAGCTCTGAGGCTCGATTTCGAGCTCCGAAACGACCTGTAGCATGGAGATTCGGTTGTGGAGTCGCTCAGCTCATAAAAGTTTAAACTTTTCTGGGTTTCTAGTTTTTGGACATGAGGAGTTTCAATTTTTGTTGTTTGAACTTTTCTGGGTTTTTTACTTTTCTGGGTTTCTAGTTTTTGGACATGAGGAGCAGGAGATTTGATTTGATTTATTTGAACGTTGTTGAGTTAGATTAGGAGTTTTAATTTTTATCAAATTTTTCTCATATGCCTTGGCTTTATCATGCTTTCAGATGTATAATTAGTTTATTTGTGGTTGAGATGATAAGTTCAGATACAAGTTGAAGTTCTATGAAATTGCATAATATTTTTTACCAATAGTACATTTTGATCTTGTTTTCTCTTAATTTTTATGTGTTTTATGTTTTGGGAGGAGAGAGACATAAAAATTGTGCAAAAATACATATTTAGCCTTCTTTTTAATAGAGGTGGGTAACAGAGCCTTAACGGAGGAAATCACAAGTGGGTAAAGTGTCAAAATTGAAATCACGGGGAGACAAATCAAATTAGAGGCAAACCACAGGTGGATAAAATGTAATTATCCCTAACACTTAAATCAGTATGACATAAAGTGCAGATTAATATTAACACCTAGATCAGTATGTCAACATCTTTACAAACATACAAGTCTTATCCTCCAGGCCGCTTCTATGTATCCAAAACTCAAGTTGGTTTATTGTAATTAATACATTCTGAAGTTTCACGATAAACTAGCTTTTTCCTTGTATTTTATGTGTTGTTTGCGGATCTTTCGCTACTTTTTATCTCAGTTTTATTTTAAATAATCTAAACTTCAACTTTTTGAAAATAAGTTAGTTTTTAGTTTGTCTCACATTATATGAAACTAGCATGTAACCTCATATATATAAATGGATACTGTAGGGTCAATTTTTGTAGCCCAAGCCCAAGAAGGTATGGATTTTGAGCCCACTGAACCCAAGACAATAAATTTGTAGAGGGTGGGTGAAAGAGCTAGGCTAGCAGTGAATTAACAGTATAAGACTGCAGTGTTTGTGGATAAATTTGTATTCAAACGTGCTCGGACAGATGCAAACGTAACGTCCGAAGAGGAGTTTGTATTTCATAAACTTGGGTTACAATTCTTGGAGCTACAGTAATGGAGCACTCTCCTCTTTTACTTCTGATTTTCGATCCCCTCCTTTATCAGAGGCATCCCCCTCTTATATAGTACTCCCTTCCTTTATCTTCACCGTCCACTTGTTCATCATCTAGACGCCCCACTTGAGTGCATGTCCCATCATGCACCCTCTTTAGCCTTGTGTGAGTGGCGGTAGCTGAGAATGCACTGTTCAGGGGTCTTCTCCACATAAATGCGGCCAGGAAGGTAGGTGCAGTGCATTTAATGCGGTGGTTGAAGTCTGTCTCCTAGATATTTCTCCGTTCCTGCTATCCTCATGCGTGACTGAGGTTCATTTCCATCATTACATTTGTCAGGGGGATCACTTGAGCTTCCCAAACACCTGTCGGACCAAGCTTCTTCGGATCTGAGGATATTGGACTCCTCGGACAATTGAACATCTCCTCGGATCATGTACGTGTTCCTCTCCAGACATGCTCCTTTCACATGGGCCTCTAATTGAGTGTTTTCACCTCTTCGGACAAACAGTGGTCCTCAAATAGGGCCTTGGGCCCAATACGTTAGGTTGGGCTTTTCACCCCTCACAGATACACTTAAAGATATACAATAAGATACATAATATAATTCCTATATATATAATTTAAATAATATTGATAGTCATTTTTATATTTTATTAACTCTTTACAAAAAAATTGTAAGGATATTATTAGGTATAAAATGTAAATTGTTCTTCTTCTTTTTTTAATTATTATGAAGCACTTTTTAATTTTTTTATTTTATTTATTTTATGATTCATTTACTCTAGACTTTTTTGTTTTTGTACTTAATAACTCACTTGGATGAATAATTATGATGTGATCCCACATTTGATTCTAAAATTAAGAAATAAAACTCTTTAAGAATAAATAATTTAGGACACATGGCGCAAAATTGGAACTCTAATTTGGAATTCTAATTTGAATTTCTCTCAACTTCACCTATTATAACCCTATGCATATGTATAGATACACTTAAATATATATAATATTAAGATACATAATATAATTCATATATATATAATTTAAATACTATTAATAGTCATTTTTATATTCTGTTAACTCTTTACAAAAAAAATTGTAAGGATATTATTAGGTATAAAATGTAAATTGTCCATTTAAAAAAAAAAAAAAAAATTACTGTGAAGCACTTTTTTTTTTTTTTTTTTTTGTTATGATTCATTTACTCTAGACTTTTTGGTTTTTATACTTAATAACTCACTTGGATGAATAATTATGATGTGGTCCTACATTTGATTCTAAAATTAAGAAATAAAACTCTTTAAGAATAAATAATTTAGGACACATAGCGCAAAATTAGAACTCTAATTTAGAATTCTAAATTTGAGTTTCTCTCAGGTTCACCTATTATTATATATATAGATATATAGATAAGTTACGGAAAATAAACTGTTCCCAAAAACGCACATCAATCTAATTATATGTTTGTGAAATGACTGAATTCAAAAAAAAAAAAAAAGTTTTTCACCCATTGTATTAATATTATGAGAAATGATATGTTCATAACATTTTTACAACAAATCCTAAGTGGCAGGTTGTTACTAGTTGTTATTGTTGGTGCAAAAAAGTAATCTTAGTGTTAAGTTCAAATTTGAACTAATAAAAACTAACCATCTATAATTTATTGTGAAAATGTTGTAAAAATATTGTGGACATAACACATCTCTAATATTATTGTAATTTTTTTTTTTTTGTTGCTGAGAACTATTATTATTGTACTTACTACTTCGAGTCAGAATATCAATCATAGGACCCTGTGTCTATCTATAAACTTTTACTTTTGGGGTAAGGCTTGGGTCCAGTGCAACTGGTCCGCCAAATCCCTAGTTTTGTTAATCAATTTATACAGCAGACTAGCAGAGTACGTACGATATTCTTCAAGTTTCCTCTTGTGAAAAAGATACTGTTAATATTGGAGTCGAGCTATTTTTATAAGAGTTAAACACTCGAGCTTCTTTCAATTTAAAGTCCAATTTTTTAATTAAATTTTGCTATTTCACAATATAGATTGGACCCTGTTAATATTGGAGTCGAGCTATTTTTATAAGAGTTAAACACTCGAGCTTCTTTCAATTTAAAGTCCAATTTTTTTTAATTAAATTTTGCTATTTCACAATATAGATTGGACCTTCAAAGACTCATTAACAGTGCCTCATTAAAAAGCCTCCTGGAAAATAGCAAAACTCGAATACTTTAAAAAGAAGAAAAGAAAGAAGGTGAGTCAGATTGTTGAAACTTGTGGCCTTTAAGAACGACCTCACGGGCATATAGCATAGATGAAGGTTTTTCCATGTGATTACGTGCTTATGACTATGCATTCGTAAGGCTTAGAAGTTGGACAACAATGAGAGAGGACAAAAGGCTTGGCTTAGACCACGTAAGGCTGGGAACACAATGGTCGGTATCCACACCATTCCTTTCATAAAAGTAAGGCACAAAAGCAACCAGCAATACCGTTTTGCTCCTTCACCACTAAAATATAACTATACATTGAATACCAGACCCATCCTATATAATGTATAATTTTCGGGTCTAGTTGGAAATTATTTTTTAGGGGGGTCCATTGTGAAATATCATAAATACCCACTTCACGTGAGGAGCAAGTGATGAAAGTTTAATTGGGAAAAAAATACAGAAAATGGCAGTACCATTTATTATTATTATTTTTTTTTGACAAACGAAAATGGCAGTACCTTAATTAAGTAGAATTAGGAAAAAGTGTCTTGTCCCAATTTGGACCCATGTGACTTTTTTTCTTTTCTGAATAAAAAAATAGGTCTCTGGAATGGACTTATCGATTTTACGTTACATGACAATAATAAATAATACAATAATATCACACTTATCACCGAAACTTTGATGAAGTAACTTTGATGAAGTTCTCATCATGGATACAACACATTCATTGAAGATCATTCTCAACTCAACGTCATGAACTTACGTGTAACTTCTCGAACCTAAAAGTGTTGAAAAGTGTTGGGCCCCAAAGAAATTGAAAACAAAAAACCTATAGCAATGAATGCAAATGCAAATGCAAGTGTGATATTGACTTGACATGTATCTAATATTATTTAATTTGGTGGTGCTTTCATTGTCGAATATTTATCATTTGCATTGTCCTAGCTCTTGTGCCTGTGTGTCTCTGCTCTCTACCCCTTATCTAATCTAACCAGTGCCAACCGCCAATACCAAACAATAGCAAGTGGTTTGTATCCAATGGAGGTCTCAATTCTCATATTACATTGCTTTGGAAAACCTCTTATTAATAGATAAATAAACTTTTAATTTTAATTTTCTTATGAATTGATCCCCAAATATTTTGGATTGGCATCTTAAAGAAGGTCCAAAGTCAAAATACTCTGAGAATGGGAGTTTTAATTTAAGGGAGACAGAAGTATATCCTAAATTATGGCTAAAGGAGTAATATATTATAGGTCAAATTACTATTTTGGTCTCTAAACTTTACTAGAAGTTTATTTTTTATTCCTAAACTTTAAAAAGTTTATTTTTAGTCTCTAAACAATTAAAAAGTTCATATTTCGTACATAAACTATTGAAAATGTTTTATTTATGTCTTTAAGCAAATATGTACATGCACATGCACATGTATACATACACATTACATTTTTTTTTGGTCACTGAGTTATATATGATGTACTTTTTTTTTTTAATGAAAAAGTTAACAAATGCCCTAAGTGCATTGGTATAGGAAATATTTTAAAATATTTTTATGAGAAAATAAAAAAGTGATTGATTTTTTTTAATTTTTTTATATTTTCTAAAATAGTTATATCAAAATTTTTCTAAAATAATATATTAACCAATGCTCTAAAGAGCAAGGACTTATGTTAACGAGACTCTTTTTTAAATAAATTTTCCTTCACCCCCTTTCTTCCTTTCCTCACAAATCCATAAACATCCCAAATTTAGAAAGATCTCAAATCCATATACATCGAGGCTGAGCTTGGAAACCATGGCAGAGCATTGCAACCCAAATCGGAGCTCAGTTCAACCAAGAGTCTACTGCGACCTAGATTGGAAATTCATCATTTATCTCCATTGATGAATGATGGTTCGGTGCATGAGCAACCAAGATCGAAAATCCAAACCTGACCTCTATTTCCACCAATTTGTGTGGATCGGTGCATGAGAGATATAGAGAGTTAGATGGGAAACCAAATAAAAGAAAAAAAATTATTCTGTTGGTACATTGATGATTAGTAGTTTAGTACTATCTCAATAAGTGTATTGAGGTATTGTTCACCAATAAATTTGGTGGACAAAATTATTGTGACTAATACAAACCGATTTTATTAGCTTTGATATAGTTTAGCTAAAAAGCTTATTTGTTTACCTTCTTTTTTTTACCATAAAAGATTCTAGCGATTAGCGAACAACAAAATTGCAAGAACACGTAACACGTGACTTTTCCTAAAGAGGAAAGAAACGGAAAAATGTACACCATACATTTTAGAGAATGGTGTTTATTGTAATTTTAGACAACATTAAGGATTATTCTATTACACATGGGCAAGGGAAAATTCTTAAATAGTTTTGGAGTATAGTGATATGGTACTCTTTTCTCTCATATTTATGATAGAGCGTACCATGAATTTAATGAGTGGACCTCACCATGAATGTGAGAGGAAAAAACACCATTTTTCGTGTTCCGAAAGTACCTGAAAATTACTCATGAGCAAGAACAACGAAGATTAAAATAAAATAAATAAAAATAATAATAATTTCAGGCTGACACATGACTGTCTATTTATCCATATAAAATGTATAGAAAAAAATACTGTAGATTTAAAGTTTGTGGTAGCCTTTCATTGGTCCAAAGATCCAAAAACCTCCAATGACATCTCTACAACTCCATTCGCATGGGATATGAAAAGCTTCTCCACAAAATCCCTTCCAGACCAAACCCAACAAACAAAACGCAAACAAAAACAAAGCATAGCCGAAGATGAAGAAGAAGAAGAAGATGAAGAAAAAGCTAGATGCGAATGGGATTTCAATCTCTCCACCATTGTTTCTTCGAGCACATCCATTGGAGCTGTTTCGGACACCCTCGGAGCAATCGAATTCGATCCCTCGGATACCTTGGTAGCCACGGGTGGCATAGCAAGAAAGATTAGAGTTTATAGTTTAAGCACTTTGTTGCCTGATGACGAAGAAGAACATGTTGACAATGTTAGTAGTACTACGTTGTTAGACCACGCCAGTGCATGTGACTATTACGTGTGCACCCCAGCAAAGCTTAGCAGCCTGAGATGGAAACCCGGGTCGGGCAATCGGGTCCTGGGGTCCGGGGACTATGATGGGGTTGTGATGGAGTATGACCTCGAGAGGAAAATACCCATTTTTGAGCGTGACGAGCATGGTGGGCGCCGGGTCTGGAGCGTGGACTATTCGCATTGGGATCCGGTTATCGGAGCATCCGGGTCGGACGATGGAACCATGCAAATATGGGACCCGCGTTGTGAAGGTGGGAAATGTGTGGCTACGGTGCAGCCTAGCGTGTCACGTAGTCCTGTTTGTTGTGTGGAATTCAATCCATTCGGTGGGGCATTAATTGCCGTTGGATGTGCTGACCGGAGGGCTTACGGGTATGATGTTAGAAACTTGGGTGACCCGGTTGTGGTTTTTGATGGGCATGGTAAAACTGTTACTTATGTTAGATTTCTTGATGATCATACGATTGTTTCAGCTGGGACAGATGGGTGTTTGAAGCTGTGGAATGTTGATGATTCTACACGTGTGATTCGCACGTACAAAGGGCACGTGAACAGCCGGAGCTTCGTCGGGTTATCCGTGTGGAGAAATGGTGGGTTACTTGGATGCGGGTCGGAAAATAACCGGGTCTTTGTGTATGATAAGAGGTGGGGTGAACCCATATGGGTGCATGGGTTTGAGCCAGTGGCTGGACCCGGGTGTGACCATGGGTTTGTTAGTAGTGTGTGTTGGGGCCAAGTTGGGGAGGACCAATGTACACTTTTGGCAGGAGGATCAGATGGGGTTTTGCAGGTTTTTGTGGGCAAAAGGAAGTTATTTTCATTTTAGAAATTGCTTCTGACCCACTTTCCTACAATATTGTTTGGGAATTTTAATCATGTAGAGAATTGTGCATGCAATTTTTTTTTAGAATAAAGATAAAAGGAAAAAGAAAGATAGAGGCCATTTTGCTTAGCTTTTATCACTTCTGATAACAAATGTTTTAGGGATGCAACTACATTTACAGCTGTGTGTTGTGAATTGTCCTTCCTAAATCCTAATTGATACTCAGCCTGATTTTAGATTTTTCTTTTCGTTGTAAATGTTATGGGTCCTGCCTATGACTATGAATTGAGTCATGCATCATGAGGTGGTTTATTCAGAGGCGGTCTTATTTGATTGCAATTCCACTTTGATAAGAATTGAATAATAAGAAAAATGCAGTGGTCCTTGTAAACTAGTTTATAGCTTTTGCATATAATTGAATAGGTGTGTTTGGATTTTGGGTATAGCAACATTAATCTTGAGAATTAGAGGGTAACATTTGTAATCTACGTGGACAATTGATTTGCAGTAGGTGTTAGCCCAATCTCATCAAATTTAATGTGTTTTTTTTTTTTTTAAATAAATTTATTTTGCATGGTTTTCTTAACCATGTTTGTTAAAGAGTCGTGTGACTGTTTAAATTGTCAAATTTCACATTAAACAGTATTGACAAAAAGTTGATGGTTAGTGAGAGTTTGGATAAAGCTGAATTTGGGTTTGCGTCTACGTTTGTGATTAAAAATTTAAAATAGTGGGTTATGTGTATTGTTCACGGGATCTGCAAGTACTTTTTTCATCAAAAACAACTTTAAAATTGGGTCTCACAGTACTATTCACACATTTAAAAATTATTTTGCTACAGTATTTTCAGTTTTTAGCAATAAGCGGTATACAAACAGACCCTTAATATAAAATTGTTAGACCAAAATCCACTATCAACCTTTTAGGTTAATGCAACATCCTGACCTGCTATATTAAGCATTGAAGCTTTCATAAGGAGAATGGACATGGTGCTAACTCTCCAAATCTCACCCAATATACCAGTAGCATGAATGTTAGTGGTTCCCACAGGGCCACGGTTGAGTAGATAAGATTCTTTTTTCTTTTTCTTTTTAAATATTTTATGAAAGAGTAGATAAGATATATATCTTATCTACTCTATATATATATATTTTTGCTAACCTCTACTCTATATATATTAGTTGCATCTATGGTTGCTTAAAAATTTAGTGGTGGGAGTTAGTAGCTAAATGCAGTAATCCAATAGTGATGTATCAGAGACAAATGCAGTAATCCAATAGTGATGTATCAGAGACCTCATAATAAAGCTTAATAACGATGTATCATGCCTATAATAACATGTTTAGAAAAAAAAGTATCCATTTTATTTCTTTTTTATTATTACATTAAATGGGGAGAGAGATTAGAACTTTTCTTATGTTATTGTCTTTTGAGGAAAAAAAACTTACATAATTCCGGAGTAGCGCTTCGGACTCTCACAAAAAGAGTGGACCCCACATGTGGGACCCAGCCTTCTTTGTGAGAGCTCGGAGCACTACTCTGAGAGTATGTAAGTATTGCCAGACTTACATAATTATATGTGAATGAAGAAATTTGTTTTTGTATTTGCATGTGTATAATGTACTTGATTGTTTGAGTAGCTTAAGTCCAATATTAGATAATAGTTTTTTTTTTTTTGTCTTTTTTTTTAGGGCAAGTTGTTAATGCAGCATTGTTAAGTCTACATCCACTTGTTTAAATTTTTAAATGAGTTTATTTTTTGTATTGAAATGATGTCCTAGGCTCTAGCTTGTCACATTAAGCCCTTCACAAAGAAACTCTTCAAGACTTTAATTCTCAAACTCTCACAAACCTAAGATCTCAAAATGTTAGTTTTTTACTTTTACCTTTTGTATATATGTTCTTTCAATGAAAAATGCTCATTACAAAAATTGGCATATTTTTCTGTCTAAAACTAAGATATAGACCATATAGTTTTAAAGGAATGTTAAGGAAATAACATTTTTTAGAACTATTAAATGGTTTGTTTTAATTAGAGTAATATCATTTTCACATGTCATATTAACAGTTGCAAAAAAATGTAATATTTCTAAATTTTTTTGACAATTTTATCCCCATTACAGTATAACACATTCATAAAATTGCAAGAAAATGTTTTAGAATCAATAAATCTAAAAGACACAATTATTCACAATTTCTAAGTTGATACATTGTGATTGGTGTTGAACTGTTGATAAAAGTGAGTCACAGTGAAAATGATATTACTTCAATAACAAGTTGTTATATTAATAATTGTGAAAATGATTGTAATTTTTTTTAATGTTGATATTATTGCTTGTTTAAGAATAAAGTTTGGCTCAAACATGTTTGGATGAAATTATTTTTTCCAACCTATTATGTGGTGATTTATAAGATTATACATGATTCATTAAAAAAATTCATGTAACTAAAATTACATATGAATGGTCTCTTTAATTGACACATTATGAGTTGGAGCAAGATGACTCCGCAAATATTTGGAGCCAAAATTTTTCCATTTAAAAAAAAAAAAAAAAAAAATCAAGGGATTGTATAAAACACACACTTCTAGGCTTCTAGCATCTAAATTGTAGTGACCATAACTAGAATTCATTAAACATAACAACAAAACTCATTGTATATTAAGCATATGTAACCACCTTTATATGTAACAACGCTTGTGGAATTTGGATAACAAAACCGTGACCAAAATAAGCACACCACCAATTGCCCTAGATTTATCAAAATTTTATTTGAGATAGGTTGATAGTGGAGACTTCGAGAGGGAGGTGGGTTCCATTATCTAAGAGCTATCATTTGAACAATTCCGGGCAAACTACAAAAATCAGCCATGTATTAGGTTTGCGCTAATACCAATTAGTCAATATTTTTCAAAAATATCCAATTTGGTCCCTAAACACTCCTTTTAATAATTTGCTTCATTCCAATAACTTGTCTTGACTGGAAAAGTCTCACGGTAATTACATTATAATTTTGATAGGTGTTATGAATATTATATACACGATGAAATGTTTGGATAGTCAATAATAGATAACTAAAATAACTGAGGAGTAGGGAAATTTTTAACAATTTGTGTTTGTGCTTAAGGAGTAAATTTATATTTCTGAAAAGTTTTACTAGTAAGGAGTAAATTATAGTATTACACCTTAAACCAAAGGTGGTGGCTTTTTTTTTTTTTTTTTTTAACTCTTTATACTTTACCCCTAATTTTTAATTTGAAGTATGGTCGTTGGCTCGTTTCCCTGCTGGTCTCCATTCTGCAATTATCTAGAGTTTAGAGAAGAGTCTCGAAACTTTGATTGACAGAGAATCCAATTCCTCTGTAGAGTTTTGCATAGTAGACTCAATTCGGCTGAGCTCCTCCTCTCGATTTCCATAGACTTAGAGAGAGAGAGAGACAGTGTAGAAGAGAAACACAGAGAGAGAGAGAGATGGTGACTTCATCGGTGGTGAACACGTACCCACTGTCAAGCTACACCTTCGGCACCAAAGAGCCCAAGATGGAAAAAGACACCTCCGTCGCTGATCGCCTCGCTCGCATGAAAGTCAAGTAACTTCTCTAAACCCTAGATAAACCCTCAAAACCCCCACTTGCTGTTTGGTTACCTAGAAAACAATAATAGAAAATTAAAGTTCTTCTACTAGTTTATTTACTCTTTCAGTGTTTTCATTTAAGTCCATAGCCGTTTTTTTTTTAAGTTCACTCATGGAGTTCAAAAATTGAAACCCTAACTCTTATTTATTTCCAGAATTTTCTTTGTAAAGTTTCAAAATTTTCGTCGTGTTAGTATTGAATTTTGACTGCAATTGACTGCAATTGGAAACAAAGAAACAAAAATGTTTTTTTGATTTTTTGTTTTTGAAGAAAAACTAGTATGGAAGTTTCGGATATGAATTATTATTATAGTAGCATTTTTATGTGATTCCTGGTTATGGTTATTGGTTTCAGCTATATGAAGGAGGGAATGAGGACGAGTGTCGAAGGGATTTTGCTGGTATGTACAATCTATTAATCCAATACACATTATTTCATTGTAAAAATCAAACCTTTATGATGCATGTGTTTGGATTACCTTTTTGTAGACCTTTGATGCTGTACTTGAAAATTGAACCTTCATGATGCTTGCATTTGCATTTGGATTACCTTTTTGCATTTGGGTTTGAGTTCATTGTTGTTTTTGAGATACCTGCCTTTGAGGGATACCGACTAATCGCGATTTTATTTCCTCCCTTGGAACTTTAATTTTGGAGTAAAAAGTTAATGTGTAAAAGAGGACAGGGCCTAAATGGTTGAAATATTAAGATGTATACTAAACGTGTTTACTTGTCTTTCATGGGTTTATTCTCGATTGGTTTGTTGTCTCTTTTCTCTCATTTGAGTTGAATGCGATACTTGTCTTAGATGAAACTGATGGCAGCCTTGTAGTTCCTAGATTGTTTTTTTTTTTTTTTTGAGGAGAAACGGCAGAGTAGTTCCTAGATTGTTATTCACCTTAAATATGTTGCAATTTACTTATCTGTTCGTCAAAACTTGCTTCGTTATTCATAAACAGCAATTATGATAAATACCCATACATGTAAGCTGTTGCAAACACAAACCAAAGGGCACACATTTGTGACACAAGAACATGTCTTTAATACTTTAATTAGCATTTAGACTTTATATGTGTTAGACTATGTTTTCTCTCAAAGTCTCTTCTTTTTGGTACTTTGTTTTAGTGGCTTCGTATCTGGAGTTTTACGCAATGTATTTCCATTTCTGATTTTCTACAATCTATTAGCTTTAGTTCTTGAGTTATATGCATTTGTTTCTTGATCAGACTTTTCATCATCGTGAACATGATGTTCTTCTTTTTTAATAAAATTCCTATTGCCTATAAAAAAAAATGTATTAGACTATGTCCATGAAATTATTTATTATTTTTTGGGGGGTGGGGTGTAAAAATTACTCTTGCACCCAATGAGTTTTGAACCCATGACATCATCGTTTGCCCATTCTTTTGGGAGGAAGAAATGCCATTTGAGCTAGAGTTGGCTTGACTATGCCCGTGACATACATTAATGTAAAAATCTCATGGATTTGATGCTTGTATTGAGATTTTAACAAATTTCCAATGTTAGTGGGATGTTGAAGGACCCAATAGTTTTATAAGCTTATTCAAGTCAAGCTATGCTTTCTTTAAAGGACCCAATATGTGGTGACTAGTGCTGAATAATAGTTCTTTATTAACTCTCAACAAATTTTATAAGCTTAATCAAATCAATCTTTGCTTTCTCTCTAGCGTTTTGTCCTTGTTCCGGATACAGAAGAACACAAATAGTTGGTTACTCATTGGTTCATCTTTGTGGAAATTGTTTAATTTTTTTGATCCATTTTGTAGAGTTAAAGAATTATTTGAAACAAATAAGACTACCTGATAACCTCCAAATCCCAAGTGCCAATTTTGGTGCTTTTCGTCCTTTCACCTTCCTCTATGAGAAACATTAATCCTCTTCCTTTATATATCTTTTTTTTATAGGTAATCAGAGAACTGTTATTAATGAGAAAAAAATGAAAAGTACAAGTTGTTCATGATGATGAACAACAAGAAACAGATGTAACAAACAGCAAAACAAAAGATAGGGAAATTAGAAAGATAATCTAAGGGAAAACATAAACTCTGAAAGAGACGAAGAATCAGTAAAGCCCCAACAACGAGACCACTCAAAAAGACTGCGTTGACATAAAACCTTTAACCCATCCAACGTCTTCTCCATGATCTCAAAGGAGCGACGATTTCGTTCCAACCAAACAATCCACATTAAGCACCCTGGAATCAAATTCCAAATATTTGAGTTATGCTTCCCAAGCCACTGATGCTAGCAAGATAGCAATCCCGCCACCGATCTTGGCATAACCCAATGAATACCAAAAGCCTGAAGCATGAAGGACCATAAGGTATGTGTAACAGGACAATGAAGTAGAAGATGGTCTACTGACTCCCCGTCACCACAACACATACAACGCCGATTTACCAAAGGGCAACCCCTAAGCCTGAGATTATCCAAAGTGAGAATCCGATCGTGAGTAGCTGTCCACAAGAAGAAAGCCACTCGCTTAGGAATCTTTGGTTTCCAAACACCCTTCCAAGGAAACAAAAAATTCTTAGTGCCCTGAATTGCTTGGTAATAAGATCGGGTATCAAACTTACCATCCCCTTTGAGCCGCCAACAAAGAGTATCCCTCCTATCTCCTCGAGGAATACGAGGATGGATAAACTGAAGTAGAGAGTAAGATGCAGCTAGCTCCCAATCTTCAAAAGCTCTAAAAAACCGTAAGTCCCACACTCTAAAAGTACCTCCTTTCGGAGTCCACTAAACCTCAGAGATGCATGCATCCTTGGCAGCTAAACACACATAGAGCTCAGGATAGAGATCTTTTAGGGTATTATCCCCAATCCACCTATCATGCTAGTAGCGGATACGGGTGCCTTCACCCACTACAAAAGACAAATGCTTAGAAAAACTCTCCCACCCTTCATGAATGCTTCTCCAAAGACCACATCCATGAGTCCTCTTGCACCCTTTCGTACACCACCCCCCTTGACCCTCACCATATTTTGTGGAGATAACTCTCCGCTAAAGATGGGTAACTTCATGCCCAAAACGCCACAACCATTTCCCTAATAAAGCTTGATTAAACGACGCCACACTTCTTATCCCCAAACCACCCAATTTAACAGGTAAACACACCTTTTCCCAAGCCACCAAAGGATATTTGAAACTCCCCTCAGAAGACGCCCAAAGGAAATTCCTCTGAATACGTTCCATTCTAGCAGCCACAAATTTAGGAATAGTGAAGAGAGATAAAAAGTACATTGGAAGACTTGAAAGAGTACTCCTAAGTAATGTGAGCCTACCACCCTTAGATAAATAGAGACGCTTCTACCTTGAAAGTTTCTTCTCCATCTTCTCCAAAATAGGATTCCAAATCGAAGCTGTCTTAAAAGAAGTTCCCAACGGCATTCCCAAATATTTCATAGGCAAACTCCCCACTCTACATTGAAGAATACTAGCCAATTCAATTAGATTATTCACCTCCCCAACAGGGACAATCTCACTTTTCCCAACATTAACCTTCAAACCCGTAAACACCTGAAAACAAGACATTGCCAACCTTATGGACAACAACTGATCCCTAGAGGCATCACAAAATAAGTAAGTGTCGTCCGCAAACAACAAATGAGAAATCCGCATACCAACAGAATTCACTGCTCCCACATGAAAACCCCGAATAAGGTTATTCTCCTTTGTCTTCAAAATTCTGCTTAAAACCTCCATTATCAAGAGAAACAAAAGAGGGGATAGTGGGTCTCCTTGTCTCAACCCGCGAGAACTTCCAAAAAAACCTTCAGGTGATCCATTTACCAGAATAGAAAAAACGGACAGAAGTAACACAAGCCTTAATCCACCCTCCATTTCAACCCAAAACCCATCTGGTCCTACAGATAAAAAAAGGCCTCCCAGTTAACATGGTCATATGCTTTTTCAATATCAAGCTTGCAAACCACCCCCGGTAACCGGCTCTTCAGCCTACTATTCAGACACTCGTTTGCAATGAGCACTGAATCCAGAATCTGCCTTCCACCAACAAATGAATTCTGAGTCTCAGAGATGTGATTATCCAAAACCGCCCTCATCCTGTTCGCCAGCACCTTGGACAACAACTTGTACACACTACTCACCAAACTGATAGGGCGGAAGTCCTTAATGTTAACAACATTACACTTCTTAGGGATTAAAGTGAGAAATGAAGCATTCAAAGACCGTTCAAACACAGAGTGCTGATGAAAATAATCAAAAAAATCCATGACATCCTTTTCCACAACACTCCAACAATTATGAAAGAAAGCCATGGTGAAACCATCAGGACCAGGGGCTTTATCACCCTCCATCTCCCTTAAGACCTGAATAACTTCCTCCTTCGTGAACTCCTTCTCTAAGGACAGCCTCTCCTCCTCTACAATACAAGCAAAATCTAATTTGTCCATAGTAGGGTGCCCCAATTCAGTTTCCTCATACAACCCTTGATAGAAGAGAACTAATTGAGAGCGCACCTCCATCTCATCCTCATAAAGAACACCATCCACCTCGATCCTCTTAATTTGATTAGCATTTCTATGAGAGTTTGCTAATCTATGAAAGAAACGAGTATTATTATCTCCCTCCATCACATACAAAGCCTGAGATTTTTGTCTCCAAGAAATTTCCTCAAGGAAAGCCAACTGTTCTATATCTCCTTTGAGTTGAATACGACGAAGTTAATCCTCATTTGAAAGCCCTAGCAACTCCTCTCTCGCATCTAAACCCATCAGTTCAGTCAGCAAATTTTTCTTCCTAAGAGCCAAGTCACCAAACTCTTCCCTGTTCCTCTTTTTAAGTGAACTTTCAAAGCCCTCAGTTTTTGAGCCAAAATAAAACTTGGTGAACCCACAAAACTGTACCTATTCCACCAATGCTGAACTCTATCAACAAAACCCTCAGCTTTCAACCACATATTTTCAAATTTAAAGGCATTCCGACCACGTTAAATAGCACTAGCTTCCAACAAAAGTGGGCAGTAGTCTGAAATAACACGAGGAAGCACCCTTTGGGATACATTCTCAAAATGTTCCTCCCAATCTAGAGAAACCAAAGCCCTGTCAATTCTTGACATAGAGGGAAGACCAGAGTCTCTAAACCAAGTGGAGGAAGCACCCTCTAAAGGTAAATCAACTAAAGAATTACTCTCTATAAAGTCCGAGAAAGCAAACATAGCAGGACTAAACGACTCACAGCCAAGCCTTTCACTTGGGTACCTAATGATATTGAAATCACCTACTAAGCACCATGCCATGGGCCATCTGGCACGCACTTGAGACCACTCCTCCCACAAAGTAGCCTGCTGTCCATCATCATTAGGGCCATACACACCTGTACAAGCCCAAACAAAGTCATCCACCACTCCTCTCAGTAAGACACTGACAGAAAATTGTCCAGCAATAATATCCAATTTTTCAAAAACCCTCTAATCCCAAATCAGCAAGACCCCTCCTGAAGTTTGCACCGCGTCCAAAACAACCCAATTAATGAAAGGACTACCCCATAAACTCTGAACAAAAACAACATTAGTAGAAGATACTTTCGTTTCTTGAAAACAAACAATATCACACTTCCAATCTTTTAGAAGATTCTTACAAACCTCTCTCTTCCGGGGATTGTTAAGCCCCCTTACATTCCAAGAAAGTAGTCGTGGAGTCATTTACAACTACCAACAACCCCTACAGCAGTCGAACAAACTCTGCTTCTACTCCTAGAAGAGACACCCTCGTAATTAACATTAGAGATAAGCCCCTTAAGCTCCCTGAGACCTCGTGGCCCTGAATTAGTCGGTCGCTTGGGCATCCCAACATCAATCTCCTTGAGACACTCCTATTCCAAAAGGCGAAATAGAGCCAAACATTGAGCTTCGTGTTTCACAATAGGGAACCCCACCGTGTTGCAAAAATTTTTCATCAACTGGGACACCCAGTTCGAAGGTGGCCCTGACTTCGTCACCTGAGTTCCTTCTGTAGAGTCCTGAACCAACACCAACTCTTTGAGATCATTGGTTTCCCACCGAGACAGAGGGTCACACTCCAACACACAAATATCTTTCTCTCCACTTCCACAACTATGGTCAAACACTTCATTGGACTCCCATAGAAAGAGGTGAAGCCCAGAAACTGACTGAAATTCCCCAACAGAACCCATTGACCTTTGTTGCGTCATATCACCATGGTGGTGACTCCTCTGATCTTCCCCTTCCACAAACTCATCTTCAACCCCATTACCCAGGTCTGAGAGAGGAGAAAATCGATTTTGAACCACAATCGTCGTCGTCGCCGAGCTACCCACCATATCACTGGTGGACCAAGAGTCACGATTGCCTAGTCCATGAGTTAGCTCGGCATCGGAGATTGAGCCCATAGAGAAACCCGCCTTAACGGAGTCGAGAACCACCGTGTTGGAGCTACTACAAGATGCCAAAGCTTTTTTGGCCACTGGGTATCCTAGTACTCTCGACGGGATGGGTGCGAGAAGCTCTGAAGCTTGATTGGAGCTGGATATCGCCGATATACCTGCCGTCGGAGCCTCAGGCATCACCGATGTCACCGTTGACTCCATCAGTGACTTTGAGCTCTCTCCCACCACACTCACACTCTGATTACAAAACACACTCACGCCCAAACCAATAGGAAAAGTAACCTCCCCTTGGGCCTTACTTCTTGGGTCAGCTAAATGGGCTTTTTCATGCCCGGGTGCAATATTTAACAACACAGGCCCACTGTTAATGGACTTGTGAGGGGTGACTGATCAAACCTTTTGTTTGCTAGGCAAGTTATGTGTAAGTATTAAGTAATAGATGCTACTGAGTGCAATTGGCTTGGCACATTTTTGTGATGAATGAAGGCTACAAATTTTGAAATTTGCAACCAATGAGCTCTAGCTGAAATCACACTTCTTCCTTTAATTGGGTTCAAGATCAATGGAGTGCATGTGCCAATAAGAAAACCTTGATCTTTACAGGCCCACTCACCAAAAATGGACACTTCAGCTAAGCCTATTCATTTGTAATGCAAAAATAATTGTTGATTTATCGTGCTATATTTACTGTATAATCACATTCGTGTACAAAATTTATGACACTGGTCCACTTTTTGCAATATTATGAAAAAGAAAGATGCATGGTAGCAAGTGTGCTTGCTCAAGTTGCTAGCAGAGTGGAGAATCACATCACCATTTTCTGGTTATAAGAGAGGTCTCCATAAAATCAATGTACTAACTTAAAGCCTTCTACCTTCTCAGTTTGAGGAAATGAGTGTCATATGAATACAGGTTTTTTACTTATTTTTATTTTATTTTATTTTAAATGTGGTTATAAGAGAGAGGACTGGTCCTGTTCTCTTTAGCTTTGTTCACCATCCCGTTGCAATCTTGAGTATAAAGCAGAAGCATCAGCGTTTTAAAGCTTCACTTTTATTTGATTTCCATGACTATGTCAAATTTGATCCAATCATTTAATATTAAGTTTATTAAGAGATTTGGGTTGAGTTGAACCATCTTGCCCAAGCCCGACATTCGCAAGTAGAAACTTTAAGTTATAAAATGGTGCCTTTTGTCATCTTGACCAAGTCCTGGAAATGTTGCATGAAATTTGTAGGAATTCAGCATAAGCCACTTTTTCCATCAGTAAACTTGTGTGGTTTTATTTAGAACCATTGTTTTAGTATTGTATGTATTTCTCTGCCATCTGAGATATAACTGCATTTGAAAACTCTAAACAAATTAATAAGTAGGATCACCAGATATACATGAACTCTTGGCTGTATGCGTTCTGCATCATTAAAAGAGGAATTCAGATTTTGCCCACAGAAAGCTTTTCTCTGAAGGCAATTTTCTTGCATGCAAAATTGTTTGTCACAAGAATTGTGATTTGACAGTTTTATAGTCACTAAAAAGAAATCACAAGCATTTAATCATATAAGTAGGCTGTCATTTTGAAGACAGTTATTTCATACCCCACAGGACATGAGACCTTTTCTTTCCGAGTTTTTTTTCTTCATGGTATACGTATTGCTTGGGTGGATCAAAATTTGACATAAGCTTCTTTGTTTTACATGTGCAAGTGCAACACTTCCTAACTTCTCTGGCTCAACCTATGGCTTGATCTTGCAGGTACAGGAACATAACCATCCTCACATACTTCTTCTGCAAATTGGAAACACTTTCTGCAAACTTCCTGGTGGGCGTTTGAAGCCAGGAGAGAATGGTATGATATCTCTTTTGTTATACTCATCACTTCATCTGTGTTTTTCTCTTCTCCCCCACCCCCAATTCCCTTCATGATTTTCTCAATATGAATGAACTTTTTTCACTCTTCTGTTTGCTTTGTGGCAGAAATTGAGGGCTTGAAAAGAAAGCTGACCAGCAAGCTTGGTGCTACTGTACCAGCTCTTGTGCCAGACTGGCAGGTATTATTTTCTATTGTATTCTGTGTCTGAGTATAGGCTAAAGAAGATTCTTGAAACTAATATGGCAATGGGAAACATATGGATATTGACTGAAATTTGAGTGGTGCAAAAATAAAATGGTTATAGATATAGAATTGCCTAATTTCTGAGACTGATGGCTAGCCTTTGCCAGGTGCTTCTTATTGGGCTTTCATTTTATTATGCTTTGTTTCCTGGTTTTGAATAGCTGCCTTGCTTCCATTCTATTAGGAAGCCAGTTTTACTTGGGAACGTGGATCTTGGGTACAATGGTTTAAGACCATGTACCCTCTCTCCTTTATGTGAGCCTGCAAATGCACTGTAACTTTTATAATTGCTAATGCTTGTTGTCGCTCCTTGCTATCTTTTTGCAGATAGGTGAATGTGTGGCTGTTTGGTGGAGGCCAAACTTTGAAACCATAATGTATCCTTATTGCCCTCCCCACATAACAAAACCCAAGGTAACATAACCAAAGTACTGAATCTGTTCTTGTTTCTGGCTTCATTGGTTATACATGATGATCCCCCCTTCCCAATGGGGTAAGTTTCTGGGGCTACATATAACTTTTTCTTTCCTCTGCCATATGGATTATGCAGGAGTGTAAGAAGCTTTTCATTGTTCACTTGTCCGAGAGGGAGTACTTTGCAGTCCCCAAAAATTTGAAACTTCTTGCTGTTCCATTGTTTGAACTCTATGATAACGTTCAGGTACGGTACATCTGGCATTCTTCTGATATGCAATTGTTTATTTATTTATTTATTTTTATAAGTATTCTGATAAGTAACTTAATTTGACACTAGTGTAGTGTTCAATATTAACTACTTATGTTCAAAATGCCAGGTTTGCCACAATTTGAACCTTTTAAGACAAGACACTATCTTTTGGGTAGAAATGATAATAGTCATAGAGGAGTTGTGGGGCCATTAGGGATAAGGGGATAACTCTCGTCTCTCTTTTCTCTTTCTCTCTCTAGAGAGAGAGAGAGAGAGAGAGGGATTGGTCCACTATCAAAACATGTTCACTTTAGTGGCTTATTTTGGTGGCCATGAATTAACCCTTTCCATTCTTATGTTCCCCACTCCTAATCTTGTGGTCTTCAAAATGACAGACATGACCTTTTCACCCTCCCTTTTTTATTTTTATCTTTTTTTTTTAATATTTATTTTTAAAATAAATAAATAAATCTAGCTTGAAACTGCTGTCTTATATCCTGTTTTCTTGTATCAATCTTGTAACAAATGTCACTTACCCGGTTGCAGAGATATGGACCAGTTATATCCACCATTCCTCAGCAACTCTCCAGATTCCAGTTCAACATGATTGCTAAATGAGCATTAATTTCTAAAGCTCACATCCTGATAGCCTGCTTATAATTATCCGAAGTTCGTACCTTTGATTTAATTGCATGGACTGCTAGGGCTCAGACCTGATTATTACTTCATAGCTGAATTTAAGTTGGTTTAGAAGGGGTTTCTCCAGTTATGCTGATAATTGAAGCTTATCTATTGACATGGTCTCTTTGTTTGGTCCTTTAGAATATCTAATGATGCGTTCTGTGTAAGTGTAGAATTCTTGTTCCAACAAGGTTTCTGTTGAGTTCTTGGAGTCATTTACTGTAGTTTAAGTCCAATGGGTTTACTTTTCAGTGGGATGGAATGAGTTATAACGTGCTGCTTTGCGATTTCCGACAATTTTTTTTGTAATTTAATTGATTATGCTTGTAATATTGTAGGTGAAATTAGGGTACAAACAGAGGAGACATGTAGCATGTATTGTCCAAAGCCTTGTAGCTTAGTCACATTGCTTGGTCTCCTTTATAAGGAGAATTAGGGTCCGAATCCCCCATCCCTCACTTGTAACAATTGAATTATCAAAAAAGATACATAGCATGTATCGGTTGCTTATGGTTATCTTGGTGTAGTTTCTTTGACAACTACTTGGTCTCATTTTGGACATGGGATCATCCTTCGTGTAACTGTCTTTATTAATGAAGTTGTTGCTTTTGCATGCTGCTTAGGCTATCAACCTCTTACTTTAGTGCCGTCTAGTTTTGACTGATGCATGCAAGCGCTGGAATCAATGGTCAAGGCTCATTAATGGTGACAGTGGGTGATGACTGATGGCTGAAAGGCCAATCATACTTTGCTGCAAAGTTATGGTAGGATAAGTTCCAACTGAGCCATCCATTGTCCCCGTAAAATGGCTGAAAGGCTGATGATACATTGCTGCAAACTTGTGGTGAAATAAGTTCCAACCGAGCTACCTTACACTGGAAAAGATGAGTCATTTATTAGTTCGGTTAATTGACCCACCAGGTGGCCCAAGCCTGGATGGTTTAACTGGCTTCCCCCTGCATGGCCATTGATATCGGGAGAAACAATGAGCCACTTGTTGTGTTAGGTGGTCTCCTCTCCTGGTGAAACCGGAGGCTTCGTGAACTTCTTCGCTGAGTTGGATGCATTAAATTGTGAAATCTTGACATTGACTATTTTTTGCTCTTGGCTGAAGCAAATTTATGGTATGAGCCATGGATGGAGACATTTAGCTAAATATTGATTTTTGTGAAAAAGGAACTTGATAGGATTGGTTACGGGTTGAATGGTGAAACCAGTGGAACTATCATTGGCCTTACAATGACAATTGGAATGATTTTTAAACTAGTAAGTTGTGCCTTGCACTTCACCAAATAGTCAAAATTTCATAAAAGGGGAAAATAGTTTTTATCATAACAAATAGACTATGAAAAATTAAGAATTCTTGAACAATTTGATCTTCTCGAAACGGAAATTCTTACACTCACTACTTTCTTAAGTTCCTTTTCCTCCTCTAAAAATAATTGAGCTAACAAAATGGAAGGACTAAAGTAGAACATGTTACGAGTATGGGCCTAGTGGGCCTTGCATCAGTCTCCTTAATTTCATTTGAATGACTGGTGAATAAGTGAGTTCTTCAAATCATGAATTGTCTCTTATTGTATGAATATTTGCCTGACCTGACTATAGTGACAAGTTATCAGAAGAATTCTTAAAAATGGATTCCTATCGGCCTCTCAATTTAATCGAATAGGGTATCTAAAAGAAAGCACTCTTTAATAAGTTGCCCTCACTTTAACATTTATTTCACACCACTTACCCTCAGTTGCATTTAATGCAATGGAACTTATCCCTTATAGATTGACCAAGGCTCAATACGTTGCAAAATTTCCTATTAATTGATCTTAAAAAAACTCAATTTTGGGGCATAATTCATGTTTAAAATAAAAGAAAAAAGAAGAAGAAGGAAGTATCCCTCTATAAAGTGGTATAGCAAAAATTACTACCCTACAATTTCTATCGTTAGAGAAATTGAAACACCATTTGACTTAACTTTCGAAATGGTTTCGACTCACTTGTTTTGGGTAGGCTTTTCACAAAAGGATTGTTGTTTTTCTTGCTGGATAGCTAGAAGGTATAAACCAATAGCTGTCTTTGCCTCTGCTTGGAGTCATTTAGTCCTGTATTGAATTTCATCCCACCATAAAAAAAAATTAGGTTGGATGGGTTTAGATGGTGGTTTGATTAATTTCAAATGATCAAATCCATTCAAATTAAGTAAATGAATGGTCTCTGTGCTAAAAATTTTACCATCTTATTCATGTAAATCTTATTGTTTTTTTTTTTGGATAAATCTTATTGTTTATCACTCATCATTTGCCATACCATATGGTGTGTGAGTAGCAAAGTTATTATTATATTAAAAATATTTATTTACCAAATTTACCAATACCATACTAAAAGCCTTTTTGACTCGGTCAAAGAAATAAAATTTTATAGTGAATATAATAAACTATATTTTTCTTAATTTGAGTTGACCTAAAGAGGAAATAAATACGTTTGTTGAACATTTTTAACATCTTACCGAGAGAGAGAGAGAGAGAGAGAGAGAGAGAGAGAGAGAGAGAGAGAGAGAGAGAGAGAGAGAGAGAGAGAGAGAGAGAGAGAGAGAGAGAGAGAGAGAGATTAGTGCACACCTACCTCACCGTCATCTTACCATATTTAACAAGTAATCTTAACTGTCCATCCCTCAAACCCTAAAATCCCAAGTATTTAATTTTCTTTTCTGCCGCCGCCTCCTCCAGGGGCCAAACAGATCTTGTCTTTCCAAAGCTGTCATCATCTTTATCAGTGACGCCGAAGTCAAGTAAAAAACATAGAACCCAAAAACTACATTAGGGCGAGGTTAAAGAAGCAAATTGTGTGCGTCAATTCTAATTATTGAATAGAGAGCTTCAACAATGGTAAGAGGCTTTCTCAGCAATGAAAGCAAAAGGTGATAGTTTCTTTGGAGACAATGATGAAGATGAAATGAGTCTTGAAGTTGAAGCCTTACACTCCAGGTGTCATTGTCTACTACAATCCATTCCTCGATGCTCAATTGAACTAGCCTTGCATTGTTTGTTGTTTTGAACTCTTAAAAAATTACCCAAAATTCGGCTTTCTTTGCATCAAGCTTTTCTAATTACCATCCAAAATATCCAATTTTCTCTAGTACACCTGATATAGTCCTATTAGTCGATATTTAGGCAAAAATACTTCAAATTTGGGGTTATTTGTACTGGATTATCGGGTACAAGACATTCGAACTATACTGGCTAGTACGGTATGACATTGATAACTTTGTTCTATACAAATCAATTGTAAATACTCTTGATTATTAATCATTCAATATGTTGTATACACTGGATCAAAATATATAGCATAATATATATATATATATGTTTTATGACTAATTCACAATTAGTGAGCTTCTACGTGAGAGAAAAAGAAAGAATAAAATAATTGGCTCTTGTTTGGGTCTTCGCAGATTTTGGGCGTTATAAGCAAATATTCATAGAGATGGGAGGAAGGTTTGATGCTTATCCTTGTGGTATGAAAGAGTACTACGATAAACTCATGCAAGATTATCAAGAACAGCTCAAGGACGCTAAAGAGCGATATTACATGCAACTGACTTCCTTCTTGGAAGTTGATAACTCCTTCTTTTCAAAATGGCATGGGGACCTTAGTGCCGATGATAAGGCTAAAGAAGGACAACGACGCATGGATTTTCAGTCTGGTTCATTTTTCAGTCATGAAGTAAGTAAAGTATTGTGGTTCTTGAAGTATTAAATTTTAACAAAAATTATTTTCAATCCTATATTTATGAGTGTGTTTATATTCGGGTCAATTTATTTAATTTTTCTTTGGTCGTGGTTCTTGAATTTTCTAAGTTGGTTTGAAGTTATCTTTACCGTCATCTAAGTAACAGAAAATGTTGACTTGATTAAACAAATTACATACGTATCATTTAATTATAATAAAAAATTATTAAAATAATATTAAAAAAAAAGCCGCGTTAGCGCTTAAATGACAAAATAAAGCCACATAAGCATTTAATTTTTTTTTCTTTATTTTATCTCTAATCACCTCTCTCTCTCTCTCTCCCTAAGTTTCTCTTGGGTCGTAATTAACTAATTATGAGTGGCTGGTTGGGGTTTAACTTGGGCAGATTGGTGGCGATTGTAGTGGATGGGGTGTGCTCCGACCATTGCATGCGGTGGTTATGAACGAGGGAGCTTTGCTTTGGGTTATGTAAACTTGAGAGGTTGTTGTTTGGGTTTTTAAGGCTTCGGATAATGGTTTTGGGGTGGGAGTTTTTGGAGGTTAGGGGCTTTGCCTAAGGTGGTGGAAGCTTGCATTCGATTGCCACAGATGGATCTATTATAAACGGGGGAGGTTATTCTCTTTGGCTAATAGAACTTAGCAACAGTATTTGTTTTTTTTTTTTTTTTGATAGAACTTAGCAACAGTATTGATAGTAGATGAATAATCATTAACGTAGTTAATACTCCATTTTGATACAGTTGAAAACTGAAAACACTGTAGCAAAATAATTTTTAAATGTGTAAATAATATCGTGAGACTCATTTTTAATGAAAAAGTTGCTGAAAATTGATATTTGTGGGTCTGTGAATAATGCACGAGTGCACTGTTCATGGACAAAAAGTCAACAAGTGCGGCTACTGCTCATTGAACAGTAGCCGCACAGTGCAGGCGTTACTCCCTCACACGCCTGGAAAAAAAAGAAAAAAAAGCAAAATGCGTTGAAAACAAAACGCAAACGCAAAACGTTGAATCCAAACGAGCACTTAATAGGGGTTCTAGATGACTTTACGTAGAAGCCATTAACTTTTGCACTTGTCAATGGTTTCAACTTTCAATTATACTTTCTGAAGAGGATTAACCATAGCGGCATAGAATACAAAAATTATGGTACTTTTGACTCCCCTCTTCTCTTCCTCTATCCAAACATACTCTAATAATATAGAGTTATAATAAGGATAACAAACTTTTCATTATTACATAATATTTATATTTTATACTAAAACATGTACGAATATCAAATTATCATTTATCATGTCAAGAACCTCGTAGATCAATCGACACCTCTTGCCTTTTTAAATGAGATGTTCAGGAACTAGGGCTCAGATGCCAGTCTGCTGCTGCTGTATTTCAGACTATATATTGACATAAACATATATATTTTTCCTCTGGCTCAGGTTTTCGATGTGAAGTCTGAAGATTCAAAAGAAACCTCAAAGCCCTAGAAGAGATTGGCACCCATTGGATTACCAAGGACAAAATCTTGCTTTAAAGTCGACATGTCTTTCTGTTGGGATCGTGTCGCATTGTTCTAGTACAATATGTATGGTTGGTTTGAATATGGACTAAGTTTCTTTTCTTCTTATTTGATAGTAATTTTCCCCGTTTGGGCACAAAAGAAGAAAAGAAATTAATCACTACCATATATTTTTCTTTCAGTTATTGTATTTTGAATTATCTGAGACTTAGTTCAAGAACTTCATGTTTCCTATTCAGAACTGAATCTATCTATATTTTCTTTATTTGCATCTTTCCAACCCCTTTTTAGAAACATATATAGGAAATATATATCAATACTACCAATGTGATTTGATTGAGGTTAAAGAAAGGTTTTTCTTTACCTTAATTATTTTGGTTTGAGAATTTGAACCAACATCCTTGTCGATACCGGATTCCGGTTCAACTCACTGACGAGGATTTTGGTTGGAATGTAATGGATCTGCGCAGTTGCTGTTAATCATAAGATCTCTTATAGGCACGATTAACCATCCTCCACTGTTTAATTAATTTTATTAGCATTTAGGACTAAGAGAGTATAAACTTTGAAGTCTCCTAATCTAAGCAAAGTAATAAATATCTACGAAAACATAGATATAGGTTTGGAAATTCATTTATGTGCGTGTAAGAAATATGTTAGGCATCTCACAATATATTCATTACGGAAAATTATTAGGTACTTTCGGAGTACCATAAATGCATAGTCCTCCCTCTTACATGAATGGTGAGTCCCACCATGAATTTAATTAGTGGGACCCACCATTTATGTGAGAGGAGGGAGTACGCATTTATGGTATTCCGGAAGTACACAATAATTTCTCATTCATTACATGATTTCCCCATAATGATTACTTTTACTTATTCTAGAACATTAAGGGTTTAAAGTATGATGGGAATAGCTATTTAAGTAGTGTTAGTTGAATTTTCGTTAATGTTTGTACCATTTAATGCTTTTATTGCATGTATTTTGATAAATCCATAATTAGATTATATTTTCTTTTTATGCTCTTATATTATTTAAGATTAATAACTATTTCATTTATGAAATGTTTGATTTTAGATTTTTGTTTTATAGTTTATGTATTAATTTATAAGTTTATTGATGGAATGGTTAATAAAAAAAATTGGGTCTTATACATAATTCCTGCAATGTGTGTGGGCCCATAGTTTGGCTAGGCATTCCTTAAGTGTCACAGACTATGCAATGTGGATGGGGATGTTTCAACACTTTCTCTTTCTGTTATGTAGGCTGATTTAGCCAACATTTGATTAATAAAACTTCTTCATTTCTTCCTTCTCAAAAAAATATATATATATATATATATATATATATATATATATACACATACACTCTATTACAACTTCTATGATATAATTAATTTCTCTATGTGACTAATTATAAATACATCAAAATCATTAAAATAATATACTTTAAGTGAAAATTGACATTGTTGTCCACAATGTTGTGAAATGGGCTTTTGATTGAAACTCCTATGGGCCTATTCACATTCCCCTTTTTCTTGGTTGGACCCTTTTGTTCCTTTGGGCCTATTCAGGGGGAAAAAAAAAGTGATTCTATTATCTAGAAGAAAAAACCCCCTAATTAAAACTCAATTATCAAAAGTTTTAACATTTAAAAGGAGTTTCATTATTTGTGAAATATTTTATAATTTATTATAATATTTGGTTATTTATAAAAACTTTGTTTTACATGATTTATATTCATCATATAACTTAGCGTAATTTTAATTTTTTCTTTATTTTACTATCTGTGGGGCCAGCAAGTTAGACAGCCCTGACCCATTTCGTACCAGGCCCGAAGGCCCGCGCCGAGGAGGTGTCCAAGGTCCGAGGATGAAAGTAAGAAGCCCAGGTGCCCAATAAACAACGCCGAAGACGATTCTGTCCTCGGACATCCGACACCATAAAGTAAATAGGCAACACACCATCAAGGGGAGTCTTCCTGACTATTCGAAGAGCAAAGAACAAGTACCACGTGCTAGCAATGGAAGCATGGTGGAGGAGCAAGTCCAGGATGAACTGTCACCTCCACATTAAATGCCCTCAACTAACGTCCTGGCCGCATTAATGAGGAGAGGACTCTAGAACAGTGCTGTCTTGGTTGCTGCAACCCACAGGAAGAATGGGAAGGCGGCTGATAGGGCAGACACTCAAGTAGTGGCCTGGTTACTCAACAAATGTAGGGCTAGGATCGATTGTGAGAGGGGTATATAATGTAAGGAACCCCTCCTAAAAGAGGGGACGAAAAATCTAAACTAAGGAGTACTGTAGCAACTTGTATTCTCTCAGAAAACCTTGTAATCAATCTTCAAAGAAATAATAAGAACTCCAAGCCCTGAAGAACAAGTCCGAGGAGCATTATTACGCATCCCAATTCACGTTTAGGTTATTAAACCCATATGCAACCATGCATGGTCGTTGCATTCCTCACTAGGGCCTAGTTCTTGAACCCACTCTCTATAAATTCATTGCAGGGCAAGCTGGACTTGGGTCCACTCTCTCAACCCGTAGAAATGCCCAAACTCGGTCTCTACAATTGGCGCTGTCTGTGGGGAGAACTCGTGCGTTAGTAAGGACAACAGCCAAGCATGGTAGGATCAGGCCCTCACCAAGGAAGTCCCCATCGACCTGAACCGGCTAAATCCCGGCACCAGGGTAACTATGGCAACCCCGGGGGCGGTCAAAACGAGGAGAACGAATGATTTTGAGAGAGAAGCGTGCATACCTCAACAATTAGCGGAAGCCACACCCGCCTGGACGGGCACGTGCCCCAGAGGCACGACAATGGCCACGCCACGCGATCGGAAGAGGCTCATAGCCACGCATCCCAGAGACAGGATGATAAGGTGGCCATGCAGCGCGAGATAGATGATTTGAAGAGAAAGCTGCGCCGTGTACGGCGAAGACGGTCCAAACCCAGCCCTGACCTGCCCTTTGACGACGAAAGTGATGACGAATACAGGCAAAGGTCAAGAACACCCCAGAGCAAGACTTTCTCTCACAAGGATGAGCACTATCAGAGGCGTGAACGTGAGAGCCCAACTTTTAGGGGCTTAGGGAGTGACGCCATGAGCAGGGCACTGGATCGGCTCTCCAAGTCGCCCTTCACACGTCGTATAGAGGGGGCAGTGCTCCCCCGGCGATTCCAGCAGCCAACCTTCGCCGTTTACAACGGCAAAACAGACTCCGTGGAGCATGTGAGCTAGTTTAACCAGAGGATGGCTGTCCATTCTAAGAATGAGGCGCTGATGTGCAAAGTCTTCCCATCCAGCTTGGGACCTGTGGTAATGAGGTGGTTCAACGGCCTAAGGACGAATTTCATAGACTCGTACAGACAGCTGACCCAGGCTTTTGGTTCCCGTTTTGTCACGAACAGCAAACCTCCTAGGCCCATGAGCGCGTTACTGTCCCTATCCATGCGTGATGGGGAGATTCTCAAGGCTTATTCGGACAAGTATTGGGAGGTTTACAATGAGCTGGACAGCAAGTACGACGATGTCGCCATCAATACATTCAAGAACGGACTACCAATGGGGCACGGCCTAAGGAAGTCCTTAACTGGCAAGCCCGCCACTAGCGTGCGGCAGTTGATGGATAAGATCGATAAATACAAGCGGGTAGAGGAAGATATGCTACAAGGCAAAGGGAATGAGAAGGTTATCCCTCAGGAGAGGAGGGATTTCAGGTCGGACCGGTATAACAACGCCCGCCCGATGAGGGATTTCGGTGGACAATCTGGAGCGACTAATGCCTAGGCTGTCAGTGCCGTGTTCCGAGAACCCGTACATAGGGTGCTGGAAAAGATAAAGAACGAACCATACTTCAGGTGGCCGAATAAGATGGCTGGGGATCCTGAGAGGCGCAATCAGAACCGCTACTGCCAATACCACCAGGACCACGGACATGCCACGGAGGACTGCAGGAACCTCTGGAACTACCTGGACCAGCTAGTCTGGGAGGGAAAGCTGAAGCACCTCCTACACCATCCCAATAATCATCAGGGCCAAACGTACCAAGAGCCACGGAGGGATATCGCCATGGGGCAGCCCGCTGGCACGATTAACGTAATCCTGGCGGCACCGGGAAGAACGGGCACGCGCCCTTCGCGAGTGTTGTCTGTAGCCCAACTGCCTGCCGAGGAGTCCCAGACAGAGCCAAAGAGGACTAGGAGGAGTTTCTGCCCACCCTTGAGCTTCTCAGAGGACGACAAGATTGGGACCACCCAGCCCCACGATGACGCTCTGGTGGTCACCTTCAGAATTAGGGGCTACGACGTGAGGAGAGTGATGGTGGATGGTGGCAGTGCGGCCGAGGTCATGTACCCAGACCTCTACGAGGGGCTAGGGCTAAAATCGGAGGACTTGACGCCTTATAGCTCCCCCCTAATGAGCTTCGATGGGAAGCTCGTCATCCTAAAGGGCATGATCAGGCTGCCCATACAGACCGGCCCAGAAGTGGTGGAGGTGAACTTTGTAGTGGTGGACACATACTCCCCCTACACGGCCATCGTAGGAAGGCCTTGGCTCCACACTTTGGGGGGCGTTGCCTCCTCCTTGCACCAGAAGGTGAAATTCCCAGCAGGGGATTAGGTTCTAGAGATCCGCGGTTGCCAGCCCATAGCGAGGCAGTGCACGGTGGCTGCCATATCACGTCGGCTCGATGCACAGCCCTCGACTATTACTGAGGAGGGCTTATAGCAATCAAAGACCCCGGTAGCGCACCCTGATGTAGCTGCCGAGGAGGCGAAATGTGAGGACTTGGAGAAAGTGGTAATTGATGATGACCAGGAGAAGTTCTTTCGGGTCGGGGCTCGGCTGCCTCCCACGGAGCAGGAGGAGCTGGTTGAGTTCCTCAGGGGCAATATTGACGTGTTTGCATGGGATGCCTGTGACACCCCAGGGATTGACCCATCCTTCATCTGTCACCATATCAACGTCAATCCATCCATAGTGCCCAAGAAACAGCCGCCCCGACACCCATCGAGGGAGCACGCTGATGCCATCAGGGAAGAGGTGAATAAACTTAAGCGTGCCGGGGCTATCAAAGAGGTTTTTTACCTCAAGTGGCTAGCCAACACTGTGGTGGTCAAGAAGAAGAGCGAAAAGTGGAGGGTCTGCATGGACTTCACCGACCTAAATAAGGCGTGTCCAAAAGACCCGTTCCCCATGCCTCGGATCGACTAGCTGGTTGATGCAACCACGGGCCATCCTCGGATGAGCTTCCTAGACGCCTTTCAAGGCTATCATCAGATACCACTGGCCCTGGAAGATCAGGAGAAGACAGCCTTTGTGACGCCCGTCGGGAACTACCACTACAAAATAATGCCGTTCGGTCTGAAGAACGCAGGGTCCACCTATCAAAGGATGATGACGAGAATGTTTGAGCCAATGCTGGGCAAGAGTATCGAGGTCTATGTTGACGATATGGTGGTGAAAAGTAAAGTGGTATTCGAATACTTGGGGGACCTTGGCCGCATATTTGACATCCTGAGAAAGCACAAGCTGCGCCTAAATGCCTCAAAATGCTCGTTTGGCGTAGGCTCCGGCAAGTTTCTGGGATACATGATCACCCACAGGGGAATCGAAGTTGACCCTGACCAAATCAGGGCTATTCATAATCTGAAGCCTCTGCAGAACCCCAAAGAGGTCCAAAAGCTTACTGGGATGATCGCAGCTCTGAATCGATTCATTTCCAGGTCAGCTAACAGGTGCAGGCCCTTCTATCTCCTGATCAACAAGTGGAAAGGATTTGAGTGGTCCGAGGATTGTGTCGTAGCTTTCCAGCAACTCAAGGAGTATCTATCCTGGCCGCCTATCATGTCTAATCCCGAGGCCGACGAGGTCCTATACGCATACCTTGCTGTAGCGCCCCACGCAGTAAGCCTAGTATTGATACGGGATGACAATGGCATTCAAAAGCCAGTTTATTACGTCAGCAAGTTGCTGCATGAAGTGGAGGTCAAGTACCTACCCTTGGAGAAAGCCATACTGGCTGTGGTCCACGCCACGCGAAAACTCCCCCATTACTTCCAAGCTCACACAGTGGTTATCCTAACTCGACTGCTCTTGAAGTCTGTACTCCGGACCGCTGATTACACCGGAAGAATCGCGAAGTGGAACACAATTCTGGGGGCCTTCGACGTCAAATACATGCCTCGGACCTCCATCAAATGCCAAATTCTGGCAGATTTAACGGCCGAGTTCGCTGAACCAACTGTAGAAGTGGCAGCCGAGGAGAGGAGCTTTGATGAGAAGTCAGTTGGGGCAATCTCCATCCCGGGGTCACCATGTTGAAAGGTATATGTTGATGGCGCGGAAAACCAGAGGGGGTCTGGAGAACCCGACTGCTCTTGAAGTCTGTACTCCGGACCGCTGATTACACCGGAAGAATCGCGAAGTGGAACACAATTCTGGGGGCCTTCGACGTCAAATACATGCCTCGGACCTCCATCAAGGGCCAAATTCTGGCAGATTTAACGGCCGAGTTCGCTGAACCAACTGTAGAAGTGGCAGCCGAGGAGAGGAGCTTTGATGAGAAGTCAGTTGGGGCAATCTCCATCCCGGGGTCACCATGTTGAAAGGTATATGTTGATGGCGCGGAAAACCAGAGGGGGTCCGGAGTGGGGCTAGTCTTAGTATCCCCTGAAGATCATGTCATAGAGAAGTCCCTGAGGCTCGGATTCTCGGCCACAAACAATGAGGCTGAGTATGAGGCATTACTGCAAGGGATGGTCATGGTACAGAAGATGGGAGGAAAGTCGGTGGAGATGTTCTCAGACTCGAGATTGGTGGTAGGATAGGTAAAGGGAGAGATGGAGGCCAGAGATTCGAGAATGCAAGAATACCTGAGCCAGGTCAAGTGCTTGCAATCGGAGTTCGGCCTCTTCAGCTTGTCTCATATTCCCAGGAGTGGGAACAGCCATGCCGATTCATTAGCCACACTCGCAACTTCCTCGGTAGGAGGTCTACCTCGGATCATACTTATGGAGCATCTGAAGAGGGCGAGTGAAGTGGCAAAGGGAGCGATCCCCGTCCATCATGTTGAGATGGGTCCCAGCTGGATGGACCCCATAGTGAGATTCCTCAAAGATGGTGTCCTACCTGAGGAGAGGTCAGAGGCAGAAAAAATACGAAGGAATGCTTCTCGGTTCTGGTTGTCCGAGGACCGCAAGTTGTACAGGCACTCTTACTCTGGACCATACCTGCTGTGCGTCCACCCCGAAGCAGCAGAATCACTGCTCGAGGAGCTGCACGAGGGAATCTGTGGGAGCCACACAGGAGGGAGATCCCTGTCTCACCGAGTCGTCACACAAGGATACTGGTGGCCAGGAATGCAGCAGGAGGCCCAGGAGTATGTCAAGAAGTGTGACCAATGTCAAAGGTTCGCCCTAAATATCTATCAGCCAGGAGGGGTTCTCAATCCTTTGTCTAGTCCATGGCCGTTCGCCCAATGGGGCTTGGACATTGTAGAACCTTTCCCTAAAGCGCCAGGGAATAAGAGGTATCTGTTGGTGGCCACAGACTACTTCACCAAGTAGGTCGAGGCCGAGCCACTGGCCAACATCAGGGACGTGGACGCAAAGAAATTCCTTTGGAGGAACATTGTCACACGATTCGGGGTCCCTCATACCCTCATCTCGGATAATGGGCTCCAATTCGACAGCAAGGCCTTCAGGAGGTACTGTTGTGAACTTGGGATCACAAACAGATACTCGACGCTCGCCTACCCTCAGGGAAACGGGCAGGCCGAGGCTGTCAACAAGGTCATCGTCAATGGGCTTAAGAAGAGACTGGATGACGCCAATGGAAGATGGGTAGAGGAGTTGCCCCATGTTCTCTGGACGTACCGGACTACGCCCCGGCGGTTAACGGGGGAAACGCCTTTTGCCATGACTTATGGTGCCGAGGCGGTGATCCCCCTGGAGACAAATTTCCCAACGCTAAGGACGAGCTCTTTCACTCCAGACAGCAATGATGAACTGCTGGGGAGGAGCCTGGATCTGGTTGACGAACGAAGAGAACGAGCAATGATCCAGTTGGCCTATTACCAACAAAAGCTCAAGCAGGGATATGACGCCAACATAAAGCTCAGACTACTAGCACCGAGGGACCTGGTGCTGAGAAAAGTCGTAGGGACTGCCAAGAAGGAAAGCTGAGACCCAACTGGGAGGGGCCCTACCGAATCACCTCAGTAGCAGGGATAGGTACATATTATTTAGAAGATTTAGACGAAAGACCTGTACCTCGCCCATGAAATGTAAATAACCTGAAAATGTATTATTATTAATGAAAAAGTTTCTTTTGATTCAGGTTTTAAGCTTGCCATGATTATGTCTCTCACGTTTAGACGACCACTCCTAAGTGTTAGACAGAACCAAGACATTGCATGGTCCTCGGACTTAAGCCTATGAGGAAACTAACTACTTCAAAAGATTCCAAGTGTTAGACAGAACCAAGGCCTTGCATGGTTCTCGGACTCAAGCTTATGGGGAAACTAACTACTTCAAAAGATTCCAAGTGTTAGACAGAACCAAGGCATTGCATGGTCCTCGGACTCAAGCCTATGGGGAAACTAACTACTTCAAAAAGAGGCTAAGTGTTAGACAGAACCAAGGCATTGCATGGTCCTCGGACTCAAGCCTATGGGGAAACTAACTACTTCAAAAGAGTCTAAGTGTTAGACAGAACCAAGGCATTGCATGGTCCTCGGACTCAAGCCTATGGGGAAACTAATTACTTCAAAAGATTCCAAGTGTTAGACAGAACCAAGGCATTGCATGGTCCTCGGACTCAAGCCTATGGGGAAACTAACTACTTCAAAAGAGTCTAAGTGTTAGACAGAACCAAGGCATTGCATGGTCCTCGGACTCAAGCCTTTGGGGAAACTAACTACTTCAAAAAATTCCAAGTGTTAGACAGAACCAAGGCATTGCATAGTCCTCGGACTCAAGCCTATGGGGAAACTAACTACTTCAAAAGAGTCTAAGTGTTAGACAGAACCAAGACATTGCATGGTCCTCGGACTCAAGCCTATGGGGAAACTAACTACTTCAAAAGATTCCAAGTGTTAGACAGAACCAAGGCCTTGCATGATCCTCGGACTCAAGCCTATGGGGAAACTAACTACTTCAAAAGGAGTAAGTGTTAGACAGAACCAAGGATTGCATAGTCCTCGGACTCAAGCCTATGGGGAAACTAACTACTTCAAAAGATTCCAAGTGTTAGAATGTTAGGAAGAGCCAGAGCCCTACCTAGTCCTTGGGACATAAAAGGTCTGCCTATGCATACACGCCTTCACGTTATTGCAATCACTGCCGCGATTGGCCGAGATACAATTGATGTTAAAATTATACAAGTAAAAAAAAAAAAAAAAAAGGGAGAGAATGGATAACGCGTAAGTGGATAAGTAGCCAGAACAAATAAAAAGAGAAATAAGGCTCGCATTACATTAGATCCATAGAAGTTACATGATGGGAGTCACATTACAATGTAAAAAAAAAGAAAGAAAGGATGCAAAGACAAAAGAAACGGCAAAACAAGGCAGACAGAGGCGCCAAGGGGCCTACTCCTTCCACTTAATTTCCCCCCTAGTAGGTGGCTGGTCCATGGCAGCCTCAGGGTCCTCTGAGCTCTGGTTAAAAGGGATAGCTTGCAGAGGCACAGCAAGGATAGCTGTCACCTCATCGGAAGAAACCTGGGCTTTAGCGGAAGAAACCTCTTGGGGCGCTTCCTCGTTGGGGCCTTCACCTGATTCAACCACCTCGGGAGGACCACTCCCTTGAACAGGCTCACCAGTAGGACCAGCGACCGAGGCTCCCTCACCCGGAGTAGCAGCAGCTCCCTCAACAGCTACCTCAGCCTCGGAGCTATTGGAGGCAGCCTCGCGGATGACAGGGGGGTAGTACACACTCTCCTCCTTCCACAGATCGGACGAGGCCTCGACCCCGGCTTGTTTGAGAGCCTCCTTCCAAACCTAGGAGCAGTAGTGCCTGCATACCCCAGGGACTTGAGCCTTGAAGGCAACTTCCGTCTCGGCCACCCCCGCAGCATAAGCCGCCTCCTCAGCTTCCTCCTTAGAAGCCTGAGCCTCTTCCCTACCATAGTCGGTCTCAGCCTTGGCCCTCACAGCTTCATCTTTGGCCCATTCAACCATTTTTTTGGCCTCCTCGGCAGAAGCCACCTTCTGCGTCAGATCAGCAATCAGCTCCTTTGCGATCTTCAGCTGCTCCTCTGCCTCACCCAGACGCCTCTCTGCTCTTGGACCTGCTTCTGGGCACCATCTAGGCCTGACACTGCGCTGTCCCGAGCCCTAGTCATCACCTTTAGCTCCTCCCGAGCCGTGGCAAGGTCAGCCTCGAAGTTCTTGAGGGTCCGAGTGGCCTCTAAGCGTTTCTCGCGCTCTGCATCCAGGGCCTTTCCTTGGTCGTTGGCCGC
Source organism: Quercus aquifolioides (assembly GCA_019022515.1). Taxonomy (NCBI): domain Eukaryota; kingdom Viridiplantae; phylum Streptophyta; class Magnoliopsida; order Fagales; family Fagaceae; genus Quercus; species Quercus aquifolioides. The sequence continues at coordinate 18,483,733 of CM032335.1, read as the reverse complement.
CCCCTCCAACCTAAAGGTGGCTTGGACAGCCTGCCGATCAAAACGGATGCATAATAAGCCGAGCTCAGAAAAAAGGAAGAAAAACTGAAGCAAAAAAAAATCACAAGTGTTGAGGGTCTTACCATTCTCAAATATTGCTTGAGGCTAAGGAAGACCTCCCTACTCTTCATAGTCTCCAGCTCCGCCATGTCCGCAGGAAGTAACAGGCACCTCTCCAGCGCGTCGGCCACATACGCACCCTCGCCCTCTCTAAAATCCCTGAGGGAGGAGTCATCCCTCAGAGGTCCCCCATGGAGCATTGGGGCGGGAAGCCAGGCCTGAACCTCGGGCTGGGCATCGACCTGTTTATCTTGGCCTTGGGAGCCTATCTTCAGCTGTTTCGAAGGCCGCCGAGTGTTGTTCCCCTCCTGCGTGGACCTAGACTTGTCCTCAATAGGCCTTTTACCCTTATCCTTTTTCTGCTTAGGATCAGTGGGCTCGTGCCTGGACGGCAGACTAGTCTGAGGTGGAGGAGGAGGAAGTCTAGATTGGGTAGAGGTCGACCTGGTCTGGGCAGGATGAGTCTTAGGAGGAGGAGGAGGAAGCTTTGGCTTGGACTTCCCCGGTTGGCCTTCGATTAGGTCGTATAGGCTGGATTGGGATTTCTTCTTGTAACCCATCTCAAGCCGAGGAGAGGATTCTGACGTTAGGAAGTCCGCTTCGGTCAGGCGAGGGTCACCCAAGTCCCTAGGAGGGTCCTCGGACTGGTGGACTTGTTCAAACATGTCAAACTCTTTCTCGGCAGGGCCAAAATCAGCTACTTCCTCTTCCCTCTCTAGATCTTCTTCTGGGGCCTCTACGGATTTGTGGGAGGAAGAGGGGCCTGCTGATGTAACGCCTTCTGGGATGGAGAGCTCCTCGGGGAACTGGAACCCGTCCTCGGTCACAGTGATTTTCCGCAGCCGAGGGTCTTTTGCTCTGATCATGTACTTCAGTGCCGCAAACGATTTTTGAACCGAGGTGTATCCCAAGATCCTGTGAGCAGCTCTAACTTGATTGTTGGCTTTGTTCACAAAAATCTCCGCCCTTAGCACTTTCTGCAAGTCCTCCCTGTTGACCAGGCTGAAGTGACGCGTGTAGGCATGTGGATCTGTAGAAAGAAGACACATTCGTGTTAGTAACCAAACGGTGTAAAAAAAAATGAATGAAATAAAGAATAAAATAAACTAAAATCTTTGAACCCCCTCCTACTCCCACTGCCCCACTTGGTGTCCCCTCCGTCGTTGGGCAGTGAAGGCCATCGTGCCACTCTCCGGACACAATGAGAAAATCCTTGTTCAGCCCCTTGTTGGACTTAGGGGGGCATTGGATAAGCCGGACCCTGTCGTCCCTTGTCTTCATGTAGTACGACTTGCCCTTCAGGCACTAGAGGTTGTAACACCAGTTTACGTCGTGATGGGTCAACCTTAGCCCTATCTTCTCGTTCAAGGCGTCCACACAACCTAGAATTCTGAAGACGTTGGTGGCGCACTGGGTGGGGGCTAGCCGGAAGTACGTCAGGTAGCCCCTCATCACCGGCCCTATGGGGATTCTCATGCCACCTTCGAGGAAGGCAATGATGGGAATCACCACCTCGCCCTCCTGCCTTCGAAGGAGCCACTCCCCTTCCTCACAATACCTCAAGCCCACTTTGCTAGGTATCTTATAGTCGGCGATGAATTTCTCCATCGCCTCCTCAGTGTAGACATACTTCTTAAACCTACCCATCCCAAGTGATGCCTAAGAGAGCTAAGGAGGAGCAAATGAAAGAGAATGAGGAGTAGAGAGGAAGAAAACTCAGAGAGGGATAGAGCAACTTACAGAAATGAGGAAAAGCTCCTCGGACAGGCTTTTTGTGCTGGAGATGTAGGCGAAAATTTGGCTGGACTCAGGATGTAAGCACAAGAGCTCTTGATTGCGAGTAAAAAAGGGGAAAAGCAGTTCGAGTGGGTATTTATACCCCAAATCGAGGAACCGTACAGGTTTTCTTGCCCATAAATGCTAGGCGAATCCCCACCGTTAGATTGTCATCCTCTCGTTGAACGTGGGGAGCACAGAGCCGTCTGAATTTAATGAAGGACACGTTATGCGCACTGAAGCGTCAGTAACGCACCTTGGGCAGATGAAAATACCTCAACACTGATGGGGGACAAGACTCGACTGGACACGGAATAGGCCCGAGGACGTCAAAATCCTCCTTTCCGCCCGAGGATGCGGACAGCAAGATTTTGAGGGGCTATTGTGGGGCCAGCAAGTCAGACAGCCCCGGCCCACTTCGTACCAGGCCCGAAGGCCCGCGCCGAGGAGGTGTCCAAGGTCCGAGGATGAAAGTAAGAAGCCCAGGTGCCCAATAAACAACGCCGAGGACGATTCTGTCCTCAGACATCCGACACCATAAAGTAAACAGGCAACACACCATCAAGGGGAGTCTTCCTGACTATCCGAAGAGCAAAGAACAAGTACCACGTGCCAGCAATGGAAGCATGGTGGAGGAGCAAGTCCAGGATGAACTGTCACCTCCACATTAAATGCTCTCAACTAACGTCCTGGCCGCATTAATGAGGAGAGGACTCCAGAACAATGCTGTCTTGATTGCCGCAACCCACATGAAGAATGGGAAGGCGGCTGATGGGACAGACACTCAAATAGTAGCCTGATTGCTCAACAAATGTAGGGCTAGGATCGATTGGGAGAGGGGTATATAATGTAAGGAACCCCTCCTAAAAGAGGGGACGAAAAATCTGAACTAAGGAGTACTGTAGCAACCTGTATTCTCTCAGAAAACCTTGTAATCAATCTTTAAAGAAATAATAAGAACTCCAAGCCCTGGAGAACAAGTCCGAGGAGCATTATTACGCATCCCAATTCACGTTTAGGTTATTAAACCCATATGCAACCATGCATGGTTGTTGCATTCCTCACTAGGGCCTAGTTCTTGAACCCATTCTCTATAAATTCATTGCAGGGCAAGCTGGGCTTGGGTCCACTCTCTCAACCCGTAGAAGTGTCCAAACTCGATCCCTACAATTTGAGTAATGGTACACTAGTGCAAGCTCCAGAAGCATATAAAGCACTAGTGGGAGGGTTCTCCTTCCGATGTGGGAGTACTAGAGTTTCCCACACTCGGTCGAAGAGGACAAATTCGTGAGGGTCTGGCTCCCCAAAGCGAACAAAATCCTTTGTGTGGAGTCAAGCACCCACACTATCTATTTATTAGTTATATTATTAAAATAATTTCATTAGTTTATATATGATTTTCGTAATTAAGTTGTGCACTACATGTATATTCTCTTTTAGATTATATAATAAATGTCACAATCTACCCACCGTGGTTGCGCTATTAACACAATGCTAATGTTGCACGTGTGTTATGACGAACTTTTATCATGTACTGCACCATAAGGCATAAGCATATTAAGATTGTTCATATAATTTCCTAATAGTTAAACTTTTTTTTGTCAGTTTTAAAGAAGTTAGAAAACCCTATTCTGATTCATCAAAAGTAGACTAGAAATTTGAAAGAAATTTTATAATATATTTTATTTTATTTTATTAATTTATCATAATTATTATAATAATAAAACTAAAAAAGTTAGGTCATATATACATATCATGCTTATCTTATATGACTCAATGTAAGTGTTACATGTTGTATTATGCACTTTCATCATTGACACACTATAAAACTTTAAAATTTCTGACATATATAGTTTGCTCTCTAACTAAAACTTTTTTTTTTTTTTTTGAGAATCTTTTTTTTGTTGTTGAGAATCCTCTCTAACTAAAACTTTATTACTAAAGTTTCATATAATTAAAATATCTTCTTAATTAATATATGAAAAGTGAAAGAAAATACAAGACCTTGTTGCTCATCTTAATTATTAATCTCTTCAAGTAATACTATATATCATTCAATAGCATTCAAATAATACTTAAAAATCATAAAATTAAGTCCAGCCAAGGACCCTGTAGTTTAATTAGCACATTTTCATACACAAAATTCTCAAGTTTAGGAAAAAAAGTGTTCAAACTTCGAGATTAACAACCTATTGTAATTATCTAAAAAAATAATAATAAAATAAAAGTTGGGCCACTCAAGGATAGATTTGCCAATAATCTAATTACTGATTTTGTTAGCCAATATTCTTTAATGCAACTAGGCAAGTTTTTAGGCCCGGGGCCACTATTAGTTGGTAGTCCTCAGTGTATTTTACATGATTTTGACATAAAAAGATGTTTCTTTTGTTTTGGCTGAATAGAAAAAAGAAAATATTTTTATATTAAGTATTATTTTATTTCAATCCTTTCCTTTTTCTAATTTTTTTTTTAATATTCTCAAATGAAAGCATTTGACTAACTGATAACTACCCCAGAATAATCCTCATTTTCATTAAGCAGGACCCCTGGCCCCTTCGTAGAAAGAGAGGGTGAGCCAGCCAATGAGGTATATATACTATACTTTGCATCATTCATCCTCTCACACAAAGACGCAATGTGGTCTACCACATGTATATTTATACTTAACTATAATCTTTTATAGATTATCTGTATATTATAATGTTAATAAACTGTTTGTTTTTACATAAATTGTCATTAATTGAAGGTATAGCGTGTTTGACATGTCACAATTTAATTTAAGTCTACAAGAAAGTGATCAATTACTTCAATTTAGTGACTATATATCTTGGACAAAGTGACTAGGTTTTAAATTGCTTTCTACCACATTGCAACACCCTATTGAGCAGCCGGCTTAGCATCTAATACTTTAGGAAACCATCACTCTCACTCTTAATCCCTTTGTCCTTTCTTTGCATTTATAATAGAATCATGGTAGCTAGTGTTGAATCATATAACAAAGGCAGTATATTCTAGAATAGTATGTCATACAAGTTACATGTAGTTTGCAGGTAAGGGAGCATAATAGGCTTCAATCTGCATCACATAAAAAGAAAAAAATATTTAACTATAATATATATATTCTGTGAGGTTCAGTTGTGCAATCCCCTTGTTTACAGTTAAAACCCAAGAAAAGAGAGAGAGAGTTCGATGCTTTAGAAAGCAGTGCTTCTTCATGTTGTGAATTAAACTACAGTGAGCTAGAAAATATTTTTACCCTTGTAAAGAACTGGCTCCATTTTCTTAGTAAGTGTGATGGTGAAATACAAGGGGTCCAGGGGTATAGTATATATATAGTTGCAATTTGCAAACATCGTGTTGTAATTTTTTGTATCTCAGCTAATCAACCAAATTCGAAGTAAGAAAATATCCATTCATGGTCTCTAAATTTTGGTAGCTTACATTGGCCCTTTTATTATTATTCCAAAACTATTGGAAAGGAGATGTGTGTCTAAGTACCTCTTTGTCAAAAGGAACCTCCAATCACCTAAACGATTTCTTAAGATTATATATCAATACTTTTAACAAGAAGCAAAGCCTTCCAACTTTTAAGCTTCGATCTGGTTAAGATTGTTAATGACCAGAGTATTAAGAGTTTATGATCAGTTCATTTAGCTTTATGTCGGAATATGAACCAAACTTGAGTTATTCATAAACAAATCGATTTATTTACAACGTTGTGTAAATATGTTAAATCTTTGGTGCATCATTAAACCGTGGTTGGTTTATTTCTCTGCTATGCAGAGAACGAGTCTCATAAACATGAGTCACAACTTGGTTTTCCTACCAAGATACCCTCTCGCAATTGTGGAAGTTTTTATTCTGTTAATTTGATAAGCATATGGAAAAGAATTGTGACTGAAGTGTTACATTCAATAGAGTACTTTCTGTAAACCTCTCCAACAGGACGAAAACTAAGTCGTGTGTGAAATGCACATTAAAAATTGTTTGGTCTAGTTTGACTTCCCTATCAATTTCCATAAACTTGAATCAATTTTTGAATTTTCTCATGGCAGATTCTTTCATTCCTACTTCCCTTTATGATTTATATAACCCAAAGTTCTCTGACTTACACTTACTCCATATTGAAAAAAATAAAAAAGAAGTCAAATGCTAAGAAACATTCAACATGTAAACCTTACCTACCCTCTTTTCAGCCCTAATTTCTGAGAGTCCAGAGAGGAAGGAAATATTCTCTCTAAACAAACTTTATAACGTTATAATATATATATATATATATATATATTGTTTCCAAAATAGACCTATTATATTTAGAAAAACGGTGCCCTTTCAACAGTAACCAATCGTTTTTGTGAGACTCACTGTTTTGAGAGTTTTCTAAGCTTATTGCCCCTGCATTTCAAAGAATGGCAATCTCATTGATTTAGTGCACTTCCTTGACATATTTTAAGTGTCTAATAAAATTTAATAATATTTCAATGATCAACTTGTACATGTATTAAAAACAATCTTTTAAAAAAATCCATTTTCTATTTGGAATTGTAAAACCGGGACAAAGTGTCAAAGTTATGAATTGTATACTCATATCATATTTGAAAATAAGATTTTACTACGTACCTAATTTCCGTTTACGAAGTCATTACTGGACATTCTAGCAGCGGTCAATAGCTTGCAAACCTAAGGTGTCAAGTACACAATGATATATTTTTAATACCTCAGAGGTGATAGGCTCAAGCTACAACATGATTATGTTTAATAATTTCCAATTTGCTTACTAATTTCAACGTCTTGATCCACTTGAATTTGCAAGAAGATATTATAATTAACACATATGTGTATTATCAACTATATCTAGGGCTTGTGAGCATTTTTTGTTTTTGAGGCCCGCGGATCTCGTGATTAATTTAAAAATAGCACATGTATATTAGATAACTTCACAAAAAATTCTTTTCTGATTAAGACATAACATCAAATGACTTTTGTTTGCAAGGTATCATAAGAATCTGTTTAACGGAATAAGTTCATTGTTTAATGATAGTACAAGGGTACAGGGACATAATCTGCAAGTACGAAACCTTTCAGAAAAACCAAGTATTGAGAGTAAAATTGGACTCAAATCCATTAACCCGTCTAAATCCAAATGAAACAATAAGGTATGAGTAATAATAAGAAGAACAATCTGTCTTATTCCGATAAGTTTCTAACTAGCTTGTACCCAATTTTGACTTGGCATGGCCAAGTCGAACCCTTACCCATACAGACCTGACTTGCTCATCAAGTCCTTATTATAAAATTCTAAACGAAATTATAATTTTTACTCACTGTGTTTATACACTAAAGTTATATTCAATTTTCTATATGGTAGATGAATATACTAACAACAATATTTGTCAACTTGATGAGTAATTTTTAAATATAATTGTTTTCAATGTCTATTTTACTACTAACTTTTGAGTAATTTTTTTTTTTGGTAAGTTCATTATAGATTTTATTTCTTACTAATTATTTATTTTTTTCTTTACTCAACATATTTTATTTTATTCTTAAAATTGTATATATTATATGAGTTGGATTAGTTTTTTCTTTTAATTTTTCTTGCTTATTTACTTATGTTCTACGTTTTTAAAGCTCCAATTTTTTTTTTAATTACAACTATAATTTTGCTAACTTTTAGCAATAAACTAATCCAATAGCACACTTAGTTTATAAGTGATTTTACTTTATTTCATTAAACCAGTATAACATTAAAGGCCATTCCAAGTTGATTTGATTCGTTAAAGGCTAATTAAGGGTCATAGAAATAGTAGTCTATTTTAGTCTAATAAGTTTTTTATTTATTTATTTATTTATCCAAACCCGTTAAAACCCAACCCTAACCCTCAAAAATCCAAGTTGGGCTTGTGTCATGTTTGTGAGTTGGATCAAACATTGACACCCCTAGTTTTGATGAGTTTGAATTTTAGGTAATATTAGAAACTTGACTTAATATCCAAGTTAATTATAAAAATTCCAAATATTAATTATTGTGCAACAACAGAAGCTCTAATGTTAATAGTTCTGATTTGGGACTAATGAAAGCACATTCACGCAAACAAGAAAATAAAAACCCCAAATGAGACAACAATATTTAACATGGTTTGGCTAACTCCTTGCCTACATTCATGGGCAACACCAACCAAAATCCATTATCAATGATATGGTTACAATCACACTTAACCAAACCTCACAATACTCAAAACTCACACAAACATCACTCACAAATCTCACCAATATAAACAAAACCTCTCACAAACACAAACTAACTCACAAACCTCATAATCCCAAAACCCAAATACACCCAATAATTCTCTTACACAAACACAGGTATCTTTTCAACCAAAGAAATTTACCAAACTACTATTTGAAGAAATCCACTCCGTGTTTATCTAAGAGTTTTTTCCTCTCCTCACGTGGATGGACCCTTGGGTAAAAGCTACTAAACCCCTAGACCTTGATAACAATACATTTTTTTTTATAAGGCTTCAATTTTATTCCTTGATGGATATGAAATACCCAATTACCCTTTCAACTAAAAAAACCTTTTCCTTTCATATGTAGAAGGATCCTTGTCTTCCAAACAAAGAAAATTCTTGTCTTTTAGGCCAAGGAAAAACTTTCATTCCATGCCAAGGAAACCAAACCAAAACTAATTAGGTATTTGTGACAATTTTTAACATTAATATATTACAACTTCCTAGATTTCTATAAAGTTCACCTCCATACTCTCACTCTTTCTAAACTGATGTTGCTGAGACAATTTTATACAAATTGAATGGTTAACACTTAACATTATCCAATTTTTATCAAGATTAAATATAATGGTCTTAGTGTTTATCAATACTATTTATTTTTGGCTGAATTAGTGCGTGTTAATAATTAAATGTAGTTAATTAAATAGTATTTTAAAACTTAACATTATTGAATAATTTAAAATTTATCCCACCTGGCCCCAATGACATAAGCAGATAAATATCTCAAATAGAGCATTCTTATCAAGAAGGACAAATGCTATAAATGCTAAAATTTAACATACAAAATGCTATAAATACTAAAAAACATACTCCATCAATACTCTCAAATCTTATTTATTTTGCAATCCAGCTACAGTGGACTGCTATGTTTAGCAGTCCACTGTAGTAAGAATGTAAAAAATAAAAAAAAATATTTGTTTAATATTTGTTTAATGGTAGTTATTTGAAAATATAAAAAGAAAGAATAAAGAAAATATAAAGAAAGAATAAAAAAAGAATATTTAAATGAAGTGGTAAATTAATAAAAGTTTTGATGTTTGGTGGATTGTAAAGTGGTTTGTTAAAATTGATAAAGTAGGATTTTGAAATGGTAAATGCTAAAATATTTAGCATTCTTGATAAGAATGCTCTAAGTACGATGGATTTGAAATAAATTTCCTACAATTTTAATAATATATTTATATTTTTAATGGGTTTGGGTTTGAGAATACTTTCTTTCATCACAATCTAGTCCTTAACATTTTAGAATTTGTTGAACTCATGTTTTTACACTTTATTCTTTTCCATGGTACTAATTTGGCACAAATTATGCTTAAAGTCTTATCTCAAACTTAAGCAATTAGCGTTGTATAATCTTTAAAAAATGGATTGGAAAAACAAAACCATGATTAAAAGTAAATAATCAGAACAACCAGAGTTGAATACTACGATTATTGAGTGGGTAAACAATCCAAATTAATTAAGTTCTTAACAATCCAAACAATTTCCGCTTTTTGTAGCTGATCCCTATGCAACACCATATAATATAGGTCAGCACTGGTTTCATTGTTTTGAAAGAAGCTACTTTCTGTTTGGTTGGCAAATAAATATGACATACAGTTGTGACAGTTTATCAAAACCAATTTCTTCCATTTCGATAGTTTACTAGTTGTGACTCCATCAAAAAAAAAGTTTACTAGTTGTGACAGCAGTAGTTGTAACTTGTAATTAGCAATTTCCACCCCTCCCAAGTTTTGACTCATGTACCAAACAATGAAAAGGTTTGAGACACATTTACTTTAAAAAAATGAAGAAGATAATTTACCATTTAAAACTGCAATACATCTATATAGAGTTGGCGAAGAAGAAAAGCCTTATTTTCTTCACAAACAAATGCTAGACCGAGTTGACATATATTCAGAGAGAAGTTTTTTTTTTTTTTATTACTCTATTGGATGATCCAGGGGATCAATACTCAATTGTAATCCTGCCAATTATTATATAGGAATATGATCTGTCAAAGAACTTTAGGTTGCATATTTTAACTTGTTATCCCATGTTTTGCTATATTTTAATGAATTAGTGAGCCAAATGCTGATTCTCAACAATGATTGAAGATGCTTTTTCTTTTTGTCAATCTCATCAAATGATTCATCATTGATCATAATCAGAAGGATGAGGATATTTTTATTTTTCAATATATGCAACATGACGCACAAGGGCACAGGCACAGTACTCATTAAATTTCTACTCCGGTGTCCTTTCATTTTTTTTTTTTTTTTCTACTTGAATTTCCCACATTTCATTGTAAGCTAATTCTACGGTCAACAAATGTATATTAATTTTGGAATGGTTGGAATTTTGCCACAACAATGGGCCTGATGAAGGTGATGCATTGCTTGAGACATTTACTTGTCGGTAGAGAGGCATGAGAGATAACACCGACAACTTGCTCTAATTTTTTTATGTTTCTCATCAAACGTTTTCTTAAGGCTTTGTATGATGCTATACTTGTCTTTTATGAAAATGTCCACGGGCTCTACAACGAAGCAACATGTGAGAACCTTCTTCAATTGCTACTTGTATGCATTATAATTTATAAACTACAAACTATATATATATATATATTGAATTGAATAAAGTTGATGTTAAGGTTAAGATTTTATTTTTTATATTTAACGATATATATAGTGCCATATCTTTTAAAATTTTAAATGACACAATATTAGATACACCTTTAATTTTGATTTTTTAAATCTATAATATTTAATTTAAACCAAGAAATGGAGTAAGAGTTGATCATTTTCCAAAAAAATCTTCCATGTGCCTTCAAATGTTCATATCACATGTAATGTACGTAAGTTCAATTCCTAGTATGTGACTTAGTTGGCCCAAATTGATCATTTTCCAAAAAACCTTCCATGTGCTGCCCAATTAGAGCTCGCCCAAGTCAATTATAAACAAGTAGTGCTACTTACACAACAGTTTTATAATAATTTCACAAAACTTAGGCTACCTAAGCTAGGTCCACCACTAATATCATTTTTTTTTTACCTACTATTAATAATTAGCTACCAGAGCTATTGTGAAATTATTGAGAATATGTTGTGATCGTAGCTTTATTAATTAAAAATCCAACTCAGCTTCCACCTTATCTCTATTACTAATGAAACCTAGAAAATCTCTCTCTCTCTCTCTCTCTCTCTCTCTCTATACCAAATCATCAAGGACCATAACCTCCTTCAACTTCATCTCTCTTGTGAAGTGACATTAGCAAAGTCTTGTGGAATTGACGTCAATAGAGTGTTTCTCTTCAACTTGGGGTTGTTGGAAAGGAGTCGATCTTAAGGTTTTGGATCTTCTTGAACCCACAAAAGATTTGGGTGGGTAAGTTTTAGGGTTGGGTGGTTCAATTTAGACCATCTAGTTCCCGCCTTGACTGCGTTGCTATCACTCATTCTAAGTCATGTCAAATCGATTTAGGCTACAATGCACTGTATAACTCAATAGAGTCGCGCTTTTTTTTCTTTTTTTTTTTCAATGAATTTGAAAATGTTAATTGGTGGATATATTAGTGGCTTCTTTTTTATTTATTTATTATTTTAAGGAAATAGTGGGTGATGGGGACAACTCTATGCTCCAACAAAAATGCATTATCTTATCGAGAGAGCAGCTCAGGTATTGTTTAATTGTGAAGTTCATGAGATTTGGATTTGTTTAGATGATGAGAAAACAAAGGGAAAAATATGGCCTTGTAACTTTGCGCGTGCGCACAAGAGAGAGAGGATTAATGAAGGCTGATATATATATATATATATATATATATTTTTTTTTTTTTTTTTTTTTTTTGAATTTTGTTATAAATGGATGAGGTGGAAGTTGAGTTGGATTTTTTCTTGATACAAGATAGAAATTCTACTATAGCATAATCTAAGTGTATATGTGTGTGAAGCTCTCTCTTGGAGACTTGAATCCTGACCCTTGTGCCCCACACCCTACAAGCATTTATATTTGTGGAGTGACTATCGCACCAAGAGCGTGCGGTAGTTAGATTTTTAAATGGCCTTGCAACATTGCGAGCTTTAATTGGGCCAACTTAGTTACATTGTAACAATTACACCTTAATAAAGTTTACAAATTGTGGATTCCAATTAGCTCAACTGGTAAAGTTTATGATGATTGAATAAAATATCTGGGGTTCAATCTCCGTCTATACCAAAAACTGATTGGTATTTTTGTATGATGATAAAGAACTATCATCAAGAGCGATTGCTATAGGTTGAAACTCTCTAAAAAGAAAGTTTACAAATTGATGTAATAGTAAATTTAATCAATGAGTTTTAACCATCTAATAAATTATTTGACAAGTGATAAATAATTTTTTTTTTTTTTTTTTTTTGTGCTTACAATAAAAGGAGGGGAATTTGAATTCTCACCATGAAAAAAACTGAGTTTTGTTTATAAAAATATCTTGCCTTGAGATATCCAAAATATTTGCCCATCCCACTGAAAATTGAAAATTTCTTGTAAATATTAATGCAATATAAGTGATTACATAAATATCACTTATAATTTGAGGAAAATGAAAATTTTAAAAATATAAGGAATAAAATCTCCATTTTAACAATGAAAATCTGAAAAATAGATTTGAAAATCATAAATAAAATATTAAAATATAAATTATCACAATAAAACAAAACCAGGTATGGATGCCGCCCAATGATTCCAAAATATACTAAAAATTTTCAATATTTGTAACCTTGTTTGGTTCCAATCTAACACTAATAAAGGACAGCTACTCAAATTAACAAGCTCTTTTTTCTTTTTCTTTTTTTAATTAATTTTTTTTTTATTCCCTTCATTTAGTTATATATGTAAGTTTGTGGCAAGCCTTTTAGATTAAAAAATATATTTTTTTCTGATAAATTTGTGGCTCTATAAAACATAGAAGGCCAAGGGTTCTTTTTTCTTTTTTCTTTTTTTGTTGAGGAAAAATAGAAGGGTTCTTCTGACAATCACATTCTTTATGCCTTAAATTAGTAGGGTCAACCAAGAGATACAATCCCGCAAGACAGGGTTGCAGATTCTTTAGCTTTGCTGGTACCGCCGGAGTACATGACGTCAGGCATGACAACCAAAAAAATCATCGTACTTAGTTTATCAATCTTATTGTTTCTTTGGTTGATGTCCAACTTTACTGCGAAACACAATGGCCCATCTTCGTCTAGGACTTACATTTACATTGGTTTCCTTAAATGGACCATTAAAGTTTTCTAAGTTGCAACACAATTGGAAGAAAAAATGGTCTGAATACTTTCGTCGTAACTAATAAAGCCTATTCAAATGAATATGTCATTCATAACTAAGATTTTAGAAAATTTTCAAATGAATGTTTTATTTGTGGAGACGTGAGAGGGTTGTAGCTTAATTATCATTTTTCAGTATTTTATGAAAGATGTTTAAGATTCAAATTACCTCCCCAACTATCAAATTATTTGTTGGGTTAAAATAGTTTGACTTCGGTTAATTAATTCAATTACCAAAATTGATTAGTTAGGTTAAATTACATGCAAATTGTGGAGGCATCAACAAATTACCAAATAACTAATATGCAGTAGAAAATAGATAGCACAATGATTTGTTGACGAATGAGGAAAACCTCTCACAAAGCAAAAATCTCACCGGGTGAATTTCAGGTCACCATTCCCAATAATTCACTAATCAATAATCAAGCGGTTATAAGTATGAGAAATCTTACCACTATCCTAACTTATCCCAAAATATCAACCTACATTTGAACATTCGCTTCAATACCCAATTGAACTTGATCTTGCAGCAGACTTCTTCGCTTTGCACAAATCTCCAATCTGTGACTAACTCCTTTGCATGGATCCTAGTACGTGACTAACTCTAGTAACTTGATTGATTGTTGTTGGCTGTAAAGTTCTTCACTTCATAAATGATGAAGATCAGAAAGCATTTGGTTACAAAACCTTAAGGTGTACAAATGCAATAGCTTCACACAGAGTATATGAGTTTTGGGTCTCTATTTCCATACTTGATGACTTTTAAAATAAGTCTCATATATGACTAGGGTTGTAGAGAGAGAAACCCTAATCATTTAAGTTATCATGAGCTGAATTTCAGATCTGAGAATTCTGAAATCATAATTCTTGATAAATCAAGCTTATGTCGAGTTCCATCATTAATCCTCGATAGCAGCTAGTGTCAAGTTAGTGTCGAGCTTTAATGAAATAGCTTTTCTTCACTTGTTTCTTGGATCAAATTTCATGTCTTTAATGATACCACTTGATATGTTTGAACAACATACTTCTTGATACATTAAACCCAACTTAGATCTATCTAATTATAAGTAAAGTACGTTTTGTTAAAGGACTAGCCAATTACATAGAAAATATGACCCTAACATTATTAACTAATTATAAAATTTTTAAAGTGTCTTAAACACAAACAAAAAAAAAAAAAATTGATAGTTTAAACTCATTAATGAAAGTTTGTAGAGTTTGAGTATATATGACAAAATCTTAGCTGAGATTATATCAACAAGTCAAGAGAGACACACCCTTGCACACATTTTGTCATAACTAGTACACATGTCAAGTAATGATTGAATTAATTTTCATAAGTGGTGCCGCAGTGGTCTCCACGTGTAAATGGTGTAATCCAATCTCACATTAATAAATGTGCAAGTTATATTAAAGTGTGTGGCTAAATGTGTGTCTATAGAAGAATTCAGATTATATTTACCATAATCCATATTTAAAATTTTTAGCCTTGAAATAGATATTTTCCTGCTAATGCTAGCATCTTTTTCATCTCAAATAATTCTTTTTAAAACCCCCTCAACAAATTATTCACTCCTTTCGCTGTTTCATTGTAGTCAAAAACCAAAATGTCACATAGCACTATTTGTGATTGACCTTGGGAGGAATGGCACGACTAATTGGCTATAATTTGAGCTTTCACAATCTAATTAGAGTATTTGAACCTTAACATATCAAAGACCTTCAAGGTAAACTTACCACCAATTTTTAGTCCTTCAATTGGCACAGAAAAAGCCTGCCGACCTATATGCAATGATACTATGTTCTTGGGGCACATATCACCTACGTGGTCCAGGTCAATTCTTTCTCTGAGTTGAATCTCCTAAATTAGGCAATTACAGGTTAGCTAGTTTAAACCATTATGTAACATTGACATTTTTAAAACCTTGAAACTTTCTATATGTTATGCAAAAAAAAAAAAAAAAAAATTGAAATTCTTTAAAAACAAAATTCATTGCTTTGTTAATTCATCTTATTTTCAAAGGGAGAGCAGACTTCAACTAATCATTGCTTTAAATACCAAAGTCTTCATGGTCGGCTACCCATTGTTCTCTTACATATATCCTCATCAGAGACATATATTCTTTCACACTCTCTCTCTCTCTCTCTCTCTCTGGCATATAGATAAAAATACAACCTCAAACATTCAAGCTGTTGCTAAGCTCAGTTTCTGTTAATAAGCAAAATGGGGTGCAAGTCATCAGACAAGCCAAAGCCAAAGCACAGGAAGGGCTTGTGGTCACCTGAAGAAGACCAAAGGCTCCGAAACTATGTCCTCAAACATGGCCATGGCTGCTGGAGCTCCGTCCCCATTAACGCCGGTGAGTTTGCTATACCCCTCTATCAATGATCATGTTTAAGTACATTGCGGTACATGGTACCTTAACTAACAAATTCTTAATGGTAAAATAAAGGATTAATTGAGTTATCATGAGGTTATGGGATCATTTAATTACTTTGTTCAATGTAATTATTGCCTTTTATAGTCAACTCTAGACTATAGCTTATAGTGTTCACTCTATCATCCAAAAGTTAAAAAGTAATAAATTAGTGGATTGATTGGGTGATAGGCGCATATTCAAGAATAAATCAACATATCCATTCTACAAAAAAAAAGAATAAATCAACATATTAGTTTTTATTAATATGCAGTACAAATCCAACCAGTTCATTAATATTTTTATTTTTAATCTTGAAATATGTTTTGGATATAGAGTAAGACTTAGGAACAATATTTAAGTGTTATTCCTTAGGTTTCCTTTTTAAGATTCTGCTACGTGGATTTTTTCTCATGAGATGGAAATATATTTTTTAATTAAGTAACCACATAGCTGAATCTTAAGAAAGAACCTAAAGAACAACACCTAAATTTTGTCATAGGATATATATGGATGGACATTGTACATTTATATTAATTTAAAATGGTGATTTCAAAATTTTATTGTTTATGATGCATTTTGCTCATAACCTCTAGAGTGGATAATTAAAATTAATCTAAAAGAAGATTATGAAGAACTACCTTGTATAAACCTATATTTGGATATTTTCATAAGCCTACCTGTTTTCTATGGCACTGTTTTAATAGCAAAAATGTGCCTCGAATTTCATTGACTTGAAATGAGAGTGATCCAAATTCCAACCCAAATAAACACTTCCACTTCTAAGAAGTTGAATTTGTTATTTTAACCAAAAAATAAAGTTGAATTTGTTATATTCTAAAGTTAATTATACAAGTGACCTACTGAATGAAGACCAAGATGATTATTTTCTTATTCAGCCATCTACCTCATTTTATAGTTTTGTCCAAGCATATAAAAATAATCAATTTAATTACAGAGTCCTGATCTACGGTAAATTGTGTGGCAGAGTGTAAAAAGTCTAACTTGTTTTTCATTTTTTTTCTTGATGGTGATAGTGTTAGAAAAGTTCTATATATATATATAGATAGCTTTGGCTGCTTAATAATAACTTTTACTCTTACTTTTACTTTTATTATAGTTAATTACTCGCTTAATTGTTCGGAGTTAGTAGGATGCTATCCTAAGTCAGTAGCAAAATTTCAAGCCCCCCAAAAAAGTCAGTAACAAATGTATTTCTGGTGAAATCTGAAATGTTCGAGTGAAAGAGATTGATTATGACCTTTTTTTTTTCTTTAATAGACAGAATATGACTTCTACTTGAATTGACTGAAACGCCCTCATCAGTTTACTTTTCTCCCATCCTCATCACAAAGTGTAACACTTTTCTCGCAGGCTTGCAGAGGAATGGAAAGAGCTGCAGATTAAGGTGGATTAATTACTTGAGACCAGGATTGAAACGAGGGATGTTTAGCAAGCAAGAAGAGGAGACAATTCTGACCCTTCATCATATGTTAGGCAACAAGTAAGAAAGAAGGGTGCACTTACTTTTGTTTTATTTTTTAATTTAGCTTTGCTAATTAGTGATTAAAAATTCTAGAATAACGTTCAACAATTCTATATTCAAAGGTAAAAACATGGGTACTTCTCAGTCCATGATGTTGATATAAAATTATAAGTAGCCATCAAGACAGATACTTGCAAGTCATCTCAATTCACCAATCAACTGTGAGGTTATAATCTTTGTGACCATGACAATCATGCAAGCAATGCAATTTGCTCACTATTCTCAAGGGTGTGGCACAATTGTCTCATGATGATGTTTTATGAAGCTGAGATCTTTAATTTGAATCTTCCCTTCTCTCTCTCTCTCTCTCTTTTTTTTTTTTTTTTGGAGTCAAACTCACTTATGGCTTATGAAAAACCAAAAAACAAAAAAAAAAACAAAAAACCCTTGCCCACTAGGTTGAATCTATTGGGCTACGTGGAAGTATAATTGTTAAAAGTTAAAATGGTGCAATAATTTTTATATTTTAATTAGTAGGTAGGGAGAAAGTGATGACTAAGATTAGCATATGTAATGAAAGAGTTTTGTGTGGGGAAGTCTTGATGATGAATGGAATAAGAAAGTAAACCTAATAGTTTTATCCGATGACGATGCTTAGTAATTGTACCACTGCAAACCAAGTTAGAGATTATCGGAGGGCAAAGGCTTTAGTTAGAGAGGATTGCTCTATATTTTGAAAAACTTGAAGAGCAAGAGTTATTTTTATTTCCATATAAGCTCACCTTTGTTGATGGGATGGTGTAGAACTCTCTTTTTATAAGGTTGAAGAAGACTTCTGATTAGATGTCTATCAAAAATCTTCCTCCACTCGAAGCTCTTACTTGTCAATCAAGTAATCTTGTTCTTTGGGATGACTTGAATTAAGGAGATTATATGAGGGATTAAATCCCTCTCTTTTTCTTTTTCTTTTTATTTTTTTATTTTTTTTTACGAGTTTTTGTTTGACCTAGCTCTATGATTAACTTATTTTAGCCTTTTGGCATATCATAGTACGTTTTTGTTTTATAGGTAACCCGGTAATTAAGAATATATGGTAGTATACAAGAACTATTTTTTGTTATAAACAACAATGATAAAGGTAATACCGTTTGTCATTGAGCAGGTGGTCTCAGATAGCACAGCATTTGCCTGGAAGAACAGATAATGAGATTAAGAACTACTGGAATTCATATTTGAAGAAGAAAGTGGCCAGGGCTGAAGAAATGGAAGCTCATACCAAAACACAGTATACTAGTTCAAGCTCAGATACTGTGGATTCTTCAAACTCTCCCAAAAATCCCAGAACTGGAATCCCAAATATTTGTAATTCACTCGAACACATGGAAAAATCACCAACAAATGCTTATCAGTCGCCTAAAGAGGCTAACTGTAGCCCCTTACCAAAGCTTTTATTTGCCGAGTGGCTTTCCCTAGATCATGTTCAAGGTGGGAGCTTTGCAAATTCTACTGAGGGACTAATTGCTAGAGATGCATTTTCTCATAATTCAGACTTCCAATACACTCCCATGCAAGTTTTTTCATCCAATGAAGGAACATATAGTGGTGAATTTCACAATGGGCTAAGCCATGGTTCAGCCACTACTGAGACATTCAATTTACAATATAAGTTTGAGGATCAGATTTCTGGAAATGGGTTTGTTGATTTCATCTCTGGGGGTGATACATGTAGTGATTTCAACATGAATAATGGTGTAATGTATATCTGAGGACTAAGGGCAAGTTTCTGGGCAACTGAGGAAGAATAACTTCTAATTACTATTATTGTAATAATATTGATACTAATAAAGGGCCACTATACAATTTATCTGAAATAAATAGTTCCTTCGACCATAAAATAGGTCATTAAAAACCAGTTAAGTTTAATTAGGGGTTATTCTTCCATGGAGTTGCTTTTGGGGACACCCTTATTCATTTGTTTCAAATACAGTGCCTAGCAATTTGTGATCTTCTTGTGTTGCTTGGACTCGTGTATAAATATGATTCAGAAAGTGTACAAGTGGTCCTTGATGTGGTGATTCTCTTCTATTATGTGTCTAATTGCTTATCATTCACACAATAGTTACCTGAAAGCTTGTTCTTGGACCCGAAATTAAATCTAAGGGATTTTGACTTCAAATGACAACCACTTACAGATTGTATTGTCATTCCCTTAGCCCATCAAACTTATTATCATACATATACCTTTGTAAAGTGCAACTGTAGTGAGATTTTCAAAAGAAGTTAAAAGTTACATTTGAAGGTTAGGAAGGGAGGCATTTGCTACAAATTAGGTTGCTTTTACAATGACCTTAACCATTCTTAGAGTGCTTGCGACCAAAAATCAAGAATCTGTTTCAAGACTAACTTATGTGTGTGTGTGTATATATATATTTCTTTTGATGAATAACTTTTATGTGTATATAATTGGCAAGACAAAAGCTCTCCACATAAAATGACATGTTGTGGTAGATTATGCCAAATGGATGATTGGTCATTCATTTTGGGAACCATTTGAAGCCATTCTTCTTTGATTGCTAATTGCTTCTGTATGCATCCCAAAAGGGCCAAAACTATCAAAATCACATAACAAAACTAAATAAGATCAACGTGTGAGAATCTTACAGTTCCCCATTCTTTATTCAACATCCGTATTGGGTTTATGATAATGTTTTTTAAACTTTTTTTTTTGCTAAACTTCAATTTCATTAAACACTAACAAAAGAGCACGATGAGGAATCTTCCATACAAACCGACATAAGAGGGGGAGGAAGATTGCTCTTATTGAAACAAAACTGCTGGCAGGAGTTCAACGCAAATCTAGTAACATGACTTATTGAACCTTTTTTTAAACTTAATCGTTGGGTCAGCCAATGGCGGCTCCAGGATTTTTTTCTAGGGAGGTCAGCAATTGCAAAGTTAGGAATTTGTCATTTGTCATGAGGGGCGATTAAAAAATTAAATGATTAATCTTTTTTTTTTCTATAGATAAACTTCCATATTATATACAATAATCTAAAATAATATTCTAAATACAATTTAGTATACAATACAACTATATTATACAATAGTCTAAAACTGTTATAAAATAGGTAAGACAACAACTATTAAATGCATAAACTAATATAATTAAATTACTAATCATACATTTTTGTTAAATTAATAATAACTTAGTATATTTATATGTAATATCAATTATATAAAAATATATGATAAAGAATGAGAAGACTAGTAACACACTTAGGAGTAGAACTAGGAGTAAATTTGAAACTAAGAAAATAAAATAGTAACTAATATAAGATTTTACGTTTGAAGTGGATGACTTCTTAATCATACACATAGACATAGTCACTCTCTTAGAATTGGAGATAATTGGAGATAAAAAGAAAAAATAAGAAAAAAATAGAAGAGAGAAAGCGAGATAGAGAGAATGAGGAAATAATTACAGATATAGATACAGATTTGTACAGATGTGTTGGTTGTAATAGTGATGTAATTTTTTTGTTAATGAAGAAGAAAAGTGTAAGGAAAAACAACTTCATTTCGTTGTTAATTGCAAAGTAAGCCAAAATCCTGGAAAGAATATTCATATTTTTTTTAATGAATGAGCAAAAATTTTGAAATTGACATAATACTTTCAAAAAAATTCCACAACAAAATCTAGGTAGCAAATTGTTAAAGGTAGATAAAAAAATATTGTTAATTGTGGGTCCAGATAAAAAGCAGTTACAACTTACCTCATATTATTGTAAAAATATTGTGAAATTAAAATTAAGATGATCATATTCAAGTTTCAAGCTTATTTCAATTGGGTTCAAACAAAATTTAGGATTAGGGTGTTCAAATTTTTATTTTAAGAGTTCAAAATGAAAAATTTTAAAAAAATTTATATATAAAAATTTTGTTTGAGCCAGGTCAGGGGTTCATTTGAACCCCCTGGCCTTAATGTAAAGCCGCCCATGGGGCCAGCTGTATCGATCTTCTATATTATATAGCAACATGACTTTAATAGATAAACAAAATTTTCACCTAAAAAAGGTTCTGGTTCCATTGACTTTACAAATAATTCAAATCATAGAACATTTTACACCAGCACGATTGTCGTTCTAAGCATAGGGTTGTAAACAAAAGAGCCTAGCTTTACCTGCCTCATCCAGCTGGGGCTTACTAATACACAGTCGAACATAAAAATGAATAACAATTGAAGGGTTTGTGAACTATATACACCCTACCCTCATTAGGCAATTGATTACATAACAATGTGTCCATGCTTGATTGATCATTAGGCCAATCGGATTATTCTAATTACAATGACTAGAACAAAGTTACATCTTTCATATTTATATTTGTGCTGAACTAGAAAAGGACTAAATCATGACTTGCGCAAACTCATACATTTCATGAAATTATGATGTAGTCTGTGAGTACTAAGCTAGCCCATAAAAGAACAACAGCAACTAATACAATTGTTGTGATAGGCGTCCACTTCAGGGCAATTACCTGTGAAGAAAAATAAATTGAAAATATTACAAAAACTTAAAAACTATGCTTTATTTGGGTGGTGATGAGAAATGAGAATATGATAGAAAAGAGTAGAAAATTTTTGCATGCCTCCAGGCGTGGGGAACTCCATATTGAGGACACAGTTTGAGGTGTCACAAATATTCGATCCGATATTTCTGCCAAGAGAAGAAGAATAATACATGATTTATGTGTTTATTCATTATTAACAAATTGATGTGAAAAAAATAAAAAAGAACATGAACTTCACCTGCATTTTGCCTTCGTTCTAAAATTTCAGATATGTGTTTAGTAACAATATCTACATCTTGTTTCCTATTAGCATTAAGCTTTGATAGGTTGGCCTGCGTTCTTGTATCTATGTATTGCCTTCTGATATTCCCAATAATGCTATCTGAGAATTAAATTTCAGCAATATAGTTTCCAGAAAAAAAATATTGATAAGAGCATAAAACACAGAAGATTATAAATATCCGGCGTGGGAATTAGTGTATAAAATATATCATGTTCTCCTTGTTCTATAATTCGAGTGCCACACATCAATATCAACTTCTTATAGTAAATAGAAATTACCAAACTTCACAAAGCTGTATGGTCTGGTGATTTTCTCTATGAGTCTATTATCAAACTTCTCAAACTCCTTTTGCAAATCTTGTAGATAATGGAAAGCTAGTTTTCTTGGATATGAAGAATCGCACAATGTGATGAAGATGATTCCATTGTCGACCAAGTGGCTAGCTTAATGTCAAAACATTAAGTAAAATAGATAAATACCATCATCCCTTCATTATGATGATGAATGTTTTATACCATGATCAACTTCTTTAGTTTTGTTTATATTGCTATTAAAACCCAAAAAGAAAAAAAAGAGGATCGATATAATGGAATTAATATCATGATTTCAATCAAAAACTTTGAACCCCAATATTTCTATTATGGCACTTGGCACATGAATTAGATGTCCAAAAAAATCGGAAATAATGCAAGTAATTATAATTAAAAATAATAATTACAAATCATATTTTTCATGAAATATCTGATGTGATTATGTGAAACATAGTGCTTAATCGTTCTATGGAAAATAAAATAGACAAGTAACAAAAGGAAATAAAGGATATATACTTGAAGCAGTGATGATCAATGTGAATGGTCATCTTGGAATGTGCCAAGGCTCCTTCGGAGATTTCTTTGAGTATGAACTCTGCTTGTTGTTTGTAAAATAAGAAGTTGTTATTTTCCTCAATCGTATACCTAGGTCCTTGTGCAAGAGGCAACCCATTGCTCACTCTTCCAACTATCGTTAGCTTAACCATTTGCTAAGAAATATGAATCAGTTCTCCTTTAAGTGAATGAGGTTAGGATGGATTTGGACTTAAAAGGAAATGTCTTTTATAGGACAAATGGGGAAAGGAAGTAAGAGACTTGGAGATGAAGTTATTCCTTGGGTGTGCAATAGAAATCAATTCCAGAGGAGAAAAGCAGTGTATATGTTAAGGGGGTAGCAAAAGTTAAAAGATTCATTTCCTTTCTTGTTTCTTTTCCATCTTTTCTTTCCTATCTCTACATATGTATTATGCATAAAACTTAAGCTTGCTTTGGTATGACTTTTTTTTTTTCTTAGTGGGAATCAAGTTGCAGCAAAATAATTAACCCAAATGCATTTGATTAAATTAATTTTTACATGATCATAAAATTTGCAGCCTAAGACCAAAACATAATTTACCACAATTTTTTTTCAAATCCACCTAAGATCTCTTACCTTGTTGTGCCAAATCTTCTAAGTACCAGCCTAGAGCATTTGTATTGGTAGAGGCATATAGTTAAAATGCTAAATTTAGCAACTAGATATAACAAAAGTGGCACAAAAAGCTAGTGCATTGATGGAACTATAGCCATATCATTTGGCTGTTGCGCTACAGTGCACAACTAAAGATGGTTGCATTGTAGCTAGCTAAGAAGGTAAAAAAAAAAAATTATTAAAAAATTCTTTGTGTTAGTGGTAATGTTTGTTATTTATTGTAGTAGATATATTATTTATTTTGTTGAATGCTAAAATAAAACTTGATGTTGAGTGTTTTGTAAAATGAGATTGTAAAGTAACTTTTTGTGGTATTAAATTCCTAAAATTTTGCCTCCACAATTGGATGCTCTAAGAACACCTTCCACCACCGATGACCACCTTTGATCTCTGGCTTCCATTAGGCCTGAATAGTCATGTCAAGCCGAATCTACTCTATATGAAATCTCTTGCTTGGAGAGAGATTGTTGTTATTCCTTACTTTCCAGGTCATATTTTTCCCAAGCATGGAACAACGTCGTTTTTTGAAACCAAAAAAGGTTACTGAGAGTTTTGGAAGACACTACCGTTTTTCAAGCGATCTCACGTCTCACTATGACACATCATCAACGCGAAAAACATGTCTATACTCTATAGTGTTATTTGGCACTTAGGCTGAAACCCGGACCGGACCGTACGGTCCGACCGGAAAAACCTCGAACCGTTCAATTTTACGGTTCTTTTAGTCGTCTGATCACGGTTCTCAATCTGAACCTTAAAAAAAAAAAAAAAAAAAAAACAGAAAAGGAGAAAAGGAAGAAGACGATGACGAAGCAGGGGTAGCGCCATGAAGCAACTGTTGCTTCTTCTTCTTTCTTTTTTTTCTTCTTCTTCTCTGTCTGTCTCCCTCACTCTTTTTTTTGCTGAACTTTGTTGTATGTGGTCTGGTTTCTGCTTCTTCTTCTTCTTTCTTTTTTTTTCTTCTTCTTCTCTGTCCGTCTCCCTCTCTCTTTATTTTGCTGAACTTTGTTGTATGTGGTCTAGTTTCTCACTTCCTCTTTCTTTGTATTTGTTGTGACTATTCTGACTGACACTAGCTGCGCATTGGAAATATAGAAAGCTTCTTAAGCTCTCCACGTGTCTACTGACACTAGCTGTTGGGCATTGAAAATATTGAAAGTTTTTAAACTTTGAATAAAAGAAGAGCTCTCCAGTCTCCACGTATAAGCTTTAGTACATATGGTGCTTGCTTGCTGTCAAGCACTTCCTTTAGTATTGAATTTGCTTTTTTTTTTTTTTTTTTTTTGCTGAATTAGTATTGAATATGCTCTCCACGTATAAATATAATGCTTTAGTACATATAGTGGTGAACATTGGCTATTTAAATGGGCTTGGGAAAAAAAAAGATGGGCAGTCCAATGGGCTTGGCCATGAGAAATAAACTTATTTGTTTCTTAATTATTTTATTGGGTTTCATAAAATAAAAATTATTAGATATTAAAGTGTACTTTGTCATGATTTAAAAATAATTTAGAAACTCAATAACTATTGTTTTTTTAGAATTTAATCATTTTTATTTGTATTATGAAAGTTATGTTATAAAAAATACTATCTATATTTGTTTTGGACTATTTTAGTTAATTTTTTTATTTTTTATTAATTTAATGCTTTTATATATATTTAAAATAATTATTAAATTAATTATGACGTCATCACGGTTCGACCCCAGTTCGACCTCGGTCCGACCTTAAAAACCTTGAACCTCTCTCTTTTACGGTTCAATGAACGGTCCGGGTCTGAAAACCTTGCGTTAGGCTTCGTTTGGATTTTCTTGCGTTTGCCTTTTTTTTTTTTTTTTTGAGAAACAGCACTTAATAGACACCTAGGCATAGCGTTTGGACAAAAAGGCTTAAATTCAAACGCTCTTTAATGTAAAGGAAGTGGATTAAAAAGTTGGAAGGTTAGGAAGTAGAATCAAAATTACTCTAAACTTAAATAGTATAATTTGCAATTTACTCTAAGAATTTTGGTAAGTTTTCAAGTATTATCTTAAATTTTATGCTCTTTAGCCTAATTAGAATCGACTATTAACATTAAAAGAGTATACTTTTTTTCATATGACAAGAGAAAATTGAACAAGAGGAAGTGAGAGGAGAGGAATTCTAATTTATATTCTCATAGAATACAATGAAATAGTAGCATTGCATTAAAGAAATAATAAAATCAATCAATATCTTATACTATATATAATAGTAGAAGTATTTCCCTGCAATTAAGGATATTGTGAAATGTTGAAAAAAAACCCCACTTAAAAATCTGCCACGTATAGAATTTAATTTGAAAAGTTACATCGTAAAACTCAAAACCAAACGCTAAACCCATTGATTTCAACCCAAACGTCGCAACCTAGCAAGAAGCGAAAAGATATACCGTATGAACAAACACGTTTAGCGTCTGTTTGGGATACGCTTATTTTGTTAAAACTGAAATTTTTTACTAAAAGTACTGTAAATAAAGGTAAAAGTTAGCTGAAATAGTACATTAAGACCCATGAATAGTACCAAAAAGTGCAGTAGGCTTATAAATAGTAACAAAAATAAACTGAATAGTAAAATAAACTAGCAAAAATAATTTTGCCAAACACACCGTTACTGTTAAAAGAAGACGCAACATCTCAACCAAATGATAAACCCATTCATTCAAGACCAAAGAAAAAAAAAAAAAAAAACCTTCCCTTCCCCCTTTCAATTTTCACTCTAAACTGATATCTGCTATTCCGCTTTGTTTCGTTTCTTCTTTGCAATATCATATTCACAAGGTCAGCATAGCGTTCTTAATTTTCCTCTTTCATATACTCTTTCTGTTGTGTAATTTAGCAATTTTCTGCCACCTCAAGGATAAACCCATCGGTTCAGCCACTTTCTTACCATTCGCACGTTCCGTTCTGAACCAACAGTAAGAGGAAAAAGAAAACCCAAAATCAGCCTTTTCAGAAATTAAACAGAGTCGTTCTCTTTGGTCAAGAACCAATAGCATCTCTTACAATCTAAACCATTTTGTGACTATCAAATCCTCCAAAAATAAAATAATTATTGTCCTACAAATACAACTTATCCCATTATTTCAAACTCTATTGTACATTTTTGTTTGATCTTTCACTGAACAAATATTGATTCTTGGCTTAGAATATAATTTTATTTTTTATTTTTTATTATGCCTTCAAGAACAGTCGCTAAAGAGAGATAAATTCGAGGGTCAGCAAGTTTTTTGGCCTTGCAGAGAGAGAGAGAGATCTAAAGGTCGCTGCCACCATTAGGCCAGCGTCCCACCACCGTCAGACTCAAATTTTAATGATGGGGTTATTCGACAATGAAATGGGCAACGATAGCTTTCATTGGTTAGCTAATATAAATATTCGAATCCTGCAATATATGTTTTGTTGCTTGCTGTCGTGTCTATGGTTTTTCTAAATGGGACCCGATTTGAATGTTTGGGTTTCTTTGAAAGCAGATGAAATTTGCACTGTTCTATATATGTTAATTTTGGTATTCTATATATTCATTTTTATTGCATTCCACATGTTCGATGAAATCTCTTTTAGACCTTAATATGTGATGTTTGTATTTGATTTTTTCCGCCTCATACTATGATAAATCTAAATGATTTTTTTCATTTATGAACAATGAATATGAACAAAAGTTTTCAAGGATGAATGCGCTAGAAGATATCAGCACGGTGGATAGAATAAATTATCAACCAAATATGATGCAATTGGTAATATTACATTACATGTACATAGTTTTTTGTCATAGCGATGTGATGGTGTTTTTACTTATTGCAGATAGTATTGCACCACAATTTCAGATGAATAAGCAACAGTCCTCCAAGAACTTCTTTGGCATTTCCTACCCAAACATCAACCCAACTGTATGTAATTGATGGTCTCTACGTTAGAAATATTGCTCTAATGGTAATGATAACTACATTTCAGTAACACACTTGTAAATTGTTTGATAAAATTCTAATGTTATTCTAAAATTCATTTTGTATTGTTCATAGTTTTAAGTTTAATAAATGATGTGTACAATTCTCCCTCTAGTACTTACATTACTTGACTACCTAAAGAGTTCACTATCTACATTGGCCATGGTCAATAATATTTTAAATCATTGGCTTCTTTCTCCTTCGGGTTTGTATCAGTTTGTTATTTATATATATATATATATATATTTATGTAATTAGTAATGTACTTCATATATTATGATTATTTTCTTAATTTTATAATCACTATGAAATTAGAGGGTGGGAGAGAGAGACTAACTTTGACTATGATATAGGTCAAAGATTAATGAAAACGTTGGGCAATGATGGCGTTATCCTTAGAAAGAGAATGTAATTTAGTAACTTATCGCTATGTTTAGCTATTTTATTCCATGAAATTTCAGGTCAATTGAGCCACACGTGAAAGGAAAAGATTTACTCTGACTGTGATATTGCTTCAAGTCCTTTCTCTTTCGGGTTTGTTTTCTACTAAATTATCTTTATCTTTTTTATAATTCTTTTGTTAGCATTGTATAGATTTTCATTATTAACATAACTAGTCGCTAACCCGTGCGATGTACGGAAAAAATTACTGAAAATGAAATCTAATGAATGCAAAGCAATTATGCAAAATACCATTTAAATTAAAAGACAAATATTAGTGAATGTCGTTATTCTTAACTATTTGTATTACATCTAGAGTTTCATATCTAAATTACTATAATACTACTTGTAGCAACTGAAGCTCACAATATAAGTATATTATATGAGGCCAAAACTTATATTATCTTCAAGCTCCCTTTAGCCTTACAGAGTCCCTAACAAATTTTTTTTTTTTTTGGTATTGAATTTGATTTCAGAGGACTTATTCAAAATTATTTGAATTAAACCTCACAAATTAGAAAGAAAAAATAAATGACATTACAACATTGTAGTTGATTAATATACAAATAAACTACCACTTTAACATGATAAATCACTATTAGTAATTTAGAAAGCAAAAATTAACAAAATTAAAGTTGTTACCCATTTAACCTAAAACTTTTCATATTCTAAATTGTCAAACACCTATTAACAAATAACTATTGATATAAAATATTCAGTAATGACTTCAATACCGCAAGTTGTTCATGCTATAAAAAATTTGAGAGAATAACATAACAAGCATCTTAAACTCTTTCTTGCTTGGATCCTACAAAACTATATATATATATATATATATATATATAGCGATGGAGACAGAACATAAGAGACAACCAATTACGATAGTGTTGGACGCAAAGTAAAAGATTAAAAAAACTGAAGAAGCAAGCGGTTTGGCTAGCATACTAGCTAGTTAATTTATATCAAAAGACATAAAAATCTTACAGTCAAATAGAATTCTAAATACATGTGGTACAATCAGATAAATAAAAGGTTTGTCAAGATGATCAAGTTTGGCAATGAAGAAGACGCATCAACTATTGATGAGGGTAATCTCTATCTTAAACTTGTGATAATGATAAAGATGCAACAGCTACTAATTATGTAGATCTAGCATAATCTTATTTTGATTCAACTACAACAAAAATGACGATAATTACCATAAAAAGATTATATCAAAAAACAGTCTTTTATGATATATCTAAGAGTACAATCAAAGCTAATAGAAGAAATTTTAAATCGATTTCAATGATGAAGGAGGGATTCACTTAAATGAGGAGACCAAGAAAAAAGGAGAAGTATCATGTTTTGAGTATAGTATTGAATTTTAAACTCTATAATTCAATTTGCTAACTACTAAAATACCTTAGCAGATTGAATTTTTGCAGGCACGGATACTACTAAAACTCTATCATTCAATTTTCTAACTACTAAAACTCTATCAAACGGATACTACTAAAACTCTATCACACGGATTACACAATATAAACCAATAATGTTACTGTCTAAAACATTAAAAAAAAAAATCAATTTTAAACATAGAAACAAACAATCATATATCAGTACACCCAACCTAAATACATAAAAACTCATATATGACCCACAACACAAAAGAGGTAGTAACAAAATAAAAAAAGAAAAAAAAGAAAAAAAAAACAACAATAAAAAAGAACAACACTATTAATCTAATCCTTACATTGAACTATTATGCAAGCAACCAAGAGAATAGAGGTCAAGAGTAACTGGGATTTAGAGATACCTAAACTGAATCATCTAGCTTTTCAGTATTAATATAGTGTGAGGAGAAGAAGAGATGAAGGAGTTAGAAAGCTAAAGTCTGATGTTAGGAAGCTGAAAGGTTGCTGTTTGAGATTATAACCGTGGAACACAAAGGGTTGCTGTTTAAAATTGTAACCGTGGAACACAAATGGTTGCCATTTAAAATTGAAACCGTGGAACACAAAGGGTTGGAAATTATTTTGTTTTTATTAGTATATTTAAATTTAAGAAAACTAATTTTAAATTGTAGGACAAATTCAGGAAAAAAAAAATGGTAATGACATGACAGCTGATGTGGCTCAACCTGAGCATAGCAACATTAAATGTTACGCTTCAGTTTTTAATAATATATAGATTACTTTGGCGTTACGAAACTGAATGGTTGCCATTTGAGGTTGTAACTATGAAACACAAAGGGTTGCTGTTTAAAATTGTAACCGTAAAACACAAAGGGTTGCCATCTAAAATTGTAACCGTGGAACACAAAGGGTTGGGAATTATTTTCTTTTTACTAGTATTTTTAAATTTAAAAAACCTAATTTTAAATTGTAGGACAAATTCTGGAAAAAGAATGGCAATGACATGGCAGCTGATATGGCTCAACCTGAGCGTAGTAACATTAAATGCTATGCTTTAGTTTTTAGTAATATATATAATATAGATAAAGCATTGTATTAAAGTTACCTAATATATGGTTCCTCAAAAAAAAAAAAAAAAAGTTACCTAGTATAGTATATGTGTTAGATGAAGATGATATTGCCAACTTTATTTTTGTGCAGCAATTGGTTATATGATTTTATTCTAAGGTCACAAATTTCATGTCTTTGATTTTAATAAAGTCAAAAATTGCCAAAATCAAAAGATGAAAAAAAAGAGAGAAATAAAGCAAAGTCAAAGAAAGAAAAAGAAAATGAAAAATTAAAGGGTAGACAAAATAATAGTTGTTATAGGTGTCATAGAAATTGCAAAAATCATCTTTAGTTTGAATCACATTTATAAGTCCTGGAAGTATTTTATGTGTCTTGATATTACTCCAACAAATGATATTTTAAGGATTACAAGGAATTTTGTTATATTTTAGTTAGTCACTAAAAAAAAAAAAAAAAAACATATTTAGTGGCTTTCTTAGTAGATTTCTATTGATGATTGTTTGTTCTAAGCTTACTTTATGTTTTTACTATCAGAATGTATCTGAAACACCAATGACTTAAATCATAGTGCTAATATCCTATAAACCATTACATCTTTGTAGGGCTAATATTACATCTTTGTGGCATTCTAACTAATATTATGGTTTTGTAGTTTCAGCCAAATTAACTTATAGATAAATATTGACAAATGGCAAGTGGTAATTATACAGTTGTCACAAATCACAAGAAATGTTGGTTGGGGTTAAAAATATAAGTCTTTGTTTCAACCTATATGTATTAATCCGAAGGATAACACACTCTATCAAGTCTAAGAAATTCTATATGTATTATTTTTGTGATCTTATAACTTTATGAAATTCTAAATCTGGTACTTTCTGTTTTTGTTAGTACCATGGGTTAAAAATGTGACAAAATGAATGAGTAGGACCTTTGAACATTTGGATTTCTATATTGAAACCATGCAGGTTTAATAGGCATTTGGAATTTACTATATGTTTTTCTTTTTTTATTATTATTTGTAAGGTCATTGGTAAAAATTATTCCTATTTTTTATTGTGCAATTTTTTTTTCATTATCATTATTTATTCCTTCTCTCCCATTAATTTTCTTTGTTAGGTAGACATTTAAAGATGAAAAGTAACCTAAAAAAAAAAAAAAAAACCCTATGCAATATAAGTTTCTTTGTGACATTGTCAAGAAAACATTTACCAATAAAAAAAATAATTTAAAAAGGAAAAAATAATAAATAAATAAAGGAAAAAAAATTTCTGCGCATTGCGCGAGTTAAAGGCTAGTATACATAAAAGCAAAGATCTCATGCAGGAAAGTATGAAGTTCTGCCATGTAGCGCACTCTATAAAGAGAATTGAAATACTCTTAAGCGACATCAGAAATAAGAACAAATTTAAAAATAAGGACTCTTTATTTCTTTTGGTTCAATGTTTCATGACTAATTTTTGTTACATTTTTTATTTAATATTTTAAGACTAATATTTGTTTCATTTGGTTCAATGTTTCAAGACTTTTCCCCTTTCTCTCTCTCTCACAAAAAACTGTTTGCATTTCCATTTACCCTTCTATCTTTTACTCCTTTATATACACATGCCCACAGACCTTGGCTTCATGTCATCTCATCTCAAATACAGTAAAACAAAAAACGATATCATTTACCTTCTGTTGAGGGGAAAATTTTTGATGTTCCCAAATAGAATATGGGGTAGCCAAGCCGAAACTCAACGATGGGCCCTAGAAATAAAGCCCAAAGGCTTTCGGTGTCGTGTAAGCCTGTCCAAGCAATAGATGGAGGCTGCACCCTAACAAGAAGACAACAATGAAGCACAATAAACATGTTACTATTGTTAGTTTGTTATATTATTAGTCCTTTTACAGCATCATAGTTCAAATCAGTCCTCTAGTGGTATAGTATTATCTCCAATGGTAGGGTAATTTTAGGTTAATAAGTGTGTTTACATGGTAAAAATCATATGTTTTCCTTATTATTATTAAGTCAACATAAGGGAAAACTTTCATAGTTTCCAAAACATTATGGTCTTCATCATAATAATACTAAATAAGGATTAAAGGCTTTATAGTTACAAATACAAGAGGAAAAATAGGATGGAATGAAGGGAGAGAGAGATCCCAACTCAGTGCAACAAGTATTAAACTAAAATTTTGATGAGTATGTGTGCATAAGGCATGAATTAGGTAATGTGGGATGTTCTGAGTGAATGGGATGAGATTAACACTGAGGTTAAGGCTTTAGTGAGTAGTGGGCTAAAGGGGGATGAGTAGTGAGCTTAAGGAGAGCTAAACCACAAGTAAAATGGCAAATAAATCAAGAATTTCAGAGGGGATAGCTATTTGTGACTAATTGGGAGACATTTATAAGTTATAATTGTGTAAAGGAGAGAAAAGAATATCTGAGGTTAGATGAGTGTGGGCTGAAGGGGATGAGTAGTGAGCTTAAAGAGAGCTAAACCACTAGTAAAATGGCAAATAGATCAGGAATTTCAGAAGAAGTAGCTCCCCTTTTGTGGGCTGAGATGCTTTTGCTTTTATAATGGAGTTTTAGAGAAGCATTAATTGACAAGAATCTAAAAAAATGTAGGCCTGATTCAGGGGAGCCTGACAGCTGCATTAATAACCTGGATTTGGCCTAAAAATTGGAGATTTGCTTTTGGGGCTGCCTTGCTTCTTTGGGTAATGATGGGATTTTAGAGTGTTTTGCATTGAATGCCATGTTTTCTGGGGCTGAACTTAATCAATGTGATTGAGGCGTGTATCAAGAGCAAATCCTAATGCTGCAACTGAGATTTGGACTCTTAAGAAGTAAGATTCAACATCCCAAGCCAGGTGTCAAGCTCTAAGTTCACTTCATGGGGTTCCGCTGGAGTTCCCTTTTTGCCCTCCAAACCACATGTTTCCAATTTTTCCCCTTTAGGATTCATGGGCTTGGGACATGAATCACATCTTGAACGTTTTTAACATTTATAGCATCAATTTGTTGAAGTTTGGATGACTTGGTTTCAATTCCCCTTCCGCTGGAGGTGAAGTCTTGAGGAAGATGATGGAATCCCATCATCCCTTTGACTTCAGCTGATACGACAGCCCTTAGGCACTGTTCACGTCAGGCAAAGGGTGATAGAAAACCCCTAGTTCATCCTCAAAAGCTTAGTTCTTTTGTAGGGGTCTCTAGTTGTTTCTTTGGTTAAGGATGAACAAGGGTTGGTTGCCCACTTTCAAGCCTCTTGCCAGGACCTTTTTGGGCTGGAACTTTGCTCCATTTCAGCACTTTTAGTTGGGCCACATGGCCCTTTCTTTGCTTAGGCTTGCTCCCTTCTCCACGAGATTCTTGGGCCTACAAAATGGGCATTAAAGACATCCTTTGCCATGGATTTTTTACTCATCATGGGCTTGAGTTGTTAATAGAAATAAAATGAATCTATGAGCCTTAATAAATATTTATGATAGATTTTGGGTTTTAATTCCCTTGGGCTTTAAATAACTTCTCATAATTTTTACTATGGATTACTTTGTAAATCATATTTTCCTTGGGGCTTTTTTAAATAATGGCCTCCAATATTCTTCTTGAGAATAATATTTATCATGGGTTTTAAATAAATATGGTAACAACCACTATAATGGAATAATGTGATGTTTTCATGAGTTTCTCTATAAATAATCATAATGAACATGTAGGATGAATAATTACCATGAGTTTTGGTAATAAATATTATGAATGTTGTGATGTAAGATGGATAGTGAACATGAGTTTATAATATGAAATAAATAAATGTCATAGGTCTAATAATCATATCTTTTCATGGACTTTTATAAGATGATCGCCATGGGTTTTAAGAGTAGATAATTCATAAATTCCATGAACTTGTAATATTATAGTAATAGATTTAAGAATCTAAAGTATTGTTCATTATTGGACTTTTAGGTGAAATGATTATGATATAGTATTTTGTCAAGTAATGATAACCTTGGGCTTTTGATAAATAGTGCCAAGTAGTTAGCTTGGGCTTTTAATAGTGCCAACGTAAGTTGGGCTTTTGATATTGCCAACGAGAATTGGGTTTTGATGTTGCCAACGAGAATTGGCTTTTGATATTGCCTATGTGAATTGGGTTTTGGATAAATAAATCGCCATGGTTTCAAACCATGGGCTTTAATTATGGATTTGAATTCCATTGATAAAATTGTTTTGCCATGGATTTGAGTCATGGGTTTTTCAAATATTGCCAAGTATAAGTATTCTTGAACTTTAAATAGAATAAGATGTGTGTATTGGGTTCATAAGGCCGGTTTTGGGCTTAGCTAAATAATGATAATAAAATTGGATAAAATAAGAGATTTTTGGGCTTTTTGTGATAGTTTATATCATGACCCAATTTAGATAATGAGATATGAAGTATTTCTGATTAACATAATAATAGAGCCAAAAAAATGTTTGGGAAAACCCAATAACTTATAGTGGTATAAATAGGTGGTACTCGAATAAAGTTAGGTATAAAAAAAAAAAAAAGGTACCCTAACACCTTCAACCTTTCAACGATGCCTACATAATTCCAACATTGTAGTACCATTTTATCCTAACCCTTATAAGTAGGCTTTGACTAAGGAAAGGGGCTTAGGTTTTTCTTTAGTGACGGTAGCTTATGGCTTTAATGTTATAGAAGGACATTGTGGATTTTGTAAAGGTTGTGATTTGCTTTGAGTCTTTGGATGTTTCAAGACTAATTTTTGTTACATTTTTTATTTAATATTTTAAGACTATTATTTATTTCATTTGGTTTAATGTTTCAAGATGTTAGGACATATGTGGTTCACATGTTAAGAACATATGTCACTATTTTATGTAATTGGCTAATCCTTTAACAAAACGCACTTTACTTGTAATTGGGTAGATTTAGGATGTGTTTGATGCTTCTAGAAACCTTATTTCAAGTTCAAGTGTTAAAGTCATGCAAGTCTGTCCAAGAATCAAGTCAGAAAGTGTTGTTCATTAAAGCTCGACAGCTAGTATCTATCAAGCCTTGAAGAGCTGTTCCAGCTTATGGCTTGACAGCAACTCAACAGATAGGGTATCTATTGAGGTTTATGAAACTCAGAATTTCTGGTCTGTTTTTCATCCAATTCGTGATTATATGTTTGAGTTTTCTTTTCTCACAACTCTAGACATATATAAGGATTATTTTAAGGGCTGTATACAGAGACACAAGTTTCACAAGTGTTGAGCAAAGTTTTGTCCAAGCAAATTGTGACCGGAGACAAAATTTGCCCTAGTTCATCTTTCTTGTGAAGAAGCTGCTGTGTTTGTACACAGTAGGGTTTTGTGACCAATGAGCTTCTCGATCTTCATCGTGTAATGAACTGAAGAACTTTACAGCCAACAACCTTCTCTAGTTGGTGATTGAAGTTGCGTACTAAGATCTGCGCAATTGGTTAGTTACGTACTAAAAGCCGTGCATTACAAGGAGAGATTGTCACTACAGAACAAGTCCAATTGAGTATTGGGGTAAGGGTTCAACTGTAGGTTGGTATAAGGTACTGGGATTCCTTTACTTGTAACTGTTTGTTGGGATAATAGTGGATTCTCGAGAGTGGTGACCTTAAAATCACCTGGTGGGGTTTTTGCCGTGTAGGTTTTCCCCATTCGAAAACAAATCACCGTGTTAATTTATTTTTCGCTGCATACTTTAGATAATTGGTGATTTGTTTGTGCTATCACGCGCTTTGCATGTTAATTTGATTAATTAATAAACTTGGCTAATTAATCAATTAATTTATCACAAGGGGTCTATATATTCTTGGCCTATCACAAGATTTTTCCTCTCTCTCTCTCTCTCTCACAAAAAACTCTTTACATTTCCATTTACCCTTCTATCTTCTACTCCTTTATACACACATGCCCACAGACCTTGGCTTCATGTCATCTCATTTCAAATACACTAAAACAAAAAATGATATCATATACCTTCAGCCTTTCAACGACACCTACATAATTCCAACATTATAGTACCATTTGATCCTAACCTGTATAAGTAGGCATTGACTAAGGAAAGGGGCTTGGGTTTTTATTTAGTGACGGTAGCTTATGGTTTTGATGTTATAGAAGGACATTGCGGATTTTGTGAAAGTTGTGATTCGCTTTGAGTCTTTGAATGTTTGGGATTTTGGTTTGAGAAATTCATAAATGTATTTTGTTTTAGAACTAAAGAAAAAGAAAAAGAAAAAGAAAAATTATAATTAATTATTTATGAAGTTAGCTATTTTTTTTTTAATTCTATGTTAGAACTCATAATTTGTAGGTTTCTTTACTGCTCTTTTGTGTAGCATGAGCCATAGTGATAAAAATAAAAATCGATGATAATTTCAAAGAATTTTCTACTTTTTTTTAAAGGATACAGAAGCCTAACTAAAGACAATTAAATATTGATAAAATCTTATTTTATGCTTTAAATTTTATCTGAAGATCTTAAAATCATTCAATCAGTTTAAAAAATAAAATCTATTTTTAACGGTAAATATTATAATATGTTATAGTGTTATACAATTTTTTAAAAATAAAATATGAATTAAGAAAATCAAGTTTCAAAGTATTCAGCAATACTTTGGGCAAACATAAATATTATACAACAAAAAAAGTATTATATGTGGGTCTTAATATATATAAAAATGATTTCAAATGAAATTGTAAAGTAGTCTGCGCATCGTGTGGAACATCATCTAGTTACTATAAATTTTAAAACAAAGTTTAGCTACAAAATTGATTGTAGCCTTACGCTATAAACCTTACTCAATATCTTTTTATTAGAGATGAATTTTGACAATTACATCTTCTTCTTATATAATCCATGCTTGCAAAATTTCTAGATTGAAAATCAATAACTATGTCATCAATAAATTGTTTAAATTGCAAGTTTTTGTAGTTTAAAATTATGTATAAAATATAAGCTAATAAATCATATAGTAAATAATATCTGATTGATACGAAATTTGATATGTGTATTAAGAGTGTAAAGTACATGCAATTCGACGATTAGAATTTCATAATATGTAATAATATTTATTTTATTGAGTAAGGTTGTAACCTGAGGCTACAATCAATTTTGTAACTAAATTTTGTACTAAATTTTATTACATAAAAGTTTATAAACTAATAATATAATGAATATGATTTGCAAGTTTTAGCTACGCTATTAAATGAATGTTCAAATTGTGGTTTAGTATTTTGCAATAGTATCCATATTTATATCTATATCTATCATTCATTTTGGGAACCATTTGAAGCTGTTCTTCTTTGATTGCTAATTGCTTCTGTATGCATCCTAAAACTATCAAAATCACACAACAAAACAAAATAAGATCAACATGTGAGAATCTTACAGTTCTCCATTCTTTATTCAACATCCGTATTGGGTTTATGATAATGTTTTTTAAACTTAATTGTTGGGCCAGCTGTATCGATCTTCTATATTATATAGCAACATGACTTTAATAGATAAACAAAATTTTCACCTAAAAAAGGTTCTGGTTCCATTGACTTTACAAAGAATTCAAACCATAGAACATTTTATACCAGCACCATTGTCGTTCTACAAAGCATAGGGTTGTAAACAAAAGAGCCTAGCTTTACCTGCCTCATCCAGCTGGGGCTTACTAATACATAGTCGAACATAAAAATGAATAAAAATTGGGGAAAATTACACTTTATTACCCTAAACTATACACTAGATTACATTTTGCACCCTAAACTATTCAAATGCATACTTTGCACCCTAAACTATCACATTTATCACACTTTGCACCCCCACATTACTTTTACTGTTAAGTTAGACAGAAATTAATATAACATGACTTGCACATGATTTTCGCTTAGGTGTCACACTATTTAAAGACCAAAACACCCTTTTCACTAATAATTAAAATTAAATGCTTATTTCTTTTCTCATTTTTTTTCCTAGGTCTCTCTCTCTTGTGCGTGCAAGTACAGCTCTTCCCCTCTTTCTTGCCCATGGCAGCTCTTCTCCTCTTTACCATTATTCAGTTTCTCTTCTCCCCAAATCAATTGCTGATAAGCACAAGTCCTCCAAAGGTCAAATGAAGTGATTGGTAGCTAGGGTGTTTCCCTACTTTTGGGCTTGGCTAAACATACCACCCTTGTTTTCTGGGAATTATTTGACTTTATGTTCGGTTTTCCAATTAGAGGGAAATAGATTAAAACATTTTGGTCTTGTTTTACTATTCATTTCTAAGATTAGCTCATTAGTTATTACAAGCAACGCAAAGATGGTGTTGAATTGGCTCTTGTTCAATGGAATTAAAGGACTGGCAATATTACGTAGTTCTTTGAAAATTAAAAATCATTGCAATGTCCTTCAGTGCTTTATAAAATACAATACAGTCAGTCATACGACGCTAGTTTTGACCTCTGATGTTCTTGGAAAAGAAATACAGTCAGTCATACAGGGGAAGAGCTGCTGGGCAAGAGAGAGGGGAAGGACTGTACGCAGAGAGAGAAAGACAAGAAAAAAATAAAAATAAAAAATAAGCATTTTGTTTTTAATTGTTTGTGAAAAGGGTGTTTTGGTCTTTAAATATTGTGACACCTAAGCGAAAATCATGTGCAAGTCATGTGATATTAATTTCTGTCTAACTTAACAGTAAAAGTAATGTGGGGGTGCAAAGTGTGATAAATGTGATAGTTTAGGGTGCAAAGTGTGCATTCGAATAGTTTAGGGTGCAAAGTGTAATTTAGTGTATAGTTTAGGGTGGTAAAGTGTAATTTCCCCTAAAAATTGAAGTGTTTGTGAACTATATACACCCTACCCTCATTAGGCAATTGATTACATAACAATGTGTCCATGCTTGATTGATCATTAGGCCAATCGGATTATTCTAATTACAATGACTAGAACAAAGTTACATCTTTCAAATTTATATTTGAGCTGAACTAGAAAAGGACTAAATCATGACTTGCGCAAACTCATACATTTCATGAAATTATGACGTGGTCTGTGAGTCCAAGCTAGCCCATAAAAGAACAACAGCAACCACAATAATTGTTGTGATAGGCGTCCACTTCAGGGCAATTTCCTGTGAAGAAAAATAAATTGAAAATATTACAAAAACTTAAAAACTATGCTTTATTTGGTTGGTGATAAGAAATGAGAATATGATAGACAAGAGTAGAAAATTTATGCATGCCTCCCGGCGTGGGGAGCTCCATATTGAGGACACAGTTTGAGGAGTCACAAATACTCGATCCGATATTTCTGCCAATGTCAGAGAAGAAGAATAATACATGATTTATGTGTCTTCATTATTCATTATTAACAAATTGATGTGAAAAAAGAAAAACAAGAACATGAACTTCACCTGCATTTTGCCTTTGTTCTAAAATTTCAGATATGTGTTTAGTAACAATATCTACATCTTGTTTCCTATTAGCATTAAGTTTTGATAG
The DNA here is from genome assembly GCA_019022515.1 of Quercus aquifolioides. Classification (NCBI taxonomy): domain Eukaryota; kingdom Viridiplantae; phylum Streptophyta; class Magnoliopsida; order Fagales; family Fagaceae; genus Quercus; species Quercus aquifolioides. The sequence goes on along the minus strand of CM032335.1, from coordinate 18,443,675 downwards.
GTTGGCCTGCGTTCTTGTATTTATGTATTGCCTTCTGATATTCCCAATAATGCTATCTGAGAATTAAATTTCAGCAATATAGTTTCCAGAAAAAAAAAAAAATATATATATATATATATATATCGATAACAGCATAAAACACAGAAGATTGTAAATATCTGGTGTGGGAATTAGTGTATAAAATATATCATGTTCTCCTTGTTCTATAATTCGATTGCTACACATCAATATCAACTTCTTGTAGTAAATAGAAATTACCAAACTTCACAAAGCTGAATGGTCTGGTGATTTTCTCTACGAGTCTATTATCAAACTTCTCAAACTCCTTTTGCAAATCTTGTAGATAATGGAAAGCTAGTTTTCTTGGATATGAAGAATCGCACAATGTGATGAAGATGATTCCATTGTCGACCAAGTGGCTAGCTTAATGTCAAAAACATTATGTAAAATAGATAAATACTATCATCCCTTCTTTATGATGATGAATGTTTTATAATATGATCAGCTTCTTTAGTTTTGTTTATATTATTATTAAAACCCAAAAAGAAAAGAAAAAGAAAAAAAAAAAGAGAGAGGATATAATGGAATTAATATCATGATTTCAATCAAAAACTTTGAACCCCAATATTTCTATTATATTATGCACTTGGCTCGTGAATTAGATGTCCAAAAAAATAGGAAATATTGCTAGTAACTATAATTAAAAATAATAATAACATATCATATTTTTCATGAAATATCTAATGTGATATTATGTGGTTATCAAAAAAAAAAAATAATGTGATATTATGTGAAACATAGTGGTTAATCGTTCCATGGAAAATAAAATAAACAAGTTAACAAAAGGAAATAAAGGATATATACTTGAAGCAGTGATGATCAATTCGAATGGTCATCTTGGAATGTGCCAAGGCTCCTTTGGAGATTTCTTTGAGTATGAGCTCTGCTTGTTGCTTGTAAAATAAGAATTTGTTATAATCCTCAATCGTATACCTAGGTCCTTGTGCAAGAGGCAACCCATCGCTCACTCTTCCAACTATCGTTAGCTTAACCATTTGCTAAGAAATATGAATCAGTTCTCCTTTAACGTAATGAGGTTAGGATGGATTTGGACTTAAAGGAAAGGTCTTTTATAGGACAAATGGGGAAAGGAAGTAAGGGAATTGGAGATGAATTATTCCTTGGGTGTGCAAAAGAAATCAATTCCAGAGGAGAAAAGCAGTGTATATGTTGAGGGGGTGGCAAAAGTTTAAAAGATTCATTTCCTTTCTTCTTCTTCCTTTTTTTTTTTTTTTTCCATCTTTTCTTTCCTATCTCTACATATGTATTATGCATGTAACTTAAGCTTGCTTTGGTATGACTATTTTTTTTCTTAGGTTGCATTTGGCATTGGCTGAAAATGGCCTTTTTTTTTTTACTATTTGGTTTTTGTTTTTTTTTTTTTACCATTCAGCTTATTTTTGTTACCATTTATGGGTTTCATTGCGTTTTTTGGTACTATTCATGAGCTTCACTGTACTATTTCAACTAACTTTTATTTTTATTTATGTGCGTTTGGCATTACTTAAAAAGCCAATTTTTTTAGTATTCAGCTTATGTTTGCTACTATTTATAAGTCCCATTACACTTTTTAATACTATTCATGGGTCCTACTGTCCTATTTTAGCTACCTTTTAATTTTATCTACAGTACTTTTAACAAAAAAATTTCAGTTTCAACTAAATAAACTATTTCCAAATAAACACTTACAGTAATTTCAGTAAAAAGTTTTCAGTTTTAGTTAAATAAACTGTTCTCAAACGGATCCTTAGTGGGAATCAAGTTGCAGCAAAATAATTAACCCAAATGCATTTGATTTAAATTAATTTTTACATGATCATAAAATCTGCAGCCTTAAGACCAAAACATATATTACTCACAATTTTTTTTCAAATCCACCTAAGATCTCTTAACTTGTTGTGCCAAATCTCCTACGTACCAGCTTAAAACACCTTCCACCACCGATGACCACCTTTGATCACTAAGCCTGTAAAGCCGAATCTACTCTATATGAAATCTCTTGCCTGGAGAGAGATTATTGTTCTTCTTTTCCAAGTCATATGTTTCCCAAGCATGGAACAACGTCGTTTTTTGAAACCAAAAAAGGTTATTTGAGAGTTTTGAAAGACACTAGCGAAAAACATGTCTATAGTGCTATTAGGCACTTAAACAGACACCTAGGCATAGTGTTTGGATAAAAAGGCTTCAATTCAAACGCTCTTTAATTTTAAGGAAGTGGATTAAAAAGTTGGAATATTAGGAAGTAGAAACAAAATTACTCTAAACTTAAATAGTATAATTTGCAATTTACTGTAAGAATTTTGGTAAGTTTTCAAGTATTATCTTAAAATTTATGCTTTTTAGCCTAAGAAGCGACAGTTAACATTAGAAGAGTATACTTTTTTTTCATATGACAAGAGAAAATTGAACAAGAGTCAGTGAGAACGAGGAGAGGAATTCTAATTTATATTGTCATAGAATACAATGAAATAGTATCATTAAATTAAAGAAATAATAAAATTACTATAAATTTTAGGACAAAATTTAATTACAAAATTGATTGTAGTATTAGGCTACAACCTTATTCAATATCATTTTATTGGAAGTAAATTTTGACAAATTCACAATTGGATTACATCTTCTTTTTATATACTTCATGCTTGTAAAATTTTTAGAAAATTGAAGATTAATAGTTATGTCATCAATAAATTATTTAAATTGCAAGTTTTTTTTTTTTTTTTTGATGGGGAATTGCAAGTTTTTATAGTTTTAAATTATGCATAAAATATAAACTTATAAATCATATAGTAAATAATATCCGATTAACACAAAATTTGATATGTGTATTAAGAATGTAAAATATATGCAATTCAGCGGTTAGAATTTCAAAATAATGTTTATTATATTGAGTAAAATTGTAGCCTAAGGTCACAATCAATTTTGTAACTAAATTTTGTCCTAACTTTTATTTTGTAAACTAATGATATAATGAATATGATTGACAAATTTTAGCTACGCTATTAAATGAATGTTCGAATTGTGGTTTAGTAATTTGTAATAGTATCTATATCTATATCTATCATTCAAAATTGTACCTTCCAAATTTATATGGTCAAAAAAAAAATCCAAAATTTTAAAGTAGGAATCTGATATAGAATTCTACTCTAATATAATTGAAGTGTAGGGTGGTAGTAGCTTTAAGCAAACAAATTCAACAGCCACTAGGACCTTTGGAAATTGAGGCCAGAGTTGTGGAGGTTGGGGTTTCATTTGCTTGGAATGGTGGTATAAGGGAAATGATCCTTGTCCAAGATCGTGTTTGATACTCTCTTGGGTTTATGCACATCACCTACGATTATCTCAAATATCTTAGATGAGGTATATTATCAACTCCAAGATTTTAGAGTAGCTCAAGTATTCAATGTGAGGCGTCAAGGTAATAAACTAGCACATATTTTGGCTAAACATGCCAAATATATAGTCAATAGTAATAATTTTGTAATCTGGATAAAAAAAATTTATTGTTAATTAAGTTAACTATTAGTAATGATGTACTGAATTTATTTTGGTTGTAATAAAGTTACAAATTTTCTATTAAAAAATGGTGTGTATATATATATATATATATATAAAAGTTAATTTTCTGACACTTACTTTTATTTCATAAAAGTGATTACTTTTATTCCATATAACAATTATCAGGGCGGGTGGTAGGACCGTGGGAATTGAATGAAAAGTTGAGGACAGAACACCCAGGAATCTTTTTTTATGATCCTAATCCTGCTGTCTTCAGTTCAGTGAATTGTCTTAAAATTTGGCTGTCAAAAGCAATAACTTCTCATGGATTATTGACCCTATTCCTCGTTAAAGAAACAATAAATGGAAGCCAAATTATATAAGGCTACAGGGTAATTGAAGCAGTAATTGTAATTTGCCGTACCAAGTAGCCGACGACGTCAGTCAATAAAGTAACTAGTTCTCATTTATGACATGCTTCAGTCATTTGCACTTCATCACATCACAATACGTAATTCGTAATTACTCCCAATCCTTTTGGGCATTTTCCCCAAGGTATATCACTGTCAACCACAATAGTCAATACATATTAACTCACTTGATGCCATGTTGACAATTACTACTCCATTTGACACATATTCAGCAATAATACATACAATTATTTGCTTATAATAAATAAAAATAAGACAATTATTTGACACATTCTTCGAAAAAATTTATTAAAATAAATATATATAAGACAATTATTCGACACACTCCTAAGTTCTAATAACAAAGTTTACTCATTGGTAATCGCAGAATTATATGGTATTAATTTTTTTTAAGAGTAAAATATAGTTAATATTTTTAGATTTTGATTAATGTCAATCAGATTTAAAATATTTTAAAATTAATCGATTTGATTATTAAACTATATGCTAAAATACAACATTTTCATTTTTAAGAGTATATGGTTTAGGAACTAAATTGGTTATTTGTAAAATATTTTGAATCTGCTTGGTATCGGTGCCGAATATAATTTTTTTTTCTTTTTTATAATTTGCTAACAAAACCAATTTTTTTTCATCAAAGTGTGGTGACCTCAATTGTAATTGGCCAAATAAACTTAAGTTTCATCATAAACAAATTGCCCTAACCCACTCGCAACTCGTTTAGAATGATAATGTATTCTTACTTGAATTCAACTTGACCTGTAACTCAATTAGCTCAACCCAACCCATTTGTCAAGTATTAAAAGAACATACTCATTTGGTCATATATACCAAAAAAAAAAAAAAGTTTGATTTTTAGTTGATTTCATAATATTGCCACACAGGCTTTTAAACCCTTACAATTTTACACACACACATATATTCTAATATATATTATTTAATTGAATTTAAATTCAATTTTATATTGGACATGTTGGGATACATACACATGTTCGCATCCTTACATGTCCAGTGCAACTGATGCACTGGATACAATCCCAACCATTTTATATTTAAATCCTTGATATAAATTTTTTGGGTAAACTACATATTTGGTCCTGAATTTTATACCATATTTTAATTTGGTCCTTAATTTTTCAATTGTGTCAATTTCGTCTATAACCTTCCAGTGCTGTATTAATTTAGTTTTTTTTTTGTTATCTCTTGGATGAATATTGCAAATGTAACAAATGGCCAAAAAAAAAAAATAGTTTTCTTTGATGTGACAATAAACTACTTATTTATTTTGACCTTTTGCCATGTTAGCAATTTCCACCAAGAGATAACCGCAGTGACTAAATTGACACGATACTGACCAAATTAACACAATTGAAAGGTTATAGACCAAATTGAAATACGGTATGAAGGATAGAGACTAAATACGTAGTTTACCCAAAATATTAGTATATTATATTTACTTTAAATGATAGAAGATATTTCCATATACAAACATATTCATAATAAGTATCTATTAATGATTACCATAATTATATATTTAATACTTCTATATAAAAACACAATCATAATAAATACTTATTAATAACTATCATAATGATCAAATTTATATTGAGAGAGAGAGAGAGAGTCTTTTTTAATTATAAAATCATTTTTTTAATATAATAAAAAATGTTTGACTTTTGTTTGATTTCATAATATTTTGTCAAATAAGTTTTTGAAACCTCAAAATTTTATTTGTCAATACTCTTAATATATATTTTTAATGAATTTAAATTCTATTTTATATTTAAATCTTGATAGAATCTTGTACCAATATATTTTCTTTAAATGCATGATAAAATATATTTCTTTTTTGATACAAAATAGAATTTCTACTCTAGCCTAATCTAAGTGTATATGTGTGTGAAGCTCCCTCTTGGAGATTTGAACTCTGACCCTTGCTCCCCATACCCCACAAGCATTTATACTTGTTAAATAACCACTGCATCAAGAGTACGCAGTGATAAAAGATATTTCCATTTGCTAACGCATTCATAAAAAATATCTATTAATGATTACCATAATTATATATTTCATAATTCTATATAAAACACTCTAATAATAAGTATCTATTAATAACTATCATAATTATCAAATTTCATACTTATATACAGAATAAAAAGAGAAATTTTTTTATTATGGAATTTTCTCTTTCATTGCACACATTGCTAACTAATATATATAAATGGTTCGATTAATGGGTGCTCTTACGACATTTGTTAATATAACATTTTAGAAATGTTTTAATATTACTTTTATGAGAAAAAAAAAAAACTGTTAAAAAATCAATTACTTTTTTATTTTCTCATAAAATTTTCTAAAATTACTTTATAAACCAATGCCTTTAGGGCATTCATTTAACTTTTCCCATATATATAAAAAAATAAAAATAAAAATTGATTTTTGTTGACCTCATAATATTTTGTCACATAAGTTTTTGAAATTCCACAATTTTACATTTTATTATTCAAATACATATTTTTAAATTAAGTTTAAATTATGTTCTATATTTAACCCTTCCTTCAGATTCTTGCCACAATTAAAAAAAAAATCATTAGAAACTAACATAATTATTAAATTTCATATAAAGACTATTAATATCTAATATAATTATCAGATTCCATATTTATACAAAAAAAAAAGAGAAAAAAAATCACATTTTGTTAAATTTTAAAATGTATGAGTTAGTGACTAGTATAAAAATATATGAGATTTAATCCCAAACTTATTCTAAAAGCAGCAGTATTTTTTAGCTATCAAAAGATTCATATGTAGCAGTTTTTTTGGGTAAAGCTTAGTCCAATACTCAATAAGATATTGATATGTGACAAGTTTTGGACATATACCAGCATATTATAAAATTCCATCATTCCATGCATAAAAACATTGGACTTAAGTTGTATCTCTTTTTTTTTTTTTAAATAATTTGATCAAGAGTAAAAAAAAATAGTAGGGATATAAATATAAAATCCTATTATCAAGATAATCTTTTAACACTTATTAATATGTCCTAGAACATATATTAGTAAAACTATTTAAAAAAATTATTTATGTGAAAATGAAAAAATAATTAACTTTTATAGACAAATTTTTCAATTTTTTATAAAAAATTTATAAAATAAATAGTTAATATATACTTAAGAGCACACACTAACCGACCCTGTTAATAATCATCCCCTTATCATTTGTTTTTAATTTTTGGCTGAATACAAGCATCATTATTCACTCACCCGATTGTCTTCTTCTTTTCACCCACACATATTTCAAAAAACTACAAACAACACTATTTCAACCCTCCTACAACACTTTTTTTTTTTTTTTTTGGTTTCTCATGTATAATTTGGTTTTTAATAAAATGAATTTTCTTTTACTTAAAAAAAAACTTTTCAATCAGGCAGTCCATGAGAAAGTACAAATAAATGCAACTTCTGGGTCCAGAGCAGAAGCCGCCCGATCGTCCTACACATAATAAAGATAAACATAATACATGAGCATTTATAGCCGTCAGATTCTACGGACAAATCCCATCACTTTGATACTTTTGTCCCTCTCAGTTTTTAAGTTCATGGAACATAGGAGAGAGAGAGAGAGAGAGAGAGAGAGTGAGAGTGTAACATATCTCTCAGTCTGTGGGCTCTTCTTCAAACTTTCAAGTTTATTAAAGTCCACAAGTAATTTTCTTTTTTTATTAAAGTCCAAGTTTGTACTTGTGTTGTGTGTGAATGAAGTAGATGGTGAAGATGGGAAGAGCACCATGTTGTGATAAGGATGGAGTTAAGAGAGGTGCTTGGAGTCCTGAAGAGGACCAACTCTTGGTCCAGTACATTAACAAGCATGGCCATGGTAGCTGGCGTACACTCCCAAAGCATGCTGGTATTTTTTTTTTTAATAAATTTTTTTTAAATACTATATATTTTATCTCTTTTGGCATTGACAGCATGAGATTGAGGTTATTTTGAATTATTTTGTGCTTCTCTTGCGTTTGGGACTAAAAAGCTCTCTCCTTTTTAATGAGGATAGTATTTTCAACTAAAGAGAAAAAGGGTTTCTTTCTTTATATCCAATTTGTGGGCTTGTCAAAAGGGTGTCTTCATTTTCAATTTGTGGGTTTGTTTACTTGCGGCAGCATAGTCCTCCTTCTTCTTATTCTCTTAATTATTTGGTGAAAGAAAAAATCTTCACTCTTTCTTGTATTAAATGAGGAAAAATGGTTTTTTATTTAAAACTATGGCTTTTTGCTTCAAAAAATAAAAATAAAAACCACGCCTTTTGAGTTTGAATTGAGAGTTACGCAATATGTGTTATCCTCCCCAAGTTCTCTCCTTTTTTATTTTTATTTTTATTTATAATCACTTAGGAAAACATAAATTAAATTTATGGTTTTGTTAATATAATACTGTATTATAATATTGACATCTAATTTCTATGCTGTAATTTATTGGAAAATACTTTTTGTGAAAGCCTTGTTTTGCTGGGTAATAGGTAACACTTTTCGAATCTTCATCTTTTTTTTTTAAGGAAAAAATTAATTTTTGAATCTTCTTCTGGTAACGCCAATTTGTCTCTTTCTGTCCGTCAACTTTTTGTTTGTTTGTTTGTTTTTTGGAGGGGTGTTACAACTGATTTATTGCTTATTAGGTTTTTTTGGTGAATCTTCTGCGGTTTTGACACGTTTGAGATGATTTATGACATTTTCATTAACATATATTTGTATAATTGCAAAATTCCACGTTCAAGACCCAACTTTTGGGTGTATCTTAAAGCACAAAATGTGGCAGTCCAAAGGTGGATTGAAAAAGTAGATTCTGCTTCTCTGTGATTTGCAACGCTGGTTGAACCTTAAAAAAAGAAGAAGATGATTTTGTGTTAGTACTTAGTTGTCAGAATTCTAAGCAATGAGCCATGACTTTTTGACCAGGTCTCCTTCGATGTGGAAAGAGTTGTCGGCTCAGGTGGATAAACTATCTCCGCCCTGACATTAAACGTGGTCCATTTACTGCTGAGGAAGAGGATTCTATAGTTCAGCTTCAAGGCATGCTTGGTAATAGGTAATACAAAGAGGTCATTCTATAATAATATTGTTAAAGTGCTCCTCAATTTCCTTGGCAATGATATTTTGGCAATTTTTATTTTGATTGTTGGTCATGTTACCTTGATGCACAAGTCACCATGCAGATTACTAGCTTTTAACTTGTGTATAAAGGTTGAATAAGTAATGAACTCAACTTGAGCTTCAAATTTGTACTATGTAATGCCGTATTGTTGATTTGTAGGTTTAATACAGACTTGGTGATTTTACCCATATAGTGCTCATAGATCTTGGATTGTTCATATGCAAAGAAGTGGCACACTCTTAACTGTTTTGAACACTCATGTGCTTGAGTTATTTTGGGAACCTCTTACAGAATAACATAATTATTCAGTGTCACCGGAAAAAGAAGAAAATGAATCTCTTATTGTTTCTAGGTAGTATTTTACCCAATGTTATATACTTATGTAGAATATGCTTAACTATTTTCTGGGCCTTGATTTTCCAAAATTTTTGAGTTTAGCCTATTCTGCTTGGTAATTATGGGCAATTCTTGGCTCCAACTTGGGTTACTAAGCACCCTTTCTAATGCTATATAGCCAAACTTCCTAGATATGATTTTCAGTCTTTTATGGCATTCAACCTTGAAGGCTTATTGAGGTAGTGACACTAAAGGACACACAAACATTTTGTAAGCTTCATACTAGCGCAAGAGCCACAGGAACATTCAAAGCAAAGAATTATTTTTTTTTTATTTTTTTTATTTTTTCCTTCTGATAAGTAAACAAAGAATTCTAATTTCCAATGTGATTATTCCTTTAAATTTGCATGGTGTCTAATACTTTTAATGCCAGTGGCCTGTTCAATAATTCACGTGTGATTTTTTATCTGTCCCCACTTTTCTTTGGTATACAAAAAATCCATGATGTCAATTTCAGGCTTTTAAAACTGAAGTTCTAAATTTTATTTCAATGAATTCCTTTAGCATGATTTGGACCTCGTGACTCTTTCATTGTAGGTGGGCTGCCATAGCATCACAGATACCTGGAAGAACAGACAATGAGATTAAGAACTATTGGAACACTCATTTAAAGAAGCGTTCCCTTTGCTCAGTCCCTAGCCCATGGGTGCACAAGCCCTCCTCCAAACCAGAGACAAGTAATGTCAAATCTGAATCCCCTTCCACTCGCCACATGGTACAATGGGAGAGTGCCAGAGTTGAGGCTGAGGCTCGGATGTCAATGGAATTGTCACTACTTGACTCATCTTCAATGATAAAGACAGAATGTGATTACTTCCTCCGTCTATGGAGTTCTGAAGTTGGAGAATCATTTCGGAAGGTCAATGGAAAAGATGGGGGAGTGTGTCAAAGCCCTGTTTCTCCAAAGTCCTCATCAACAAAATGTGGTTCAGGTTCGGATGTCACAATACAAGCGATAAACACCAGGACCAGTGCATGTACTAACATGAAGCCAGAACAAGCAGATAGCTATAAACCAAAGGTAGAAGAGGTGATGGCCACCTCGGATTCTCACACCTCTTATGATCTCATTGATTCTTCTGACTCAGCATTGGAGCTACTGCTAGATTTCCCAGATGGTGAGGACAGCTTTCAAGTATAGATGATTTTGCATGCTTAGTAGATGGAACTAAAATATTGCCTCTTTCCTTTCTTGCATTGAATGAAGGTGGTTACCGTGGGAAGGGCACTAGTTATCTAATAGATATTTTTGGCACCTTTAAAGTTTCTCTTTTGTATATAATCTATTTTATGTAGCTGGTTTCCTAGTTTTCACATAGAATACTCTTCTTGATTTTCTCTAAATGGAAAAAGAGATGTAAACTTGAACAGGTTGCTACAATTCAAGTTATCTTCTCTTTGCTGAGAGCTTATTGACAATCATATGGCATACAAATACAACAGAGTAGATATTTTAGATTTAAGATCTCAGCAGAGATAAATGGATATGTTTTTGTTTACTGGATAGCTGTACAAGGATTGGCTTAGGTATAACTGATGTTTTGCCAGAGATGCTTTATTTTAAGAGAGTATAATTGATATTAATTTTGCTTTCTGTCTTCATTGATAATGGCAACATTTATATTGGCACAATCACAAAATAAGAGCTTTGTATGATTTTGCCACACTGACTACATTTATGGTTGATTCCTTTGACAAACAAATGGGTTCAATGATCATTGGTACACTAACAACTTCAACAAGGATAGCTACTTAATTAATCTGCAAACAATAAGGGACCAGGATATACAGAGTATAACAATAGGATGGATTATTCCTGGGATCAATGGTGATCATAGACATTCCTTTTGCTTAACTTATGCAACCAGAGGCTATTTATGATGTCAAGGGCGTGCTTTTAAAGTCAGACCAATCTTGTTGCTTTTTTGAGTATTATACTTCGAGGGCATCAGTCTGGGTAATGCAATGTTATAAATTTGAAACATTTTGCTTTGGAATAATGGAGATCAGGCAATAGACTTTTCTGGCCCTTTCACACAAAGTGCGTTCCTCAATCCTCTATGTTTATGGGCTAAATAAATTAAAACAATAATGACAAGCCTTTAGTCCCAAAATTTTGGGGTTGGCAAATAAAGTGGCACTAATTACATTTTTTTCCCAAAGCTCTTGTTATTATAAATTTATAATATGTAATATGATCTTAACTTTATGATTCAAAACTATAATACACAAGTTTCTAAATAAGTTTTTTTTTTCTTCAAATGCAATATACACACAAATACATCACTGTAACACGCAACAATACATCAACCAATTTCCAACCAATTCAAATAGATTTCAACCAAACCTAAACATTTCAGCCAGAAAAACAACTAAGGAGCTTCTTTGGAGCAGTTCCAGTGGCACGGTATTTTGCAGCTATTTCCTCTGCCTTGAGAATTTCTTCCCCACGTTTAGCTTCAATTTCAGCCCTCTTTTCTTCTGCTGCCTTGTGTATGAGAGCAACTTTGTTTTTCATTTTCTCCACATATTCAGCCTTCTTCTTCTCCAATTGTTCCTGCTCAAAATCAACTGAATGTTAAAACATTATACACTAGTTATCTCATTCTTAGCAACTCAACCACCTATTCAGTTTGAAGGCAACACATGATTTGTGTTCATCATTCCTCCATTCATGTTTATAATCATTTTTAAAAGACAAACCATAGAATCAAAATGTAATAATAGTTGTTGGGTATACATGTGTGAATAAAGTTTCACAGTTCAATAATAATGAGAAGAATAAGTGGTTTTTTTTTTTTTTTAGAAGAATAAGTGGTTGATATAACATAGTTGAGCTCAAACTCATAGACTTAAAACTTCTAGTTAAATGGTCTCTCTATATGTTATATTAACTACTTAATTGAATAGTCTCTCCCCAACAAACTTGAAGTGACATCAAAATAAAATTAACAAACTTGTGGTCATTAAATTTAGTTTGTTTGGGAAAAAAATAATTAGGTTCTAACTTCTTAAGAAGATCTTTGACAAAATGAAAAACCCATTACCTCAATCTGTTTTAATTGGGCCTCTAAAGTTGCTTTCTTGCTGTTCTCCCATGCCCCAACGGAAGATAGCTTTTTATGAGCCCTGATCAATAATTTAAACATGATTTCAGTATGCATAATCCACATTAAATTATATCAAAAGAAAATTTTTAACTAAAATATAACATGGTTTCAACCTATTTCCAACCTCTTAGGAGTCCAAAATTCCTAATTGAAATCATAGAAATTATTTATAGTAAAAGGATTCTTTCCTTTTCACCAAAACAGAAACTCAGCATTATCACTTACTATGGATTTTTTTTCCTCACTAAAAATTAGGCAATATAGATAGGACCCCTATCCACAAATTATTGAGGGAACTACAAGTGGTCAATATAGCTCTTACTTGTTCTCTGCTTTCGACTTTTCACTTTCTTCCCATGCCTTGATTAGTGATATCCTCTTCTCTGTTGCAACTCTGGCAAGCACAGCATCTGAAGAACCTTTGAATTAATTATTTATTCTAGTGATAGAGTGTAGGAACAAGAAGAAGGAGAGGAACATTAAGACGTAATATTACCTCGGTTGACAGAACCCTCGTTACTTTTCTGATCAGCACGCTCAGGAGCCTCTGGCAAGATCATTTTGTTTTAGATAAATAGGCATCTTATAATACATTGCTAAATAAGAGTTGGAACCAAATGCTGCTGATGAAAGAAAGTGTATGGTCCTATGTGAAGTGATTTATCAAATATAGAATACACAATGTGATTGATCACATAACTTAAGTTCTAAAACTTTCTACGTGCATATCACAAGATTTTAAACAACATGATACAAAAATCTGTAGTCCAATTTTGGCCGATTCTAGCTGAAATGGAACTAATCTTAAGGTTGTTCAAAATTCATGTTAAATGAATGGGCCAGTTAACTTACCTAGGACACAACCTTAAAACCTCTGTTTTGATAATAATAATAATAATATTTTTTTAAAAGGCTCCAGATGAAAATTGCATTTATTGAAAATAGAAATGGTATGTATGACACAAGACAAAGTCTACTCAAGAGTAACAGAAAAATATCAATCATGAAATTTTCCAAAAAGAAAATATTCCATTAAATCAAAAGGAGCCTAAAGGTGGCCTAAAAGAAGAGAAAATGAAAAATTAAGAGACATTATTTACTACAAAGGGAAGCTCAAACAATACTATTTTTGTGTGTGCTTCTAATAAGTATTACTATTTAATAAAAAATAAAAAATTGTTCTCTAAAAGATTTTTTTAATTTTATTTTGGCTGAGAATTCTCTAAAAGATTTGAAACTCATTTACAGATTCAGTTGAATATGCAAAAAAGCAAGAAATTGATCACTCTCAATTACTATATACAACAAATTCACTGATTATTACAAGAAATTTTCATAATCACAAAACTATCAAAACATAGTAATTGATCTTGGAACATATACTTTAGTTCTTCATTAGCTTGAGGTTGGCTTAAATTTTTTCCCTCCATCAAAATATACTCAATCTTATTAAGCAAGAAACACAAAAGTAACAAGAACAATAATTCACCTCAGTTTCCCAAAACTTCACCTTTTTACAAATCAAAGTAAATGAACAACCGAAAATTCATACATAAAAACCAAACATGTGTTGCCCAGAGAACGTAGGACAGCAAAAGTATCAGTTTAAGATTCCAAAACATTAAAAACATACCCTTTACTCTACCAACACTATCACACACCTATCAAGCTTACTTTGAACCCAAAAAACAAAAAAAGCAAAAAACCCCCAAAAGATAAATATTAGAACCAAAAAAAAAAAAAAAAAAAACCAAAAACGCGTTAAAGTAAAGCTAGAAACGATAAAGTAAATACCAAAAACACTTTAAAGTAAAGCTAGAAACAGTAAATAAAAATAAGACAGGACATATAAGAAAAAGAGTAATGAAAAATATAAGAAAAAACAAATTTCTTTTCTTTTCATTTGTCATCAACCAAATAGATGTTTCAGTTTAAGCTAAAAATCTTCTCAGAAAAAAAAGTTTAAGCTAAAAAAATGATTTTTGAAAAAAGGAAAAAAGAACAGAGACACAGAGAGAGAGAGGGAGAGAGAGAGACACAGAGATTGTTTATTTACTTTCAACAATAGCAAGCGCTTTGGACTCTACAGGCTTTTCTCCATCATCAGCAGGAGGAAGTGGGATTACAGATTTCTCCTCGGTGACATCTTTGGGAGCTTCATGGACGTGTTCAACTGGTGGCGGAGGCTCCGAGGGTGTTTCGGTCTCCACCTTTTTTGGTTCCTCGTCAGCCATGTCTGGTTCTGCAGGTTGTGGGTCTTTGTCTCTAAACTTAGTAAATAACGAAACCTTAAAGGGAAGCTCAAAGATGGCGAAGGTTGTAACGGAAAAACTCACACTCAAATTTAAGAGAAAGAAGATGAAAGATATAGAGAGAGAGAGAGAGAGAGTTGGGTTGGGTGGTATAGATGTTATAGTAGTTGAAAGAAAAAGAGGCTTGGAGGGTGGTAACTGTTATACTACTTGGACTTAGCTGGATGGTAGGTGCAACTGGCCTATTATGAGTTGGCACAATAATCTGAAGAGAGAGAAAAGATAAAGGTTTTTGATTGGAGCCCACAAATATTAGAGATAAAAGGAACTTAATCAATTTGGAGTTTGATCCAAGATACATTTAGCCTAACTCTTTCTATTTATAATGTTAAGATTATATGATACTTCTTCTCAAAAAAGAGATTATATGAGAATTTTGGAGTGTAATGAGGTAGTACTTTTTCTTCATATATTTATTATTATGTGAGATGAGGGAATACATATTATATTTTCATAATACTAAATAACTACTATTTTTTTTAATTTATAATTAGATTTAAGTGGTTTGGAAGAGTTTACTTTTATTAGTTTATTAGATTTAAAAAATAATCTGAACAAAAATAAAACCATGTTTATTTGTCTAGTAAGCATGAAGTTTTGAAACATGCTCTTCCTTTCCTTTTCTTTTTGTTTTTGTGAGTGTCAAGATTCAAAAAGCATCTAACTAATCTCCAAGTGTGTAGTTCTTATCTGCACAAGATAATTATGAGAAAAACCCTTGAAAATGGAAGTATTGGGCCTATTGGCTAGTTATTTGAGCCCAAGTCTAGAAATCTCTAGACGAATTTCTTGAGATTTGGTTTGTTATCTTGAAATTCAAACTTGTCCAACTCGAATATTTTAGTTAGTAAAAAATATCAAATCTATTGGTGGGTTACACGTTTGTATTATCACAAACTCCTCCTATTAAGGTTTGATCATATAAAAAAACTAACAAATACTCACTTAATTGCTGAGGTATTCAAATATTACTATTTAGTCCTTTTTCTTTAATAATAATTTAATTATTGAAAGATGAGGCATTTCAGTCTTAGATACTTTTGTTGAAAACACTAAAAAATATTAGTAGTTACAAAGCTCTTAACTCTACTTGGTCTTTATTACTATGCGGCTATGCCTAGTTTATTGGTTTTGATTTCAAAATATTAAAATATTGGTTTTTTTAAACTTTATTTTATATACATCAATCAATGTTGAGGGAGGGAGATTAAAACCTTTAATATCTCTATTGAAAACATCAAGAAGTATAAGTTGAACTATAAGACTCTTGGTTATTTGTTGGTTTATTACTTTTGGATCCTCTCCTATTTGTCCTAACTAGACCAAATTGATAATTATAATACGACAATCTTAATGTACTACATAATTTTATTTTTCTTTGTGATGGATCTTGCATTAATCATAAATAAGCAAATAGAGATTTCTCTTGTCATTTACTTATATACATACTAGCATATAACTCGTGCATAGCATATAACCCGTGCGTATATATGGTACAATTAAAAGCAATTACAATTACACATATATATGAATTCAAAAGCAATTACAATTACACATATAATTTTATTTTTAAGTCATAGATGATTCTCTCTCTCTCTCTTTTATTTTTATTTTTTTAGCTTTTTTTTTTGTTGATATACACGTGAGTTTACTCTTTTTTTTTTTTTTTTTTTTGGTCTATTGGATTTTTGATAGTTTATTTATATTAAACTCTTTGTCTTTGGCACCTCCTCATGCACAAAGTGCTTGGGGGTCTAGAAGGGAAAGGGTTCGAGCTGCGAGATTAATAGCATATTGTAATTATCTCTTAAAAAAAAAAGATAGAACATGTGGCGTAAAATTGGACAACAATTGGAATCCAATCGAATTTTCTCTAGCTTTGACTTTAATTAAATTTATAGTCATAGATGAGTCCATCTCTCTCTCTCTCTCTCTCTCTCTCTCTCTCTTTAATTTTTAATTTTAGATTTTTTTTGGATATACACACGAGTTTACTTTTTTTTTTTATTGGACTTTTGATGGTTTATTTATACTAGATTCTTAATCTTTTATATAACATTAATTCACCTATAACAAAAATTTAAAAAAAAAAAAAAAAAAAAAAACTTAGATAGGACAGGGGTGTAAAATTAGACAACAATTAGAATCCAATTTAGAATCTAATTTTATATTCTCTCAACTTTAGCTTTAATTATATACTAGTGTATAACTCGTGTATATGCATGGATACTGTAGGGACACGATTTTCAGACCAGGCCCCAAAATCAAAATGTATGGGATTTTGGCCCAGTGAGCCCAGTACAATGAATTTGTAGAGAGTGGATCAAAGAGCTAGGCTTTAGTGCATGGATAACAGTTAATATGGTGTTCACGACAATCAAACAGAGATGAACTGAGTTTATCAAGGAAAGTTTTTCCTCGGCACAATCAGAGGGGCTTTGTTTTAGTAAATATCAGATGAGAATGGTTACAAGAGTTCTTGAGATTGCTACAGTGCTTTCTCTCTCAATTGTCGGTTCCTCTTTCTCTAAGTTTCTACCCTTATTTATACTACATCTATTCCTTCACCTTTACCCAACACGTGGACAGTTGATGGTTTATCTTGATACTTGTCCCATTAGCCCCCTTTAGAAGTCTTCTGGGGTGGTTGTAAGGCTGCAATAATACTGTGCAGAGGTTACTTCCTCATTAATGCGGCCAGGGAGTTAGCTGGGGTGCATTCAATGCGGTGACAACAGCTTTTCCCAAGATATTTTGGGATTCTTCTGTCTTTTGTTCCTACAATGCTTATCCATATTTTCAGAACTTCATGGATCGCACCTCTAGATGGCAAGCATCCTTTACAGATCTCGGCCTTGGCTAGCCGAGGATAAATTCATCCTCGGCAAAAACTCCTAGGCCATTATGTTCAATATTGTCTTCCTTATCCACTAGCATGGGTTTCCTTGGCTATACTTACCCATCCTCGGACGGCCCCTTATCCTCGGTTTGGGCAGCCCAAAATCTAGTTGTATGATCTGGGCCCATGACCCCACAGATACAATTAAAAATAATTACAATTATACAGTTCAAATTATACATTTTTTTTAGAATAAGTTCAAATTATACATGGTATTATATATATATATATATATATATATATGATTTAGAATTTAATTGGTTTTAGACTCTTTGGTTCTCGCACCCAATAATTTATTTGCCACAAAAATTAAAAACTTAGATAGACACGTAACAGAAAATTGGACTCCAATTGAAATCTAAATTAGAATCTAATTAAATTTAAACTCTTCGGTTTTTACACTAAATAATTTATGTGGCACAAAATTAAAAATTAAATAGAAAATATAGCGCAAAATTGAAAATTTAATTAAAATTTAATTGAATTTTCTCTGAGTTTTGGATATATATACACACACATGTAGAATTACGTTATTGAAGCATTTCAATTGCGATGACCCATAGACTTGTACACCCAATTTCATTTTAATTATTGTGTATTTTGCCAACATGTTCACCTTAATCTTAATTTCCAAATTAATTCTTTTGCTATACAAAATAAATGATACTTGCTGACTTCCCTAGCAACGGCTCTTAATCCATCCCAAAAATCCATTTCTTTTTCTTCCATCCCAACTTGAACATGACATTGTTTCAATTCTATTTCTCAAAAATCAAAGGCCATATATGATATTTGCGTTGTACTTGTGCCATCTTCAAACGACAAAAATGTCTGCGATATTTGATTTTCCATGAAAACGATGGTCTTGTAGTTTATGAGATAAAACAAAGTGGATCTTGACAAAAAGAATCCAATTTGCAGGTTAAAATATCATTTATATTAGAAGGTAAAACGACATCGTTAGAGAAGATTCCCCCAGTTTACGGTTACACAAACGGACAACGTTGTCTTGTATTTTACGTTACAAGAGGGATATTGATGTGGTAGGCCCCTGAAAGATTCATCGTGACGAGCTCCCCAGATTCTCTTTTATTTTTAAATGGGTCATGTTTTTAGGCCGTGGTTAATAATCAATTCTAAAAAAAATTTGACACAATTTTTACGAAAATTGAAAAAAATTATCAAAATATTAATTTTTTTTCCTCATAAAAACTTTCTTTAAATAAATTATTAATCAATAGCCTAAGAGCATTTGTTATCATTCTCCTTTTTAAATTAGTGTTACTCCATTCGTCCCAGTTTGTTTGTCATCTATTCCATTTCGAGATGTCCCAAAATATTGTCCTATTTTTAAAAATAAAATTAATTAATTTACTAATATTTCAATTATACCCATACTTTATTTTCAAAATTATTTGAAAAGAAAATTAACAAATATTTAAAAAATCAATCTAATTGGGGCACCTTTTTAGTTGTCCCATTAAGAATAACTCTTTTAAAAAAAAAAAAAAAAAAATTTATTTAAGGGTACTTTTGTAAACTTATACATTTTTATAAGACAGATAAGATAATAAATGATATTCCTTAAAAAATTTGACTTTTCAAATAGGACAAACAAATTAAGACAGAATGAGTATTAATATTAGAATAATAATGATGGATTTTTTGTGGGCCAGTTTGTAAAGTGGCTCATTATCCTTTTTGTAATCAATTAAGATCCACTAAATCGGCGAGTTTTAAAATGGTGCTTCTAAACTTACTTGCATTTTATTATTGTTTCTATATATGTCTTCTTTTGTTTTTGCTTTCTACTTTTTCTTTGCTATTTGAGGTGAAACCGTTAAGGTACACTAGGAAAGTAAAATGTAAAAGGGGAAAGAATTTTAAAATTGAGTGAAATTTTATTTAGTGAGAACTTCTAAAGATGAAAGAAACAACCCACTTTTTTTAAGATTTGGACCGATCAATGGTACTCCCAAGGTCAAGTTAATGTAAAAGAAAATTTAGAGTGAGCTTGAAGAAAAACTGTAGAGTAACCATATTGTTAGTGCAAAAATTTGTCCATGGCTTAGAGGAGGTATGTATAAAGTTTTTGAGTGATGGTCTATGGCCAATTTCCTATGTAGTGGAAGTGGTTCTAAGTTCTAGCAATGCATCATCGTCTCAGATTGACTAAAGGGATATGCTCATAAAGGTAATTAACGTAGATGTAATGGACATATGGCCTTTCTCAAATGCTCCCTTTGAATTAGGTAGTGCTTGATTATCTAGCTCTTAACATCCACAATCAAGGTTCAAGGCTTTGTCCCTTTGGATGATAGATCGTTCCTACATTGAAAGTTTTTCTTATCTAATAAGATTGTATAGATTTTTTTTGCTTGTCAGTGTCACATACATCCAAAACAAAAAACAAAAATACTATTTGAAGCAATGAATTGAATTTGCAGTGGAACTCAAAACATAAGCAGTATGGTTAGTTCCGGTTTTTGAATATACACAAAAACAAGAATCAGTTATAATGTGTACTATCACACAGGTTCTCAAAAACCTATTTTGAATATCACGGAGCTTGAAATGAGGATATCTTAGATATATTCACATGAAAGCATTCCTTTCTTAATTAACTTTATCGATAAGTTGATTGAACTGACTTATGTGGCCTTGGTGTTTGCTTGAGTGAAGGTCAATGAAAATGAAAATGAAAATATTCTTTTGGTCCTAGCTCCTAGGGATGTATCGCAGATGCGATGTTTGATATGGTACAGAACTTGACTCCTTATCAACATTGATAGTGTCTTCTGGCTTTTAGGCAAAAAACAATCTTCTTTAAAATATAGATATTGTAGTTTTGTAGTATTTGTCCAGAACTACAAAGTTTATACACCAAGTGTGATAATAATTTGGAGATAATATAGCATTTGTATAGTTGGAGAAGGAATGGAAAAAAGTTGGAAAATATGCACTTTAACTTTTAATTGTGATTAAAGTTTCGGATTAGGCCGAAAGCTTGGGGTCACGGCTTTTTGGCAATTTAATACTAATAATTTTTCTGTGGTACATCGAATGTCTAATGTCTATTCCTCTTGATGGGTTCACATATAGCACGAATTTGGGGACACAATTAACTTCAGCTAGCTTATAACCCCCAAACAAAATCACAAGGACCCTTTTGAGTATTGGAGAATTCAATACATCATCTGCATATAAACTGTGATAATCGGTTGCCAAAACATACAAAGGGGCACCCTGATTGAAAATAGATTTGAAGTTAATGTCCCTCTGTCTCCCCCAAGAGTGAGAAACTTAATAGAGAAAGCCTTGTAAAGGAATGTTTGGGCGTCACCAATTAATTAATGAAGTAATCTACTTCCTAATCCCTCAAAAGTAAAGTTCGAGACTTTTTGCCGCTAATTAACTAGTGATGGAGTCGAGAATTTCACCAGTGAGCCACACGATACCTACGCGCTCGAACGTGGACCTGCACAATACAAAGGAGGAAATCTAACAGAGAGCACCGGTATGGTGCCGGCCAAATACCCTCCGAAGGTTAAGTCAGAAATATTCTCACAACTCTAGAGTGCTAGAGAGGGTAAATTATGCGTACCTCGATTTGTGAGAGTATTGGCGCTTTTATAGTAGTCGAAAGTCGACCTCTTCTACTTGGAGTCGAAGTCTTTCCTTGTAGAGATTCTCTTAAGGAGCCCCAAACGTGATGGACAAGTCTCTTTCCTTATGGAGAAGATCCTCCATTAATGCATGCGGCAAACAGAGTCCTGTTTGCACTAGGATTTCATTATGTGGCGTGCGCTACAAGTATTCCCATCCAGGGTTTCTTGGAGATAACAAGATCAGATGTCTCTTAGGCCTTGCACCCGTCCATAAGGAGTCCGTTCAGTATTTAAACCCGTCCATCGACCATAC
Organism: Quercus aquifolioides; assembly: GCA_019022515.1. Lineage (NCBI taxonomy): Eukaryota > Viridiplantae > Streptophyta > Magnoliopsida > Fagales > Fagaceae > Quercus > Quercus aquifolioides. The sequence continues at coordinate 18,421,901 of CM032335.1, read as the reverse complement.
TTGGATTCGTCAACTTATTTTCACCTCTTCAGTTGCCCCCTCACACCATGGGTCCGTCATTACAGAGGAAACGGACACGTGGGGTGACGACTAAATTATTGGGATGACGGTTTACAAATAGAGATGACGGTCCAAAAATTGGAATGACGACTTTATCATTGGTTTGACGGTCAAAATAGAGATGACGGTGACAGCTCTAACTTCATGAGCTACACGTATCAGGACAGACTGTCAAGAACACATTTATTACTCACAACACATGTCGCGCTGCTATAGGCTGTTGTATTTGATCAAAGCGTCGCTTCACCTTCCGTGCATTTCCTATTATAAATACCACCTCCTTCCCCTCTCATTTGACTATTTTACGAAGAAGCTCGTTGTCAGAGAGAGACCGTCATACTTGTCAGAGACTCGACCGTCCAGTTACTTCATCCGTCGTCTGCAATTTGGTAAGTAATTTTTATCCGTCTTCTTTTTTGCTTATATTTACCTTCGGGCCTCATTATATTATTATATATCCTTTCTTTTCGACTTTATGCCCCCGTCGTTCTTTCCAAACCGTCAGAGTCTCAGGTTTTGTCATTACATGTAGGCTATGTCTAGTGCGTCAAGTAACCAGTCGGTCGTCCGTGACGGGGCGGACTACGAGGAGGTATACCCGTCAGGTCACAAAGACCAAGTCGATCTAAGCGAGAGGAGTTCGTCATCATCTCCCCCGGCCTCAACAAATGAGGATATGGAGATGGTTGAAATAGAGAGTTCCGCTGATGACGAAGATCAAATAGTTAGATCCGTCGTGGGGGCTGATGGACTTAAGGAGTTCATCATGCTTCCAGAATGGACGGTGAATGCTTTTACATCCACCATCAAGGAAACCCATTTTAATACCCTTAGGGCCCATTACCAAATCCCAGACTACATTCCCATCCGTTTACCCTATAAGTCAAAAAAATGTTACTATGAAGGAGTAGACGATGTAGGAGTGTACGAGCAGATGCTTAAGGCAGGCCTCAGATTTCCTTTAAGTTCCCTGCACCGCGAACTCCTCCAATACTTAGGTTTATCCGTTAACCAGATATCTCCGAATGCCTGGAGGGTCTTCATAGCAATGGAGATTCTGTACGGGGCTATGTCCGACGGTGGAAGAAGGTTGACGATAAGGGAATTCCTCCATTGCTACCGTCCAGATGAGATAGACAAATCAAGAGGGATGTATAGTTTTGTTCCAAGAAGCCACGTCTTGAAAGTGATCTATGAAACCCCGGACTCGAATAGAGACTGGAAGAGCCGTTATTTTTTCATTGAGGGCGACGGTTGGATGTGTAATCCAGGGGAAATGGATTACATGCCCGTCGACAAAGTTTGGGGCGTATTAAACCAGTCTGGTAGGAACCCGTCATATAACATTTATTCAAAACTTGTTTATCTTTATACTTCTAATGTCTGTCTACTTTTGTACAGTCCGACGGCATCCTCAAGTCACATTAGAGGAGTTCAGTTTTCTTGAGAGAATTTTTGCGAAGTCCAAACCAGAGGAGCGAACCTGGGCTAAACTCGTCAACCTCAACACCATCAATTGGTATTGTGACGAACCCGAGCCAACTCCAGAGGCAATTAAGTACGAAGAGCGCACCCGTCAGCGTAAGTCCGTCGCTCTTCTTTCGGTCAAAATTATTTTGTTTAGTCTTGACATCCGTCTGCCTCTTCAGAGATGGACGACGCTAAAAGGAGAGCGACTATCAGACTACAAGCTGCTAAAAACAAACAAGCTGGTGCGGACCCTATGGGAACGGGCTATAGTAAGCAAGCTATTAAGAGAAAACAACCGTCCAAGGGTGACCGTGCACCCAAAAAGCCCAAGGTTCCTTTGGAGCCTGTCATTGGCTTGTTGGTCGGGGGGGCTAAGACGGTCACACCCGCGAAGCATGGGGCCGGTAAGGGCCTAATGACTGGTCCATCGGGAAGCCAAAAGCAGCCACCCGTTCTACTCCGCGAGGATTCCAAGTATGCCCTCGAGAGGCTTTCGTCCATCATAACGACGGAGGACTACGAGGATTTGTGTAACCATTCGACGAAGGCAATGGGAAAGACGGCACTTTTCAGCATTACTCAGGTAATTTATCCGTCGTCGTGTATTCCGTCTTTCCCCTTTCTTCTTTTCTTTCTTTTTTAACTTATGTTTTCTTTCTAGGCCATGATCATGACGAAGGGGATAATGGGACGGTGTCTCAACCACGAGACGACCTTAGCCCGTGTTCGTGATAAGGCCAAGGCCACGGAGGACGAGCTACTTGAGTTGAAGGCCTGGAAGGTCGTCCAAGATAAAAAACTAAAAATGGCTGAGACAGCAAGGGATGAGTACATCAAGCTGACGGATGACCTGAAAAAAGCTTTGGAGGAAAAAGACAAGGAGATCCGTCAGGCTAAGGAGGTCGCGGTACGGGAGTATCGTGACTCCGAGGCCCTCATAACTGAGCTTAGCCTTTCCGACAATGACGGTTTTGACGACGCCGTCCGTCAGGTGAAGGCCTTGAATCCAGAGCTTGATTTGTCATCCGTCAACATTAATGCCCCCGAGCAGACATCCGTCCAGCCCGCTCAATCAGACGATACGGATGATCTGTTCAGTGAGAACCCTCCTGCTTATGAAGCTCCTAAGGATAGCAAGGATGATCAGGCGGTAGTGGACCAGACGGTGGTTGACTAGACGGCAGCTGAGAGTGATAATAAGGATGATCAAGACCGTCATGTAGAGGAGAAAGATCCCTCGGTTGCAGACTCGTAATTTGTAACAGTTTTAGTTTTTTATTTTTTATGCAAGTGTGTGGAGAACAATTTCATAACTCCCCGTCATGTTTTGGGGCAATGTAAACATTCCCTTGAAGGGCTCTTATTAATGTTAAGCTATGCTTATGTCCGTCGACCTTTGTGATGTTTTGTTTTACGGAATCTATCCGTCTATTTATTTAACCCTGTCGATGCTTTTGCTTATCTTGTTTTTAATATCCGTCCAGGTTGTGGTTTATACCCGTCCACCTTGTGGACTAAGTTTTATATCCGCCCACATTGTGGACTAGATTTTTCATCCTCTTGGGATGGTCCGTCCACCTTGTGGACGTAATTTATGCCCGTCCACATTGTGGACTTTGTTTATCTGCTCAGTTTGAAGACTTATCCGTCCACCTTGTGGATTTATTATATCCGTCCAGCTTGTGGACTTGTGACTTTCATCTTCTTGTGTTAATCCGTCCACTTTGTGGACTTAATTTATATCCGTCTGCTTTGTGGACTTAGTTTATATCCGTCCAGCTTGTGGACTTTGGATTTTCATCCCTTTGGGATGATCCGTCCACCTTGTGGACTTAGTTTACATTCGTATTTTCATCCCTTTGGGATGATCCGTCCACTTTGTGGACTTAGTTTGTATCCGTCCAGCTTGTGGACTTTGGATTTTCATCCCTTTGGGATGATCCGTCCACCTTGTGGACTTAGTTTATATCCGTCCAGCTTGTGGACTTTGGATTTTCATCCATTCGGGATGATCCGTCCACCTTGTGGACTTAGTTTATATCCGTCCAGCTTGTGGACTTTTGGATTTTCATCCCTTTGGGATGATCCGTCCACTTTGTGGACTTTGTTTATTTATGTAGAAAAAGTATAGTGGAGTCTGAATATTTCTCTTATTGAAAGAAAATAATGCTGAAGAAAAGGCACCTGCCCCCTTGGGCTTAAAAAGGCACTTGTAGAAGGAATTGTTCGAAGTAAAGAACTTGCAATAGCAAAACTAAATAATAGAAAAATTGTTCGAGGTAAGAGCTAATTAAAACTTAGTAAACTTAGTAATAAACTGGAAATTGGGGGAGCGTCGATGATCTTCATGTCGTCCCTACTGGTAGTACTTTCGTAGGTGCTCCGTGTTCCATGGGTGTTGTAGCTTCTGTCTGTCCAGAGTTTCGAGGTGGTAGGTTCCTTTCCTTTGCCAGGATGAGATCCTGTATGGTCCTTCCCAGTTGGGGCCGAGCTTTCCTTGCGCCGGATCCTTGACAGCTCCCATCACCTTCCGTAGCACAAGATCTCCGATCTGAAAGTCTCTGTGTCTAACATTGGAGTTGTAGTATTTTGCCATGAGGTTCTGGTACCTAGCCAACCTCTGCTCTGCTGTAGCCCAGACCTCGTCCACCAGATCCATCTGTAGCCGCAATGCCTCTTCGTTCTGATCCTTGTTGTAATTCTCCACCCGATAGCTCGTAAGCTCGACCTCTGCTGGAATGACGGCCTCACTTCCGTATGCTAGTCTGAATGGTGTTTCCCCAGTGGGTGTTCTTGCCGTAGTACGATACGCCCATAAGACGCTCGGTAGTTCGTCAGGCCAGATGCCCTTAGCCCCCTCGAGCCGGGTCTTGATGATCTTGAGCAAGGACCGGTTCGTGACTTCTACTTGCCCATTGGCCTGTGGGTGTGCGGGCGACGAATAGTGATTCCTGATCCCCAGCTCTGAACAGAAACTCCTGAACGCTCCGTTATCGAATTGCTTTCTGTTGTCGGAGACGAGCACTCTGGGTATCCCGTACCTGCATATAATATTTCTCCAAACGAAACTCCTGATGTTCTTCTCCGTGATAGTGGCCAGGGCCTCTGCCTCTACCCATTTGGTGAAGTAGTCGATGCCAACTACCAGAAATTTTAGCTGTCTTGCTGCTGTCGGGAAGGGGCCCATGATATCTAGTCCCCATTGGGCGAATGGCCAAGGGGCTGTCATAGGCGTCAGCTCCTTGGTTGGTTGCCTAATCAGGTTACTGAACCTCTGACATTTGTCGCAAATCTTGACGTATGCTTGTGCATCCTTTTGCATTGTTGGCTAATAGTACCCTGCTCTGATCAATTTGTGCACTAAAGACCGTGCCTCTGAATGGTTTCCACAGATACCCTCATGCACTTCTCTCATCACGTAGTCTGCCTCCTCTTGACCCAGGCACCTCAGGTACGGACGTGAGAACCCCCTTTTGTATAAGATGTCATTGATCAGTACAAATCGCGAGGCTTAGACTTTCAGCTTCCTGGCCTCGTCTTTTCCGTCAGGTAGTGTACCCATCTTCAGGTATGCTATTAATGGCGTAGTCCAACTGTTCTCAGAATTCACCTCCTGCACTTTTGTTCTGTCATCAATAAGCGAGGTGAGTTGTACAAATGACAATACCTATTCAGGAACGAGCATAAGTTCTGCCGAGGCTGCCTTTGCAAGACGGTCGGCACATTCGTTTTCTTCCCTTGGGATTTGGACGAATCTTACTTCAAGGTTGCTGATCCGATTCTTCACTTCTTCCAGGTACTTCTTCATCCTCTCACTTTTGCATTCGTAGATGCCATGGAATCGCAATGTACGATCATGGATTCAGCACCTGCGGCCTTCACGAGGTCTAGTCCTGCCACCAATGCTTCATACTCGACCTCGTTGTTGGTCGTGGGGAAGTCCAGCCGAATCATGCATTCGATTTTATCTCCGTCAGGGGTATGGATCACCACCCCAGCACCTCCTGCGTGCCTGTTGGAGGATCCGACCGTGTGGATGTTCCATTGTGCGCTTATCTCTGCCCCCTCGCCTTCCGACCAAGAAAATTCTGCAATGAAGTCGGCAACGGCCTGCCCCTTAATTGCATTTCGCGGACAGTACTGTATATCAAATTGGGCATGCCCTGTTGAGGTCCGTGAAGTCGACACACATTCGCCACTTCCCAGTGGCTTTCTTTACCATCACCACGTTTGCTAACCAGTCGGGGTAATATACCTCCCGAATAAAGTCCGCTTTGAGTAGCTTCCTGACCTCCTCGGCTATTGCTTTGTCTCGTTCTTGAGCGAATACTCGCTTTTTCTGTCTCACGGGCGAAGATGTGGGGTTCACATTCAACCTGTGAACTATGATTGAGCCACTAATACCCGGCATGTCCTTATGGCTCCAGGCGAAAACATCCTGATTATTCCTTAGAAACGTTGTTATGGCCTGTCGTGTGGGTTGACTGGCCAATGTCCCCATTCTAGTCGTCCGTCCGGGCCTTGACTCGTCTAGAGTTACTTCTTCTAGTTCTTCTACTGGTTCTGCTGCGACCCGCTGTTCTTCTATGCACATGGTGTGCTAGTGGTCATCCATCTCTAGCATGGCTATGTAGCACTCGCGGGTGGCCACCTGATTTCCTCGCAACTCCCCAACTCCATATTCTGTTGGGAATTTAATCATCAGGTGATACGTCGAGGTTGCTACCTTCCAGGTGTTAAGGGTTGGCCGTCCAAGGATAGCGTTGTACGCTGATGAGCAGTCGACTACGAGGAATGTCACATCCCGCGTGATTTGCTGAGGATAATCGCCTACTGTCACCGAAAGTGTGACTGCACCCAATGGGAATACTCTCGTTCCCCCGAAGCCAACCAACAGAGCGTTTGTTGGTGTCAGCCGTTCCCTGTCAATTTTCATTTGCTGGAATGCGGGGTAATAGAGAATGTCCGCTGAGCTACCGTTGTCCACCAACACTCTGTGCATGTTGTACTCTCCCACCCATAGAGTGACCACTAATGCGTCGTCATGTGGGTGGTGAAGACGTCGTGCATCTTCCTCCGTGAAGCCGATAACTGGGCTATCCCTCCGTGCTATCTTCTGTGCGGAACCTGTTAGCTGGACGTTGTGGATCATTCGGAGGTAAGTCTTTCGGGCCTTCTTGGACGACCCGGTGGTTGATGTTCCCCCTACAATCATCCTTATGTCTTCGATTGGGGGTCTGGGACGCTCGTTATCCCTTCGGGGCTGCTGCTCTTGTGGTGGCTGGTCCATCCTCTCCTTTCTGACGAACTTTTGTAGCTTCCCTTATCTAATAAGGGCCTCTATTTGTTGCTTCAAGTCATAGCAATCTGCTGTATCGTGGCCGTGATCGCAGTGGAAACGGCAATATTTATCTCTTGACCTTTTGCTAGGATCTCCTTTCAGCTTTCCTGGGAAGGTTAGGGCACCTTCATCCTTGATTTGCATTAGGACTTGTTCTATCGGAGTAGTCAACGGGGTGAAGTTCGTGAACCTCCCCCCTGGTGGCCTAGTGCGCCGCTCATCCCTTTGGTCTCCCGTTCTAGGCCTCTTCGACCTTTGGTCCCGTCGATCATCTTCCTGCCGCTCCCTTTTCCTTGGTTTCTCATCTCGGGCCTGCAATGCGTCTTCAGCATTCATGTATTTGGTTGCCCTGTAGAGTACTTCTGACATGGTCTTAGGGTCGTTCTTGTATAAAGAGAATAGAAACTTGCCCTTCCGCAATCCGTTCGTGAAGGCCGCCACCAGGATTTTGTCATCGGCTTCGTCTATTGAGAGCGCTTCTTTATTAAAGCGCGTTATGTAGGTCCTCAGTGTCTCGTCCTCCCGTTGCTTGATACTCATCAAGCAGGCTGTGGACTTCTTATACCTGTGCCCTCCAATGAAGTGCGTAGTGAACTGAGCGCTCAGCTCCTTGAAGGTGCTGATGGAGTTTGGTGTCAGTCGGCTGAACCATACTCTTGCGGGGCCTTTGAGTGTGGTGGGGAAGGCCCTACACATGATCTCGTCTGCTGCCCCCTGAAGGTGCATTAGGGTCTTGAAAGTCTCTAGATGGTCCAAAGGGTCCTTCACTCCGTCATAACTGTCTATATGCGACATGCGAAATTTGTGGGGTAAGGGGAAGGAGTTCACGGCCGCAGTGAAAGGTGAGTCGATGCGGTTGACTAGATCGTCAAGATCACTGGAAACTCTTCCCTTGAGCGCGTTCATCATAACCTCCATCTGTTCCCTCATTGCCTGCATCTCTGCTATAATATGTGGTGGAGTCGCATCCGTGAGGGATGGCATGCTCAAGTTCTGCCTCTCTGGTTTGCTTGGGGCGTGGCTGCCTTCAGGTTTCTCCTGATTTTTCTTTGGAGTGCTAGTCCCTTCCTGATCTTCTTGTTGGTTATTCGGTGCCGTATTCTTCTGACGCAGCTGTTCCTCTAAGTCGTGGTTTTGTTTGGTGAGACGTTCCACGGCGACATCGAGAGTCCGAACTTGTCTCTCGAGGGCAGTCGTGGGTGGTTCATCTCCTTGAACGTCGTTAGTAGTTGCCATCGAGCAAGTGAGTACCATGCAACCCTTTAGTCCGGGAAACGATAGTATGGCTTTTGAATCTCAACTTCGTTTTTGTTTCCCACAGACGGTGCCAACTGATGGAGTCGAGAATTTCACCAGTGAGCCACACGATACCTACGCGCTCGAACGTGGACCTGCACAATACAAAGGAGGAAATCCAACAGAGAGCACCGGTGTGGTGCCGGCCAAATACCCTCCGAAGGTTAAGTCAGAAATATTCTCACAACTCTAGAGTGCTAGAGAGGGTAAATTATGCGTACCTCGATTTGTGAGAGTATTGACGCTTTTATAGTAGTCGAAAGTCGACCTCTTCTACTTGGAGTCGAAGTCTTTCCTTGTAGAGATTCTCTTAAGGAGCCCCAAACGTGATGGACAAGTCTCTTTCCTTATGGAGAAGATCCTCCATTAATGCATGCGGCAAACAGAGTCTTGTTTGCACTAGGATTTCATTATGTGGCGTGCGCTGCAAGTATTCCCATCCAGGGTTTCTTGGAGATAACAAGATCAGATGTCTCTTAGGCCTTGCACCCGTCCATAAGGAGTCCGTTCAGTATTTAAACCCGTTCATCGACCATACTTGGATCCGTCAACTTATTTTCACCTCTTCAACTAGCATCCCCCACCTCTAGATTTCTTAAAGCTAAATTATGATTAAACCATCTTTGCAATGTCCTGGACAGCTGGACTGGTAGGTGTAAGCAGATTAATCCAAAATCAAGAGGGTAAATAGGTTAAGGGCTTCACGAGAAACATTGAAATTTTAGTGAGTCAATGCTAGAGATAAAGAGTTTGATAATTGAGGCCAACTCTCGAGTTGTCCTTGTGTTACTTAACTAACAAAAATTACTCATCCTTTTACCCACAAACGTAATCCCCTTTTTTTGTCAAATTAGTTGGACTCCTTTCAATTCTGCCACTCAAAAGAGAGAGAGAAATCATTGTGCGGATCTCCTCACGAGTCACGAAAGAAGTTTGTCATTTAGATGGTCCTTTTGTTTTGCTTTCTGAGCCCTATAACATTGTTCATAAGCCAACTTGAGATTAAAGCAAAGGATGTGACTTGTCTCATTCCACTTTGTAATGATGGTTAGTGTAGTTTATGATACCATGTTCCTTTGGGGAAAAGAATAAACAAAAAAACAAAAACAAAAATCAACCCTTGTTTTACCTTTCAAAGGCAATGCTAGAAACACTCCGTAGAACACTAATAAAATACAATGGTGGAGCATTAGCAATAAGACGTTTTGGAAAAAAAGAAAAAAAAAAGTAACTTTTACATGTTAAAAAGTTACTTTATGTGTGAGTTTCAATCAGCTCAAAACTGATTGGTATTTTGGTCTGATGATAAAAGAGTTATTATCAGGAACGGACGCCATAGGTTAAAACTGTAAAAAAAAAAAAGTTGCTTTATTTATTTTAATAAACTACTTTTTCATATACCTTATATTACATATTCTATTATTTTACTATTTTATCTAAAAACTTTTTATTTTATTTTTTTAATTAATAAAAATATTTTGTATGAAAGAGAGAGAGATAGTAAGGGCATGCAATGATTAATATTCAAGTTATTATTCTTTTACCGCTTTGCTAATATTCAAGTCGCCCTTCTTGTATGTTTATCAAAATAAGTTGCCCTTCTTGTATGAGGGCATGCAATGACTACTAAGTGTACTTTAATACTTACACCTAATAATCCGCCATCGGTGGCATGCTTAAGATTGCATTCATAAATGCGTTGTACATTTGGTCTGCCAGCAACTTTACAGAGACAAAATGATTACCTGATCTCTTAATACTCGGTAGATTCTAGTTAGCTAAACTAGTAAAGTCTCTGATGATTGAATAAGAGATTTGAGATTTAATTTCTATTTATACCAAAAACTGATTGGTGTTTTGGCCTAATGATAAAGAGTTATTATTAAGAGCGAATGTCATAAATTGAAATTCTCTCAAAAAAATAATCTCTTAATACTTTTATTATTTTAGAGAAGCCAATAAGAGTCTCATTAAGTAGAGAGTTTGGCTTACTTTTAGTATTTTTTCAACTGAACATGTCATTTTATTTTAAATATACAATAGCAAGTAATAATAGATTTTAATCTCCTAATTTTTATTTAGTTAGTGGGTGATATTGCAGTTTCTCATTAAAACAAAAAGAGATTCTAGTTAAAAAAAAGTACTGAAAGTAAGCCAAACTTTTAAGTAGCTCATGTAACATGCCTTGCCCAATTAACTTATGGTCCGTTTAGATTGAGGAGGAGGGAAGAAAAATAGAGTAAAGTCGGACAAAAAAAAACTTAATTTTCAACTAATCCTACTTTACTCTCCTTTCCTTCCTTTTCATCTCAATCTAAACGGGCTATTTTTGTTATTTACACAAGTTTCTTTTCTCGCCAAAAAATAAAAATCTGATATGTCCAATTTTGTCCTGGTTCACTCTAGGAGAAAAGTTTGCCAAGTGTGTACTGTCATCACGCATAAATTAATTCTCAAAAAGCAAAATTAGTACTTTAAAAAAAAAAAGTATTTGCTGCAGTAAATACCTCATTAGTTATTAGTGAAGATTTTCTCTCCTTTTTAAAGGTTTATAAAAAAAAAAATCTTTTGTTGTTAAGTACTCATTAGGCATAATGCCCTCATTGCAAGTGAATGGTACAACAAACACCATCCTTAATATTTCTTATACAATAAATCTATAAACACAATAAAATTGAAAGTTCATGCGAGATATATATAAAATAATATCTAAAATATTTAGATGAATTCAAAATTAAAATTTCAATAGAAAACTGTATCCTTTTCATCATTTGACTCTATAACTTTTTAAATGATTAAATTAAATTGATGAATATATGAAAAAGAGTATAGGAATTAGTGTATTACTTCAACTAGTGTGTAATCCATGCATACGCATGGATGTATTTAAAATTAAAAACATTTTTTTATCATAAAAATATAAATAATTAGTCAAATTATTAAGGAAAAAAAATGTAATTAGTCACATGTTAAAATTATTTCCTAAATTTAATACTACTCATAATCATTTTTTTTTTCTTCTAATTTGTAATAAGACAGACCATGTAGTGATCTTTGTTGTGTGACGATTTAAAAAAAAAAAAAAAATTTATTTTGTTGTAAGTACTCATTAGGCATGATGCCCTCATTGTAAGTGGATGCTATGACAAACACCATCCTTAATATTTCTTATACAATAAGTCTATAGACACAATAAAATTTGAAAGTTCATGTGTGATATATATATATATATATATATATATAGATGAATTCAAAATTGAAATTTCAATAGAAAATTGTATCCTTTTTGTCATGTGACCCTATAACTTTTTAAATGATTAAATTAAATTGATGAATATATGAATGTTACAAACATAAATCCAAACCCAATAGGTATTAGTGTATCACACCAACTAGCATGTAACCTACACATACATATGGATGCATTTAAATTAAACACATTTTTTATCATAGAAATATAAATAATTAGTCAAATTATTTTAAAAAGTAAACGTAATTAGTCACATATTAAAATTCTTTCCTAAATTTAATACTACTCATAATCATTTTTTTCTTCTAATTTTTAATAAGATAGAATGTTTGGTGATCTTTGTTGTGTGACGATTTAAAAAAATTAAAAAAAAAATTTGTTGTTAAGTACTCATTAGGCATGATGCCCTCATTGTAAGTGGATGCTACAACAAACACCATCGTTAATATTTCTTATATAATATGTCTATAGACACAATAAAATTGAAAGCTCACGCGTGTTTATGTTTGTTTGTTTAGAAAATAAGCCAAACTCAAGTGTTAAGTTTAAGCTCAATTATTAAACGAGCCAAGCTCAAACATAATAATGTATTCATGAACAAGCTCGTGAACAAGAGAGTTCGATTTAACTATATGTAATATTATATATATATATATATATATATATATATTTGCCTAAAAATATATTTATATAGACTTGAAATTTGATTGTAAAAGTTTGTCAATAGGTCATACAATATTAAATTATTATTTGTAGATTATTGATGATATAAATAGTTTATTTGTAGTAAAAATTCATAAAATTGTGGAGAGGTAAAACATTTTAGTCATGGTTTCACAATATATAGGAAAAGAATAAGTTAATCAAGTAACTCGTGAACAAGCTCAAGCTTACTCGACAAGAAAATGAACTAAACTTGAACATAAAATCTTGTTTGGTGATGAGAGCTCAACTTGTGTATTAAAAAAAAAATTAAATGAACAAGTTTGAACTTTTAATACTTGACTCGACTCAGCTCGTTTACAACCCTAACTCCATGATGATTGTTATTTATCATCAAGTTAAGTCACTAATCGACTTATAGTGTAGGCAAAATTATTCCAACCTATGTATCTTATTCAATGACAAAAAAAAAAAAAAAAAAAAAAAAAAGGAATCCACACTAATTTTTACTTGAAAGACAGTATATTAATGATGTGCTGATTCTTGCAAACAAGATGGAGCGAAGGCAACTACTAAGGGTGTGCATGGGTCAGCTGGTTGGGTCGTGTTGAGGGGTTTTTTCAACCCAATAAACCATGGTGAGTTAAAAAAATCTAACCCAACTCAACCCATCACAGGGATCCAACCCAACCCACATATCAGGTTGGATAGTTTTTTTTTCTTATTATTATTATTATTATTATTATTATTATTAAATTAAGTATTAGAATAACACCACCACAAATAAAATAAAAAAAATTATAACAAAATAATTTTGAACATAACACCAAACCAACACAAACTATATGGGTAGAATTTAGAGTTTGAGTTGTACTTAGGAATAGGGAAAAAAAGTAAATGATGAGATTGTATAATATATTTTTAAATATATTTTTTAAATTTTAAATATATACTAAATATAAGTGGGTCAAGTCGGGTTAGATGAATTTGTAAATCTTATGACCCGAACTCAACTCAACCTATCAACCTTTAAAAATTGACTTAATCTGGCGAATTAGGTTGGATTAGATCAATTTTGACAGGTTGGCGGGTTGGTTGCACACAGTTGTAGAGCTACATTGCTCCTTGGGCACCCCAAAATTTTTTTTTCCTCATACAACTATTCTAGTAATAGGATATAGCCCTCCCAAAAAATTAGAACCAGCCCCCCAAATTATTTTTTCGAGTCAGTCAAATGGATTACTAGTTGGCCTCCTCAATTGTCCAAAACTTTATATTGGTTCCCCCCAATTATTCCTAAGATTTATAGTTAGTGCAAAGGATAATGACTAATAGCTGATCTTCTCAATTGTCAAAAAAATTTATAATTAATCTAGTAGATAATAATTCACTTTCTAACATCATTGACAACCCACGGAGCTTTTGGTGTTGCAGCTACTGCTAATGCTAGCACATTGCACCATTTTCTTTCTTCTCAACACAAAAACTTCCACCTCAACCAAAACTATTAATATTTTTTTTTCCTTGTGCAACATCATCTTCTTGACTCTTTACTAAAGTGAAAATGTGCATTTTCTTCTCTTTCTTTTATCAATCATAATTATTCTTTGACCATTAGTATTATTTTTGTTTAATTTTCTGTTTTAGCCGTCATGAAAGCATTTGTGTGGATGTGTCTTATGATTTCATTTTTGTTTCTTTCTTCTGCCACTGTATAGGTGCTTGGAGAGAGAGAGAGAGATATATATATATATCGGCAAGTTGCATAGCAGTAGATAGATACTAGCTATAGTAACTAGATAGATGGTACAATATGGTCGTAGAGCTCAGCCGACAAAGAACGTTAAGCAGTGTCGGCAGATGAAGGATCTTATGCATCAACTGCCACGTACGCTGTGGTCCCTTTGATACTCTCTCTCTCAGTTTCTTTATGGCGATTGAAGACGTGTCTTTACACCAGATATGACACGTGGTCTCCAATCTAGATAAAGCTAATTCTTATCCTTGTTTCCCATGAACTATAAAATTGTCTCGAATCACAAAACCATTACAAATTTTCAATTGTGTGCCTACTTTCATTGGCTCTCACGTAATCACACCTTTGATGAGTTCTTTCAATGAGGGGTATTGATGTCGATAAGGTGCTCTCTTATAGGGCTTTTTGATAACACAGTTAACACTTTATTGAACTTCATCATCAAGCCCAGATGTATAAGCCTGTTCAATGTTCATTGCTTTAAAATTGGCAACAGAAGTGATTCGCATATGGGTAGGATAAATTAATATGGACCAACACCAACTCCAAATAAATTTAAGTGATATTTTTGTTTGATTGCTCTTTTCTATACTTAAACATGAAGGAAAATGCATACATATTGTTCATTTGTTCATTTGCCTGACAATCAAAGGGACACAATCTTTTACTTACATGCTAAGAACAATGTTAGGGTACAAAACTTTTTCTTTAATAACCTATTTTATTTGTTAAGTTGATAAGTAGTTGAGATTGTGTTGTATCACCTTTATCTGAACATTTTACTAATACAACTTTTATTATCCATAAATAATAATATATTATATCTCCAATTATGAAAAAAAAATTAAGAAACTTTTTGTATTCTTGTAATTATTAAGGTGCTAATTTAAGTTTTTTTTTTTTTTTTGTTTTTGGGTTGGGGGTGCATGTTCCCTCAAAAGCTAAACCCAAGTTTCACAAATTTGTCTTGTTATTCTCTTTTTTTTCCACCTTTAATCTATTCAGACCATGTGAGATGTTTTTGTAAAGAATTCACATTCCTCAATGACTTGATGATGAGCCCTTTATTGAAATGTTGAAACAGAACCCTTAATTTGTCAAGTAATTGTGGGTGCAAGATGAGAGTGGCGTGTGTGCATGAAAGAGGAGGAAACTACTATCTACCCTAACACCCCGATGAAGAGAGAGATAACAATTAAATGAGCCAATTGTTATTTTATTTAGGAGGAGAGCTGAGGCTTCCTCATATCATATCATATACTATATAACAAAAATTAGGTTTAAAAGTCGTGGTTGCGTCAAATGATTTCACTAAATTGTAGAAATTTCACCAGATTACAACAATATTTTGGATAAAAATAGTTTTTTAGATAAAGACAACAACTTATTTGTTCTTATTAGTTTCTTTAGATAAAATAACAATAAGTTTTTTATCAAAACGTGAAACATGCATTTAAGTTTTAGTTGATAGAGACAACAACTTATTTGTTCTTATCAATTTCTTTAGATAAAGTAACAATAAATGTTTTAACAAAACATGCAACACGCATCTAAGTTTCAGTTGATAGAGACAACAACTTCTTTGTTGTATAAGTTAGGGTGTTAACCATTTGAATAAAATTAACACTAAAATAGATGATTTAAATATCAAAATAAGAATTAAAAATGAAATTTATTTTAGGTGTACAAATATAATTGATTTTTTAATCTTAAATTTGAATTAATTATTTTAGGATAACCTTATTTACGCAAGTATCAAAAAAGATTTAATTGCTTGAGTTCAAATCACCCTATTCATTAATAAATAAGAAATTATAAAAAAAATATAAAATTTTTTATTGATCATTTTAATTAGAGATATTATATATAAAGACAAATATACAAAATTATGCATTTTATATAATAAGAATCATTCATTTAGTTAGAAACAAGAATTCTAAAATTATGTAATAGTAACTCTAATTTTAGTTATTATTTCTATATATATATATATATATATAAAGAAAATTCATGACTAAAGCAATATAACGCACGAAACTTTCACTAGTATTAATAAAAATATTGGTTCATCATATTATGGGCCCAAAAATAAAAGAGATATAATAGAAACCTACATTTACACATCCTATATGACTATGCCAGTCTCACACACATAACACACCCAAAATTGACTTCAAGGAGCTAGTGAAATTGTTTTAAGATTTAGCCTCATATTTGTACTACAATGCTCCAATACCATCATGTTTACTAAAACCTAAAACACCTCTAATTTTTCTTTTAATCTAAAATTTCAGAGATTGAAATATAAAACTTGAAGATGTTCAAAATTGGCGTAAGTTTTTCTTCTCTCTCCAGCTATTTAGGTCATAGCCATATCCTTCTTGTATAAGAGAACCAGGAATTTGGTATTAATTTATCCACATCAGTTTCTCAAAGTGACCACCCATTAAAAAAATCATAAATAAAATTTAACACTTATTTTGTCATAATTATAACTTCACCGAATATTATGGTTTTATCTAATCTGATGCAAGTAGAATTGGTAGGTCATCTCGGACTCAAAGTTCAGTTTAGCCATGTCAAGTGATAGCTGAAATTATACCATGGAAGATACTCTAGATTCCACCCGTCAGCTTTGCTCGTATAATGGAGCCTACAGTTTAAGCTGACGGGATAAGTGGTGGGAATAAGCTGAAGACCTTAAAGGCTGACGCCCTTGATAAGCTGACGCCGGTATATAGCTAAAGGAAATAAGATAAACCGACGGTCCTAAATGTGACGACCCTATTAAAACTTGACTTGACCACCACGCATGAGTATATAAAGAAATGACTTGTATTCCACACTGAGTGGTAGTGTCCTATAAGGAAAGGATTCCGCAATCTATGCTTATAAGGACTCCTATAAGGAAAATACTTCTACTCCAAAGAAGAGATATCAACCCTCTACTACTATAAAAGCCTCAATATCTTCACAAATCGAGGTACACATAATTAACCCCTCTCTAACACTTTAGAGTTATAACAAGTTCTAACTTCACATTCGGAGGGTATTTGGCCGGCACCACACCGGTGCTCTCTGTTAGGTCTTCTCCTTTTTGTTGTGCAGGTGCTGTTTAGAGTGTGCGAGTATCGTGTGACTCACTGGTGGTTTTTTCGGCATCATCATCAAGGAAAGACAATAAGTTAATTAATCACCAATTCGTACGTAAATTCTTGCCTAAAAGCGTTCCCATTGGCCCAGCTAAAATAACATTTAATATATAAAAAATGTTACATCCACAACATTTTCACAACACTTTTATAGCAAATTCTAATTGACAAGTTGTTCTAGGTTTTTAATTTGAATCTACTACTGAAATTACATCCTGTAACAACTTGATATTTAAGATTTGTTGTGAAAGTATTGTGAATGTGTATGTATATATATATATATATATATATATATATATTAACCCAAAATTTCCTAACAATACGCCACCAAAGATTCAATTTACTCTCGAATTCTTTTAATTTATTGAAAAAATTGTTATTCTCTGACTTAAGCATCAAAAAGGTCTTGGTCGGCACTTGATTGATATCATTTTAATTATGTTGTTTATTGCACAAGTGCTCATTGTTTAGCCTAACCCTACAATTAACTGCATCAACTTATTCTATGTTGATTATCTTTTAGAACTAATTTCAGGCACGCACGGGGACTAGCTAGGAAATTATTGATTCGATTTTGGTCAATTACAAAAGAAATGTTGATTATTTAGGTTGTTCCTTTATGGTCAAAGTATTTAAGGTAAATATTTTTTTGCCAGGCGACAAATGTAAATGAAAAATGCTAGAACTATAAACTATTTTACAATATTTTTTACAAATTGCTAATATGGTGTGTGGTTGTTACCTTGGTAAGTAAAAAAATGATATTAATAATAGACCCAAATGAGAACCAATTAGAATTGCCTACATCAATAATTTGTAAAAACGTTGTGAAATAGTTTGTGATCTTAGCATTACTCTATGGGCCATGATAACGAGTGCCCTTAGGGTAATTGTTAACAATCCATTTTAAAAAAGTTTTGACACCACTTTTATGGAAAATGAAAAAAGCTATCAAAATATTAATTTTTTTTTTTTTTTTTTTCATAAAAAATTTCTTTAAATGGATTGTTAACTATTACCCGAAAGACATCCGTTAGCATTTCTTACTCCATATAGACCGGGCCTCTCCATAAATGCTTGAAAGATCTACAAGTGGTGAAGAAAGCTGTCACCTGTTCTCTTTCGACCTTTCACTTTGATCTCAAACCCACATGATTTGATTAGTGAATTGTGGTAGCCAATTATCTGTTGACAACTTTTTGAGAAAGATAATAAACTCTTAAAGAAAGATGTTGTACTTAATTAATTGCTATTGTATGATACCCTAGAAAGATCAAATTATATTGTTCATACATTTATGTTTAAGCTGATTTGATGCAATGCCAACAAGTCTTTAATGACCTTGATTTTCTGTCTTCAAATTGGAAATGACCTCATTATTTTTCTTGCAAAAAAGTCATTTTTGTTGTGCTACCATAAACCTTTTGATCATCCATTGAAAGTATTCATCAATCACTTAATTGATCCGTTGTCATTAAACTCTAATTTAATTTGTTTAATCGGTCTTTAATTACAAAATCCATAAGTGGATAAACACAATAATTTATTGGTAAATGTCACAATCTTTATGTCCAGAAAATACAGATACCAAACATCCTTGTTCCATACAATATCCAGTCACTGGAAAATAATCCATACATCAAATATATAAAAACATCTTTTTTTGATAAGGTTTTTTTAATAAGGAATATATAAAAACATCTTATTAGATAGCAGAGTAGCTATTTTCATCATCTTCTGCTGGAGACTGAGAAAGAACAGATAATATAACAAAGGCTCCAAATAATATTGTAATAACAGCAGTGAAGTTGACAAGTAAGGCCTCTGAGCCATACTTTGCAAGCCCTGTATTTTCAAGGAAAGTAAGTTTCTCTAAGAATCCTATTGCAGCATTGCCCACAGCCAATGTGAACACAGTAAGTCCAAATACCACATGCCAAGGAACAGAGTCGCTCCTAAGCCCAATAGTCCCTCCAGGGTAGAAGAAGACCAGGAACCCATATAACCACTGCAAATTTATTTTCTCAATGTTGTTAGGCTGGTTTTCATGAAGAAAATTAATGAAATTTACATTAAACACATCTCTATTTGTATGAGTTTTTACTTGAATTATTATGCTGAGTGTTACAATTAGGACAGTTGAGCCCACTTAACTGAGCTTCAATTAACAACAAAGTTTGTGATGGGCCTTGCTTAAAACATGGCCTTGTGATTAAAGTTAAAGACTGGACCCTACATTCCAAGCCCAAGCACGTTTCTTTGCCTTTTAGGTACAACATGGATATGACATTCCAACAAGTATCTTTTCTCTTTTCCTCTCAGAAAAGAAAATCGGTAAATTATACTTTTGGTCTTAAAATTGAGGATAATTTTGATTTTGTTCTTCAATATTAAAAACTTTAGATTTAGTTCTTCAAATTTCAAAAATGGAATAATTTAGTTCCTGAAATTAGGATAGTTCAATTTTGATCCTTCAAATATGAAGTTGGTTTGATTTTGGTCCTTCAAATATGTGGTTTGCTCAATTTGGTCCCTAAAAAATGGGGGTGTCTTAGTCTCCCATTAGTCACATAAACAAAAAAAATATATGAATTGATCAAATTGTTCTCTTTTTTAAATTCCATTTGAAACCCAAATTTTTTTTAATTTAAAGGATCAAAATCAAACCAACACTTAATTTTAGTGACCAAAAATGTAATTTACCAAAAATAAAATCTAAGCAAGAAGCCAAGAAGCTTTACAATATTGGGTCTTATTAACGGCTGTACTTACAAAAATTGTTAATAAATTATTTTCGAAAAGTTTTGATATCATTTTCATAAAAAATATAAAAAGCTTTAAAAAAATTAATTAATTTTTTTCATAAAAAGTTTCTAACAATATTTTATAAATTAATACTTTTAAAGCATCTATTAACTTTTTCCTATAATATTTTTACTATAGCGTAACATATAGATGATAGAATAAAAGTGTAACAACCTCTTTAGTTCCTAAGGTTTGTCCTATATATATTTTTTATCCCGTGCAAGTAGTTTTACCTGAATACCATAGAGAACAATAATCCCAATTCCAAGCCAGGAATGCAAGCTGTAGAGATTGGCAATCCCGCTCTCATTATGATACTTGAATGCAGTATAAATTCCCAAAATACCAAGTACTAGAGCAATGGCATGAAGCACCAGATGTATCAACTTCTTCACGTCTTTCCTCAAAGGAAGTGATTTGTAACTAATAATGGCTGCATTTTTAATTAATGGGAAATTAATTACTATATATGTATTAGGAGAATCTTAGAAAGTAACCTTATTCTATATAGAATGATTTGTAAATTACCTTCACCCCCTATGATAATGAAGCCTACCAACATCAGCAAAGGATGTAGCTGTAGAGAGAATTAATGGACATGTGAGGCTTTTTTTGCTTGATAGAAATTGCAAACGTACATAAAAATCAAGTCAAGCAAAAAGGTATACTTTGCATAAAATTAAAGTTTTAGTTGATCAACCACAAATTTTTTACAGAAATAATCAATGATTTAGCAAATATATCTTACACGCGCGCGCACGCGCGCGGACACACACATATATATATATATATATATCACGTGAAGATCAAGTAATTCTTTTCTCAAAAAATAAAAAAGATCAAGTAATTCGACATGTGTAAAATATAAGAATTTATAGACCGAGAAAAAGAACAAAATAATTTTCGGCTACCAAATTTTTGGTGGATATGAAATTATGCAAAGTATTGGTATGTGAATTAAAAAATAATAATAATAATAATTTTTTAAAACTTCCAAAGAATATCACGAATACACGTCTAGCTATAACTATAAGTCTATAATTAAACATTCATTTGGCACCATACGCATGTTACAGCACATGAGTGTTCAGAATCACTCTAAAATAGATAATGGGATAAGCACAAGACTCACAGCTCATGTGAAGAAGGAATTCAAAACCTCATTAATTATTTCGATTCCAATATGGGTAGGTTGCTATGTGTCCTACATTAATTTCCTAACATACACAGAAAGAAAAAAAAAAAAAAAAAAAAACCCCCTCAAAGTCTAAATATTAGTATATAATTTTTTTATGTCGTAAATATATATAATATAATAATAATTAATGACCCTCACATGGGTACTTTATAAATTACTATTTATTTAAAAAACAATAGCAAAGGTTTTAGGTAAATTTTACTTGTACTAGAGTTAAGATATATAATAATTTTGTGGAGCCGTATGATAGTGATACTCATTTTATTCAAATAAAAATTATTAATTCTTCCCAAAAAAAAGAAAAGAAGACAATTAGAAAGGTAGGTTTTATTTGAAGGGTAGGTACGTGCTACCAAACCACGCAACTAACTATCACTACTACCAAACAAACAGCTTGGGATTTTAACTGGTTTAAGCTATAGGTAAATGGAAATTTCCATTTATTAGAAAATATAACCCTAGTTCAAGAAAGAAAGTCTTTCATTTCATCAAGTTCGTACTAATTTTTTATTATCTAAAAGAGTTGGTATTGTTGATTAAGACTCAACCTATCACTCTTGGTTTAAGTGTGAACCGCTTTACTAGAAGCTAGCTAAATTTCAAATAATTGACATTAAGGACCAAAAAAAAAAAAAAAAAAAATAGTGCTTGGCTTAGCTGTCCAGTGCATTTAGTTACTGATATTAAGCAGCTTGTTACCACAAAATATATATATATATATATATATATATATGATTAAAAAAGTTTGAAACAGTCCAAGCCAATTGGAGTGGCATCCAATACCATATTCACAGTGAGAGAGAATCTAGAAAAATTCCAAATGCCAATAAATATGAGGAATAAAACCTAGGCCACCAATTAAACCATAGGTTAAAGTAAAAGTAAAATATTAAGATAGTATTCATTAACAATAAAAAGATCAAAAAATCAAATTTAATACATATTACAACCACAAAACTTTGATAGACATGGTCAACCGACTCAACCTCACAGGAAAACACCCAAAAACCAAACGAAAATTACAGAACCCAGAAGAGAGAAAGAGAGATAGAGAGAGAGGGAGAGAGAGCTTCTACAATTCTACAAAAACCCCCCACAAATTACAACCAAACAAAACCTAGTACTGGAAATCATAACAAGTGTATATGTATGTATATGATAAAAAGTTAAAAACCCTTCAAGAAATCCAACAAAAACCACCGACCCAAGAAGCAAAAAGAGAAAGATAGAGTTAGAAAAACTTACATTGAAGATGAGGCTCTTGTCGGGAGCTTCCCATGCGAAACCACCTCTGAAATCTAAGGTCCAAACCAACACAAAAACCAGACCCAAAATTGCCAGCACGTGTGCCACAAACGTGAAAGGAATAGCCCTTACACCAAGTACCATGTTTCTCTGAACCAAAAAAACTCTATCCCCTCTATCCTGATCTTTGTAAAATAGCTATATACGGAAATGAAAGCAATCTCTTATGGCTAAATATATTCTGGTGGTAACGTCTTTTAATTGCTTGCCTTTTCTGCTATAGTTATTTTTAGCTTGATTTGACCGTCTGATGAAAATCTTTTTATCTTTATTGGATGATTGCTGACACGTTGGTTTCTCTGATTGGGAGAGTACTGTTGGTTTTCGGGGTCTAGCCGTCTAGGGTATACCCCACAACTTTGTGTCTTTTCTTCTACCCCCTCATTCTTTACTTACCTTTCAACATTTTGCATATATTTCATCTGGGATATTATTGTGCTATTATCATTGTCGACTCTCTGATGTATGAGAGAAACTATTGTGTTTCCACTCATACCTAAGACTTCAATACTTCTTCTAACAAACTTTTTTGTGTGTGTTTTTGGTCGTTTTCTATTTCTTTGGTAAACATCCTCCTGTTAGATGGAATTCGATTCCTCTCTTTAGAATCCGTTTATTTTGCTAAAATTGAAAACTTTTTACTGAAAGTACTATATATAAAAGTTAGCTATAATAGTATAATAAGACTCATGAATAGTACTAAAAAGTGTAGTAAGATTCATAAATAGTAACAAAAATAAGTTGAATTGTAAAATAAATTGACAAAATTAATCATGTCAAACGGACACTTACTATATTATATTGTGTTTTATATTTGATCATTCAAATATGATTCACGTTTATTATTAAAATATTGTTTAGCTACATAGCTAGGCATCTTGGTTTATATTAAAAAGAAAATGAGATTTTTTTTATAATAAGTTCGACTCATTTTTATATGTAATTTTGTTGATTTGATATTGTATTGAATTGTGCTAAGTGTCGTATTGTATGGATTTATGTTATCTCTTACATTGGATACTTATTAAGTGGTAAATATATAGGAATATCTTATATAAAGAGAGAGAACTTTGGAATTAGTGAAAAAAATTGTAATTTTTTGAAAAATAATTAATAATATATGTGGAGGAAATAGGTAACTTTTATATATATATATATATATATATATATTGATTATAGTGAACCTAGACACAATTTGGACCGCAAAGACTAGCGGCTTATGTCATCTGTGACGTCATAATTTTTAAAAAGTAGTGGGGGCTTATCAAATGTTAAATGACAATCATCCTTTGTTCTTATTAGCATTGGCAGTTGGCTGTGAGATTAATGATGGTGATTTCTTATTATCTTGTGGAATGGCACGAGCCTCTTGAGGTAATTGGGCCCACTCAGTGACTGAACTCAACCGTGGCTATCATTTAAGAGATTGGAGCCAAGCATATGGATTGGCATCTTTGAATTTTTGTACCTTGTGCAAATCAAGAGATTAGCATTTAGTGACAATTGTAAATGGGAGGATTTTATGGACAAAGTTTGGTTATAAATTTGATTTTAGTTTAAGGTTATAATTTTGCTTAATATTTTTTTATTAGATGTAAATTTTCACAAATTCACATTTGAATTATATTTTTTTCTTATATTTTTTATACTTACAAAATTTTCTTAAGATCAAAAATCAAAAACTATATTATCAATTAATTGTTTAAATTGCAAATTTTTATAATTTAAAATTATGTATAAAAAATAAATTTACGAATTATATAGTAAATAACATCTAATTGGCGTATAATTTGATATGTGTGTTAAAAGCGTAAAGAACATATAATTTAACGGTTAGATTTTCAAAACATGTAATAATGTTATTATTTTTTTTTAAAGGAAATTGTGTCCTTAAATAACAATTAAATTTGTAATCAAATTTTGTCTGAATTTTATTATCCAAAGATAATTACTGTGTATTTCAGGGAGGGAAAAAAAAACTTTCTGTAAGCTTATTATTACAATTTGTATATGTCAAAATTCAAAAAGTAAGTGTTAAGCAAAGCTTCTTATATTTGTTCTGATGGTTGTATAAAACTTCAAATTGGAAATTTTCACGACCACAATCTTGACGTGTAATGTTAACTTGTTAGTTAGAAATGGTCCATCACTTCCTGTCTTTAAAAGAACCCTCATTGGCTGAGGTTGTAGCTGATTCTCACTCGTAAGTGACATTAGAGCCATTCACATTCCCCCATGACTTGACAAAAAGATAGGTTTAAATCAGAAAAAGTTCTTCTTTTTTTTTAGAATCATATATTAGCAAAACCAAGATCATTTATTGTAGGATCATGAGGATCAGACCATGCATATACGACACAGCCCAACTATCTCACATCAGTAAAATCAATATGAGCCCATATCTACCAAGATTTTGCTAAGACAGTCCATCAGTGATCAGAGTTTCCAAGTTTGGTAAATCCAACTTATAAAATGGATAAAAATAAAATAAACCCAATGACCTATTAATTCACTATTATTCGAAGCCAGTACCACTCTGCAGAGCCAGGCCCAAAAGTTTCAAGCGTGGCAAGGACCGGTTCCAAATAGGCTGACATTCTAAGCCCAATGTACAATTCGTTGAGATCACAAAGAACAACAAGCCCAAGTTCAAGACAAGATATTCTGGGGCCTTATATATGGGCTTGAGATCCTACACTATCTAATTGCCCCAAGGCTTCGGTAATAGTACTACTTGCACTGACTATTAGAAACCCATTCTTTTTGTTTTCTTTCTTTTTTTGAGCAATGGTCAAAACAGTTCTAAGCCCACAAGAAAACTTGATGATTCCTTATAAAAACCATTGAAGTCTGCATCAACCATTTAATGATAATGTTTTGACATAGGCAAAAGGTCGTCCAGTCTTACTTACCATTAGTACTAGTAGTGCTAAAAAGACATACTAAAAATCATGCTGCAATGGTGGAGAAAAAACCAAAAAATTTAGCTGTTAAGCTACAATGCATAGCCAAAGATAGATGTGCATCGTAGCTAAGAAGGTATATATATATATTAATTATTAAAAGCTATATTATTTTATTGTGTTGAAAGCTAGTATAAAACCATTAATATCGGGTATTTTTGTAAAGTAAAATGGTAAAATAGATAAAGTAGTTTATTTTTTATGCAAAATTACTAAATTTATGACTCCGGATGCTTAAGCGATCAAGATAGCTTAAGTTTTTGAGTTTTGAGGGCTTTTGTTTTAACTCATATCAGTCACTATTAATAATTCTTCTGCCAGCTATGTAAACATTTTTTCCCCCTCTAACATTTACATATAATATATAGTTGTTAATTATCCCTATTGTTTATAGTCAGTTTGTAACTTTGTATGGAATCCATATTGTTTAATGGGCGAAAATGGGTAACTAAATTTTTTTTTCTAACTATCTAGTTAGTAGTTCCAGTTTCCAAACTATATTTTTTACTAGCATCTCAAGTCTAAGAGACTCGATTTAGGGTCCATAAATCGAGTCTTTGAGGGTCGATTTTCATGTTTTGATCGGGTTTGAGTTGGCACTTTTTTCACATGACGTCCATATGGAAATCGAGTCTCTGAGACTTGATTTACAAGCCCATATATAAAGCGACAGCAACACCAGCAAAAAAGAAATCAGAGCAAGAAGAAAAAAAAAAAAAAAAAACCCGAAGAAGAAGGAAAGAAGCTAAAAGCCAGAAGAAAAAAAAAAGAAAAACCCAGAAACAGCCAGGTCACCGCGCGCGACCCAGGTCCAACGCGACCTTCTGTTTCTGGGTTTTTTTTTTTTTTTTTTTTGTTCTCTGATGAACACATATATGGGTATTTCTTTTTCTAGATTTTGTATTTTTTTTTTTTTTTTGGGTATTTCGGCTTGGACATGAGAGACTTGGAGACTTGAAATTTTTTCAAATTTTTTTGGTTTGTAAATCGAGTCTCTAAGACTCGATTTCTAGGTGGTCTCCATGTGGAAAAAGATGCCACATCAGACCATGGAAATCGAGTCTAAAAAACTCGATTTATAGGGCAAAATTGAGCTTCTTAAACTCGAGATACTAGTAAATAATATTGTTTGAAAACTGGAACTACTAACTAGATAATTAGAAGAAAAAAAAATTAGTTACCCATTTTTGTCTGTTTAATGTTTATAGTGAATTGTACGGACTTCCTATTGTTTATATATGTATATATATATACACACACTTCTGAGTTACTTAGAGCATTAGCATCAGGAAATGCTACTCTATTCTATTTTACCATCCCAAAAAGCTACTTTATCAATTATACCATCCCATTATACAATACTTCCAGCATCCCAAACTTTTATTTTTCTATTCTACTCATTAAAATAATATATCTACACAATAAAATAATATTTCTCCCAATCACCATCATTTATTCTTTCTTTCTCCCAATCACCATCACAATAAAATATTAGTTTTTTTTTAGAATTGTGCTACAGTGCAATTCTAAAGATAGAATTGCATTGTAGCACTATTGCAAATTTTTTTGTAATAGTTAGTGTTTACAATTCCGGATGTGGGAGGTTTTTGAGAAAAAAATGCTAAATGAAACTTAGATATGACATTTGCAATTCCAAATGCTAATGCTCTTATAAGTTCTATGTGTTCTCTTCTGTTAAAGAAATTTAAACTTGAAACAGTATATTTATTTATTGTTAGTATTTTTTTTTTTTTGAATCCTTATTGTGAATATATTTATTGTTATAATTATTGCTTGGATGATATGACTTCCCAAACCCGCTCCCACTTTTGTTGGCATTAATTGGCTTGTCCACTGAAATTATGAAGTCAAACCAAACCACTTTTTTGGGAACACCTATTCAAAGTTTTTTTTTTTTTTTGGAACCACTATTCAAAGTTCAAATATTGTCTGATTCTCATGTTTTAGTTCATGACCTTCTTTATAACTTCTTTATAACTTCTTTATCTCTTGCATGATTGCATATCTTATGTCTAAAAAAAAAATTTAAAGCATTTTATTTTTTTATGGTAAGGTCTTCTACTCACAATCTCACCATTTATATTACTCTTATAAAGAAATTAAGTACAATAGAACTCGTTTGGCAAGCCCATAGACTGCATCTTTTTTTTTCTTTTCTTTTTTAATTTTTAGAAAGGACTAGCTAAACTAGTAGTGCAGAACTCCAGTAGCTTAGCTCTTGAGCAAAAAGTTCCTTTTTAGAAAGGTAACATATGGTCCACTCATATATATTAGATAGGATTCCCTTTCTTTGTCTACTCTCATTTTTCTTCCTCTCAACCACTTGTCATTGTCAGATTGTTTTAGGTACCATTTGTCAAGATTTGAGGAAAATCACTACTGATTTTTGTGCTAACCTCTAAAAGGGCAGTCAAGTCTTAATAAAACTCCACACAATTGTTTGGAGGCTGATGACAGTATCAGGAGTACTCATTTGCAGCATGATCTGAAGACGACTGACCCTTTTTGCATGCCAACATGATTAAGGAAACCTTTGGAAAAAGCTGGAATGCAATAATGAATAATCAACTGGAAAAGAACTAACAAGATAAAGGAAGAAGATTCCATTTGAAGAGAAGAGACACCGAGACATTAGAGGAAGTGAGTTTT
The DNA here is from genome assembly GCA_019022515.1 of Quercus aquifolioides. Classification (NCBI taxonomy): domain Eukaryota; kingdom Viridiplantae; phylum Streptophyta; class Magnoliopsida; order Fagales; family Fagaceae; genus Quercus; species Quercus aquifolioides. Next base: position 18,393,972 of record CM032335.1, on the reverse strand, counting down.
GGGTATAGACATTGAAGATCCCTCATTTGCCTAAAAAGGCCAACAGTAAGATTTAACACGAGCTGGCACATTTGCGTTATACTTAAAAAAATTTAGTGAAATTTCAATTAATTAAGACTCGTCATAGTGTTTATATAGTCTAAATCGATCAAGTAAACACTTGACGCGATTCAACATCAGCTCTCACAACATTCTCACATGTCAAATACATCCAAAATCAGACAAATCTTGGGCATCACAATTAGTTGGCTAGGAAAAGATCACGACTTGCTGACTAATCGAAAATGTTCCTCTCAGACAGAATGTTGAATTGGCCTTTTGCCTTCCAAATAGTGGTCTTTAAGCCTCACGTAGAGCTGTGAAAGGCACCCAACTAACGCTTATGATCCATATATGGTACCAACGCATAGAAAGGCACCAAATTGACGTTCATGAACCACATTTACGGCACCAACGCATGGATAAGCACCGAATTAACATTTATGACCTATATTTGGTATCAACAGTTGGAATGATGGTAACAGCATGGGTTGGGATGACATCCAATAATAATATTGCACCGACAATATTGAATTAAGGAAATAAATATGTACCTTATGGAGAGTAATAATTTTCTTAATTACGAGAGGATGTTGTACATTCTCAAAGATGATGCAAAGTTCTTTTATTTACCTGAAGAAAAGAATAAAGTTCTCTTTTGGCTTCTTCAATAGGAAGTTAAGAACCGTGTGACCTAAAACAGATCCGAAACCCAAAGATACGCTTTAAGACTGACTTTTATTAAGAAAGTCATTTTAAAACATAGAGAAAAAGTGTATCAGAAGTCCAATTTAATGACTGACAGAGGGTACCGTGTAGAACACGTAGCTAGCAAGCCAACCACAAATCTTCATAAAAATCATAAAGTAAAGGAAAATCTTCATAAAAATCAGCCCAAGTCAATTCAGTATTTCACCAAACCAATTCCCTTGAATTTAACACAAATTCTTATCCACTTATTGCTTCAAGCCTTCAAGGAAAGTTTATCCTCAGATTTGTAAACCAAAAAAAAAAAAAGTTTTAGATTCAAATAAAAACTTAATTAACTGACAAATGAAGGGTTTTTTTATTTATTTATTTTTTGAACTGATTAAATTATGAAAATAATATAATTGTATCCACAAGGATTTTTTTAGTTTAGTGATCCATGATTACCCTAACCTATATTTGTTTTCAATTGAAAAACGCAGAAATAACAGCTAGCTACACCATTAAAAAGTAATGAATAATGATCTGGTTCAAGAATTGGGGAGGGAGAGAGAGAGAGAGAGCACATGTTCCCACGTGTTTTCACACATTTACAGACCATATAAGTAGTGTATATGACCCAACTAGGCACCAAAAAAATATATAATTGCGGGCACTTTATGTATCATGCTATGTTGGAAAGGATATGATATTGCTTTTTATATTTTGGGGCAAATTTGTGGAAGCCAATATGCTTTGGTCCACCATTGTCTCATAATTGATTTATTGTAAGGCAAAATATATCATCCTCTAGCTGTGACTTTATTATACTTCGCGATGCTCTACAATTTTAGTCAAATGAAATCATGTTTTCATTCAGTACTTTCTAGAAGAGAAAAGGTCTAATTGGGAGGATTGAAAGTGCACCTCAAAGAGAGAGAGACTGAGAGAGGAGATAAAAACAATATAGAGAGATAGGTGCATTATAGAAAAAAGTCCAAATTGTGAAAAATCCTGATGTTTTTAATTGTATCTTTATTAAAGCACATACTTTATAAACCATAATAATTTATAAAAACTTAACCTATATCTATTAAAAATAATTAGCAAATCAACCTATCTATGTGGAAGAAAGATTTTGATTAGTGCCTACTATACTTAAATAACATCGTTTTACTTTTGAGTGTTTGTCGTCTTCTCTTTAAAGCTGAAAACGATTTTAAGAGAGGGAAATTGAAGTAATGACTACAAAAACTAGATTCTATGTTACTGGTTTTAAACATATAGATTATCTGGTTTATAAGATATGAGATTTAAAATGACAAAATAAAAATTCAGGGTATTTTATTGGGGAGAAAAACATTCAAGTGGGTAAACTTTGGTTAAAAAAAAAGGAATTGTACCATTTCACTAATAATTATACCATTAAACTAAAATGTATAAATTAGGATGGAAACAATATATGATAATTTAACCTTATTTTTAAAAAATAATGATAGAAAAAATATCAAAAAGTTTTTACAAAATAATATTATGCCTAGGAAATAAATCCACAGATTAATCTTGTTTAGTAATACGTAGCTTTTGTAAGATTTGTATTTTGTAAATAGAAAAATAAATACTACTACAATTTTGTACACTTATTACTAGAATGTTTTGAATGCATGGTTCATGTCCTTGGATTGGGCTTTAAAGTCACACGACGTTGTAACAGTCAGTGGTTAGAAGCGTGGTCATTGGCCATGAGGAACATGACTCTATTTATTGAGAGCAAATCCCCAATAGTAATTCTTTTTTGGCTAAAGAACCCAAATTAATTCCCTTAATGATATTGATCATCCAACCATCTCCTAGAATAGTATAATGCAAAATGAAACTCATTCTTTGAGGGAGATTTGTTAACTTATTTCCATAGCAAAAAATGCCTTTCACATGCATTCAATTTCTATACCAACTCTAATATATATAAATAAATAAATAAATAAAATCCATACCAACAATTCTTTTTTTTTTAAAATAAAAAGTAATAAAAATTAGGGGATCTGGTATAAGTATAACTCCTACTGATTAGGGAACAAGCCAATAATATAAAAGGCCGCATTGAAACCCTGACCTAAAAAAAGATGACTTTCGTATGAGTGATAACGACGTATCATTGAAGTATAGGGTCATTTATGTCATTTAACATCTGCAACGCTCGTGGTATATGTAAGCAAAAAGTAAACCATAATGTGTGATTCCAGTCATGCTTCTTAATTATAATAATACATGTGGATCGGTTAAACTATGAACAGAGAAACTTCCTTTTCTATACTGCAACATTGCCATTTGTTTTTCCTAGTCATCTTCAACTTCTCACTTCTAAAACTCTACAGAATTTGAGTGTCTTAAGCTAGAAATTAGATTTGAAAGGACCGCATGTATTTGTTTGTTTTCAGTATTCTTGTATAGTACAGTGGAAGAGAAAACAAACTGCCTTAGTTCTAACAGCAACAAAACAACATTGTCTGCCAAAATCCCAGTGAGGTGAGTGAGACTTGTGATGAACATTTTCTGAGATCCGAGACTCATATAAGACCAAAAAAAATGTTCAAGTCATGGAGCAGGAAGAAGAAGGTCAAAGTTGTATTCAAATTGGAGTTTCAGGCCACTCAGGTATCAGTTTGACAAAGCAAAAGAAAACCATTTCTCTTTCTGTTACTATATGAAGATGGGCTTGTTTAGTTTGGCTAATTGGTTTGAGTTGCACCAAATGTCTCAATTTTTTTTATTTTATATATTCAATTCAGATATGCTTATCCCACAAATATATATATATATATATATATATATAGTGTGAATAATCTGATAGAGCTTAGAGCAATTGACAAGATCTTACCTGGTTTTGCATCTCCATTTTCAGGTGCCAAAACTTAAAAAATCAACATTGATGATATCTTTGGTGCCAGAGGATGTTGGAAAGCCAACAGTGAGACTAGAGAAAGCTGCAATTCTGGATGGAACCTGCACATGGGAGAATCCTATCTATGAGACAGTGAAACTCATTAGGGAATCAAAAACAGGAAAACTCAATGAGAAAATTTACCACTTCATTGTTTCAACTGTAAGGAATGGTCACAGCTTCTCATTCTTTTTCTCCTCTTTCTGGTTGGGTTTTCTCAAAAATTCCTGTGTTCTTGCAGGGATCATCAAAATCTGGTTATCTTGGAGAAGCTTCAATTGATTTTGCAGATTTTGAGGCAGAGACTAAACCATTAACTGTTTCTCTGCCCCTTAAGTTTGCAAATTCTGGCGCAGTTCTGCATGTAACTCTCTCTCTCTCCTCTCATACACACAAACACACACACACATACATGTTAGAAATCTAATGCTTGAAGTTTCCCAGAAATTGACTCTTGTGTTTGAGTTCTAACTATCAATATCAAAATCAATACAACTTCAGCATCATTTGCTTGTAAAAAACTTCTGTGATTCATCATATTTGACATAATTTTTAAAACAGGTGACAATTCAGAAGATGGAGGAAGATACTGATCAAAAGTAAGTAGGAAGCAATGAACATTAACTTCAATTTATTCACCATAACTTCTTTTTTCTTCTCCTGTTCTTTTGTTGTTGTTTTTACCACCCCCTACTTTAGGAAGTTACATTTGTTTTTACCACCCCCTACTTTAGGAAGTTACATTTACACTTTTAAGATTCTAACTTCAGAGAAGGTGAAGAGTATGGAGCTCAATTACTTTCACATGATGAAAGCATGAAGAGTCAACCAAGCAATTGCAGTGCAGATGATAACTTTTACAATTTTGCTGAAGTAAGCTCTCATATCATACAACTTTTCGTATCTTTTCCATAAAAAAGTTCAAGAGTAGGACAGCAACATCAATAAGCTTCAACTCAAACTATCAAAATAGCGGAGACAAATGTCATATCTGAAAAGTAATTGTTGAACTATCTCTTAATTGTTGCACAGGATATGAATCTGAAAGAAGCCACATCTCAGATTACTGAACAAAATGGCATCTTTAGAGCACCTACAGGCTCTAATGCTACATTAGCATCATGTTGGGATATCAATTCTATACAAAGTACACAAGAAGATCTTGGATTTAGAAGTACTAGCATCCATCAGGAACCCACCAGCTTCCGCACACATAACAGACAAAGCTCCATGCCTAAGGGAACATCTGATGCCATCACCACAAAAAAGAATGCGCATCGGAGATCAAACACAGATTGGTCAGTGGATTCAGCTTCAGATGCAAGTTTAGTTGACTCAATAAACAGCCTGGAGGACAATCTTCCAAGAGAAAAGTTACAAGAGGTGTCAGAAGATTCCCTTGAAAAACTCAAAAATGAAATTGCTACTCTAAAGAGACAAGCAGATTTATCGGAAATGGAAATACAGTCCCTTCGGAGACAAAATGTAAAGGAGAAGAAACAGGGAGAAAATCTATCAAGACAAATTATTAGCCTTAAAGAGGAGAAAAGTGCACTCAAAATAGAATGTGAACAACTCAAGTCACAGCAGAAATGCGTTGATGATACTGAAGCTAAAAACAAATTGCAGTCTGAGATTAAGGATACAAGGGTTCAGTTAGAAGCAACAAGGCAAGAGCTTAATTATGAAAAGAAAATAAGTAATGATCTTCAGTTGCAGCTGCAGAAAACACAAGACTTGAACTCAGAGTTAATTCATGCAGTGAGAGACCTTGAAGAAATGCTGGAGATAAAAAATAGGGAACTGGCTATGGAGCACAATGACGCCAAGGAAGTAGACTTGTTGAAGCAGAACATCAGCGACCTGAATGGTGAAATAGAATTTTACAAGAAACACAAGGAAGAGCTAGATATGCATACAGAACAGCTCACCTCGGACTATGAGTTTTTAAAGCAGGAAAACCACGATATCTCATTAAAGTTAGAGGAAAGCCAAGTACAACAACAGATGACACAAAATGAATGCTCAGTGTCTTTGGCTACTATAAAAGAACTTGAATCCCATGTAGAGAGATTAGAAGAAAAAATCAAGATGCAGGCAGAAGAATTCTCAGAATCTTTGATCTCCATCAATGAACTTGAAGCTCAAGTTAAGGGATTAGAGAAAGAACTGGAGAAGCAGGCACAGGGATTTGAAGAAGATCTAAAAGCCATGACAATTGCCAAGACTAAGCAGGAACAGAGAGCCATCCGATCAGAGGAGGCCTTGAGGAAGACAAGGTGGAATAATGCTGCTACAGTTGAGCGTGTCCAGGAGGAGTTCAGAAGTCTTTCTGTGGAAATGGCATCTAAACTTGATGAGAATGAGAAGCAGGCCATGGAAGCACTGACAGAAGCTAATGAATTGCGCCGGCAGAAAAGAACTCTAGAAGAAATGCTCCAAAAAGCCAACGAAGAGCTTGAATTGATTAAAGATCAGAATGAAGTAAAACAGCAAGAGCTTTTGAACCAAATACATTTAAATGAAAAGCAAATAGAGAAGATGTCATTGGAGCTACACCAAAAGTCCAAGCAACTTGAATATGTACAAAATCATGAGACAGAACATCATGAGGCTTTCTCAATGGAGATGCAAATGCTTAAAGCAGAGGTAGAAAGGCTCACAAAAGAGAAGTATGAGTTCTCTAAGCAGGCAGAAACCGGACAAATTAAGACATCAGTTGGTGAAAAAGAGATGCTCATGCATATATGGAACAAAGAAAGGGATGCTCTGGAGAAAAAATTAGCTTCAGCAGAGAAGGAAGCAGAAAAAATACATGAAGAATTTATTAAAATTAAGTCCTTAAAAGATGAGAAGGAAACAATAAATAAAGAGCTTCTGTCAGAAGTGGAAAACCTTAGAGCCTGCCATGATGAGTTAAAACATGGATTTTCCAGGGAAGAATTGGAGAAAGAAAATTTAAGGAAACAGATATTTCAACTAGAGCATCAACTAAAGAAGAAGGAAGAAGAAATCACCAGTATTGAGAAAAAGCTCATGAATTGCAATGGGCAGTCTAAAGAAAGCAAAAAGGTCAAGGAGTACCTAATGCTTTCTAAAATGGGCACTACAGATGGCACGTTAATCCAGAAAGGAGTTGGCGAAGCACCATGTGAAAGGTACACACATTCAATTAGGTGAACTTCAAGTTCATATCATTTTAGCTCAATCATTGCTCCTTTACAAGTAATATCTGTTATCAATACATTTAGCTTTTCAGCTGAGTCAAATATTTAATTTGCACTAGGTGCACATTTGTTGTTTGCTCCTTTACAAGTATTATCCGTTACCAATACATTTAGCATTTAAGCTGAGTCCAACATTTAATTTGTACTAAGTGCACTTTTGTTGCTGGTGAACAAAAGAGCACCTAGTAGTGACATAGTTGAGTTTATATTCACTAATTATTTTCTTTTACTCTTTTTTTTTTCATTTTACTTATTCATTTTAATTATGTTTTTAACAGGACTGTAGAAACTCACTCAAAGAAAGATCTTGAAGTCTCTACCAAGAATGAGTGTAACAATACCAACTTGTTATCTGAAGTGACATTACTAAAGGAAAGGAACACATGTATGGAAAAAGAACTGAAAGAAATGGAAGAGAGATATTCGGAGATAAGTCTCAAATTCGCAGAGGTAGAAGGTGAAAGGCAACAACTAGTAATGACTGTACGGAACCTCAAGAATGGTAAGAAGAATTAGCATTCTATAATGCACTGGAGATCCGAGACTCAGAACTATGCATTGATGGAGCAGCAGGATATTTTTAGCGATTGAGCAACTAAACCAACCAGGTGTGACCATTACTTTCATTGCAGTATCATCAATAAAATGATATCAAATGCATCAAGTAGCATGTCCTCATGAGTCTATTGCTCATTTCTACATGAAGGGGGAGTACAAGATTACCAGAAAATCAACCAATTGAGCTCATATGCTCAGTGACAGATCCGAGTTTGCAAGCAAGTAGATCTAATTAAGATAATGTATTACATCTATTATTATCAACACTTTTTTTTTTTTTTTTTTTGTGTGTCATGCTGACCTTATTCACTCATTTATGATATTCATCTAGAGGTTTTTACTCATAGGAAACACTGTCAAATCCCTGGAATCTGACAAAGAAAAGGTTCATATTGCTCAAAATGACAGTAGAAAAAATTCAAAATGGTTTATAATCTCTTCTTTTTTTCTTTTTCTTTTTCAAAATAAAAAACTCTGAAGGTGTTGCCAAATTCTACCTCTAGCATGGCCAAGAAAACAGATGTGATGTAGCTTGTCATCAAGAAGTTACTAATATATATGCTTCAAAAACTCTCTGTCATGTCGATGCTAATTACAACAGGTTCACACATGACAGCTGCACAAAACAACCAAGTTAAATGAGATTTATAACACTTATTTTATCATTTCTATGTTTAGATTGAGAAAAGATACTGTTGTTATGTGCAAGATTTCAGAACAAACCTGAAATTTTGTCAATATAATCCTAACTTAATACACTTTGCAGAAACACTTTTCTGCCATCTTATATTTGATTTTGAAACCTTTTGTTCAGACTGCGAGCTCCATCACTCCAAACCAGCTTAGTTTGGCCTCCACTTCCATTCATTGCAAAAGATAGAGTCTGAAGTTGATTGATCTTAGGTTGTATTAATATATATATATTTTTTTTAAATCTGTAAATTTGTATAGAATAGAATGGAAACTATCTATGATATGAGGGTGTATACAACACCTGTCTTGCTCTCTTATCAGCAGGTGTCGATGTGGGAAGAACAGAGGATGAAATCTTCTCATTTTTAGATGAGCTTGATGGCTTTATAGATCGCTTCTGCCTCTTTTGTTCTGGTGCCTTTTTAGGAGTGCTGCCTCCTTGGTACTTGAAAAATTCAAGAATAGAGGGACTTCTTCTCTTGGAAACTTTTGATACATTCCCTGAATACTCCAAACAAGGAGCAACTGCATCATATGGAAGGGACTGGTGACGCATTCTGCTCTTTTCCCTGATTCTGTTAAGAAACTCTATCGTCCAAGGTGAGTTTTGTTGCGGATGTGCTGAACGGAGAGCATTTGAGAGTGGTGTTCCACCATAAGATGACGTCTCCTTCTCTTGGAATGATAATTCCTTTGAACTTTCTGCAGATCTCTGTGTTAAGCCTTCGTCGGGCATTCCACGGTGTTTTACAGGAAAAATATCATTGAAATCCGTATCTGGGTAATCATTGACTCCTGGCACAGTTTGCCTCTGATCTTTCTTAAAATTCCAGATATCTGAATTTGAATTCATCTCCACAGCCATCGAGCAAGTAGGGTGACCGCCTTCATCAAATGATAATCTTCTTGCAATTTTAGACTTTCTTGAGGAGTCACCATCCATCTCAGGCACCCAAAATGAGAAATTCGGGGAATTATCAAAAGAAGACAAGTCCTTACCTGATACAGGACTATCGGTTAGGTCAATAACTTCACCTATAAGGTCCTGCAGATTCTGAGGTTTCTTGGCACTAAGCCAATCCAAATTGTTCAACATAGCCAAATCCGATCCCTGATTTTGACCAAACTTTTTGTCACTCAAAGAGAAATAAGGCTTTTTTATCTCATTTGATATGGGAGGACTTTTAGAGAATTGAGAATCATATGGCTTGGTAACACTGGAGGGCTTTATCATCATACCCATATGCAATTGTTTTTGACCAAATAAACCATTTGAAGTTAAACTTGGTGTTCTGAACTCATCAAATAGCTCATAATCTTTCGACATCCACTGATTTAATGGCTTGGATACTGTAGAAGGATCCAAGTTGTCATCAGTGATTTGGTTTAATGGCTCAAAACACAGTAAGTCATCCATATCTATGTCAATTTTGTGAGGGCTGCCACTGTATTTTCGTCTTTTTCTTCCAGAATCCACATTAAAACGACACCTCTCTGAGTCAGGACCAGAAGATACAGAGGAAGAGCAGTCCGTCATTATAGATTTAGAATCATCCCGCTCACCATATTTGCACAAAGCACTAAACAGGGTGACACTCTCATCAGAGACAAGGTATTTTTCGATTGCATGGATCCTGCGTTCATGTGACCCTTCAAGAAATTCAACGAGAATGCCTCCTGAAGACAGTATTGCATGAGCTGTCAAAGGATTAATGGAAGGAAATTTGGTAAGAAATGATTCAGCAAGAGTTTCTGACTCGGGCATTTTAGGGTATAGGCCTCTAGTCAACTTAATCACATAACTGATGCAGCTCAATATAATATCATCCGTCAACTCAGATGAATAGGAGCAAAAGATCTGCAAATCAATTCCCAGGCTTGCTGCTGCAGCATAGAATCCATCTGAGGATTCCATTACAGTGGAAAGGAAGTCGACATCTCCCTCAAAGACCTGAAAGAAAGATACATAAATAAAGAATTAAAATTAGTTTAGTGCATAACTGTCAATAAAATCATCAATAATAGCTTTCATCTTTTAACCAACCATTCTACATTATTCCACCTTATTGTGCAAAAGCAAATAAACAAAGTTTTCAATTTTGTGCCTTATTCTAGATCTCATTTCTGTTGCAAGCAGACACAAGATTTCGAGGTTCCATTTATAATTCATCAAATCAGCTAAAACCTGGCCAGGCCAAACATACCAAAGCTATCATAAATTAGAACAAATCAACATCTTAAAAAAAATCACAACTAAAATTTATAAATTGCAAATGCCAGAATAATTCAACCTTTCATGGAAGGTATAGAAGAGAAGCACTGATGGAACAAATCAATACAATTTAAATGAATCCATCTTGAAATAAATCATTACGAAGTGACTTTCTAATCATTTTCATTTCACGACCATAACCTATCAAAGCATTTGCAAAAAAATATCACTTATACATGGATGAAATGGAGGATATTAAATTCATAAAATGTAGAAGTCGTCACGGAATGCTGATGGTAAAATAAGCCCACATACCAATGTTTTTCCCCCACTTTTCCAGCTGTAGCATATCAATGAATTCAAAGAAAGCTTAACCATTCTTATCCAAAGTATCCCCCAAGAACCTCAAAAAGATGTTCTAAAAAAATGCGCACACACACATTATTTTGCCCTTTGAGACAAGGGCTTAAAAGAGCTAATTGAGTTGAGTACTAGGCTGCTCAAACTTTGCACATTTATCTTAAGAGCAATCTTGAGTGAAGTAAAGTCAAATTTTGGGCTGCCCAATATCAGCTTATTCTTTTTAGAATCTGAGCAAAAGATCCTCTAACAACCACTTTGCTAGGACCATCTCAAGAGAAGCTTGAGTAGCTAAGTTTGCCTTACATCCTACTGTAGAAGGAAATACTTCTCCATAGAACTGGTTAACAAAGATCAAATATGGCTATATTTAAATCACTTAGATATAGAAATTACCAGAATGCAGCCACTGAACGCAAAACTCAGCAATGTTAAAACATTTGTTGCAATATTCTCTACACACATAGGCATGGATGAAGAAGCTTCATCTAATGCAGTTGCTTTCTTTCCAATGTTTCTGCAATCATACCATGCTAAGCAAATAGCAGAACTCATTATAACATCCACAGGCAAATCTGAATCTCGTTCCACAACCTGTGCTCCTTCTTTCTCCATGGCAAGAATTTTTTGGTAGGTACTTCTTCTGGATACTATCATCTGCTTATCAAAATTTTGAGTGTTCACAATGATGACTGTTTCAGGGGAAGACACCATGCTTTGTGAAATATTCTCAGATTTCATTGCAAATGGCATGGCGGGAAGTGGCAGAGGCATACAGCTAGCTTCTGCTTCATCTGCAGCTCCTGAAGATCCCATGTCAAACGTGTTCTCAATGGGTAAAAAGTTTAGCAGTTTCTCCAACTTCTTGAGATTCCCATCCTCTTGCTAAAATAGAATTGGTGTTAGCATAGTTGTCTATAGATTTAAATATTCTTGCAAACTGAGAAGTTAATTACATATACCAAGAATTGACCATAAAATTAAAACTAGACAGCTAATTCCAATAAAGAGATAGAACTCATAGAAGTATAAGATCCCTTTAGCAGATCAGTATCATGAACTCGTAATCCATGATTGGAAAATGATCTCAAGACGTTATCCAAGTTTCATGCAATAAAGCCTTATCTGTCAAGGATCCATAGCTGACCCCAACATTTTGGGACGCTTCGTTGTTATTGTTTAAAGGTTGAAAATAATATAAAATCCAACTCTTATGTCACTGGTTTGTCCCACGATAATTTCTCTAGTTGAATAAAAAAAAAACAAGGAAATCACAATATTTATTTTCAAAAAAAAAAAAACTCACTTCTCAACGTTTCCATATGCCCCTCAATTTTTTTCCCGCACTCCCACCTTTTATACCTTCTATTGGACTCAATATTATCAGTTGTAAGCATTCAACTGTCAACAGCGACCTTCTCTTTTTTTTTGGAAAATGTTTTCCACTGAAATAAATGGAACATAATTTAGTAAAACTTTACACACAAAAACACATCATAAAGACATACTTGGACAAGCAAGGCTTTTGTCTCCCCTCCCAGGACATGGTCTGGCAGGACCAACACCAAGTGATGGCCTTCTGCTCAAGTGTCATATTCATCTTTCTGTTTCGCAAATTATGTTGTTCCATTTGTTCAAATTGGAAAACATACATCAACCTTTACCTTGATATTGAACTCCAGTCTTTTAATAGAAAGTAGTCTCAGGCACATGTGTGTACATGCATCTTCATAGACACATGCAAGTCAAACCGAACATATTCCCATGGAAAAATTAACATGTAAGTATGTAACACTCTGAACTCGTCTAATAATATTGCATTTGCACTCAGTATTGTGACACATAACTGTTGATAATTATGACTAGGAAGATTTTTACGCATGAGTGGCATGTAATGTTCATTACTGAAAGATGTGCATGTAATTTGACAAATAGACAGATAAGAAATGTGTCTTTACAAAAAAGGGCAAAGAGTTACCATTGTCGTTTCACTATAACAGGGCATATCAACACCTTCACACAGTGCTTCGCAAGTGCTAGATTTATCCAGTTCCACTTTCAAGAAGTGAATAGGAGGCAATCCAACCAGATTTGGGGAAAAAGACGATATTCTAGATATGCCATACGAACCTCCATATTCCAAGATTATGTTGAATTTGTTGAAGGGAAATGATGCAGAAATATGCCTTCAGGAAAATGAAAGCAATTATTATTTACAGCTTTGGAACTCCTTAACAATAAGTATAGCTTACAATAGACCTTTGAAGTATACTGTGCAGTTCTCCACTAAACACAAGACTGATTTATGATGACACAAAAACGGATATTCTAGAAACATAAAAGCCATAACTATCACAAAATAGATACATAATAGAGTTAAAGAAATAATATGCAAGAATGGTATAATTTCAAGTTCAATACAGTGTAAATTTTAATTTAACGGGGAAATGAGATCAATATATTAATGAGGCAAAGGAAATCATCCATAGAAGGATAAATTGGATATAAATTAATAAATAGTGCTTCTCTCATTTAATGATGACTTTCAAGAAAAGGACAGGGATGATATAAATCAAACATTTGTTCATGCAGGAAGCACTGCACAGGTTAAAAATGCTTAAGAACCCTTTTCATAGTAAAAAGGAAAAGAAAAAACCTAGATGTACTGGAAACTATAACAGATATAGAGACATTCATAATATTGTTCAGAACTGAAAAAAATTAGATACGTATTGTTATACTAAAGTCAAATGCAGAGCTCTACAATCTATCAATGGTGAGAACATCTTACATGGCTAGTATCGTATTAAAGACACATTTCTTACTCATGGGAATACCATAAAATACCAAATCTTATGAGACTAAAACTTACTCATGGGATGCCAATAGGCAATCTGGAACCAGCAGGGTATCTGTTCTAGTAAAATTGAAGTCTGTTTTACACTGATCTGGTTCCTTTGCATGTGGATAGTAATTTTGGAACTCCCTAAATGATAATCCCAACGACATCAACAAACTCTTCAACGACCACCAGAATATTTTTTCAGCCACAATCAATACCTTTAAGTTACTCTTGGTAGTGTTTGAACGCAAAATCTCCTGAATAACAGTCAGTGAGGGATGTAAGCTATATATTTCTCTGTCAATCTTCTTGTGTGCATCTTCTATCAAGGACTGTAGGATGCCGAGTCTTGATTTTAAGCATTCCAAGCTTTGACATAACTTGTCTACATAAAGACGCACTGGAAGGATTCCATAAAAACACATGAACCAAGCCATCTGTTTAATTGCACATAAGGTAACAAGTTCCATAATGTTTTTTTCTCCGTGAGAAGTGGTTCTTTGTGCATTTATTTTCTTAATGCAGTCCATCAATTTTTGTTTTGGAAGGCTGAGCAATTTATGGTTATCTGCTGCTAGAAGTGGGAGATCTGTCTTTATCAGCTCTCTTTCATTTTGCAGGACAGCTAGATAGCTCTTTTCAAAGTTGTCTATGATGAGCATAATAGTATCAGAGAGCTTAACTTGATACAACACAATTTCCCAACTCTGCAATTGTACTCCAGTGGACAAATATGCTGCCTTTGAGTAACTGGATGGAACATCGGGAATCATAGCATTAGTGTCAACAGTGTTAATAGTAGAGTCAACATCCCCAGAATTAGCTTTCCGAGGATTCAAGAAAAAATCAAGATCATTGAATTGTGACATAGACTTGAACAACAAAGTCCTCTCAGAACTTTTTTCAGCTAAATGTTCTTCATTTCCTGTTTCTGGATATTGATCATCCAACAATTTGTTTGAAGTCCCTCCCACAATATCACCATTAGGCACAGAAATGCCATCAGAAATAAACTTCAGTGATTCCTTGTTTTCTTCTGTGTTTGGCCCATTCAAAGCATTATCTGAGAAAACAAAGTCAAATACCGACTTGCCATTATCAAAAGCTTCCAGATCAAAATCAAAGCTATGTGAATCTACCTCCTCCAACATACTCCAATAGGAAGAATAGATTCTAGAGTTGCATTTATCTTCATCCAAAAGATGCCAATCCAAGTATATCCCATCAGATGCAGATAGGGGCTGTGGCTTTAAGTCAGCTAGTATTTCTTCAACAATGGAAAATAGTGACCTTATCTTTTCATGATCAGAGAAAAGAGGAACAGGCAATGATTTGAATATGTTATCTACCAAGGCTAGTTCATGACTAACAATCAATTCATTAAAATTCTTGAAGTTCATGTCTCCCCTAAACATGCAATCACATGTTTCTGGTTCATCTGTGGTCTGTGTCTTAAAGAAGACAACAAAAAATTGAGATGAATCCATATCAAGGAACTGGAATTCCTCAAAAATAACAGGGCTCACAGAGGAGTTTCCTTCAATCTGTAAAGTTTCCACCATGCTTATGAAGTCCATTTCTGGGAACATGTCCACAAATGCCAGTTCAGATTCCAGGCATTGCTGTGATAGAAAATGATCTGAAAGAAACTGTGAGATATCACATCCCCTTGAGCCCAAAAGTTCCTCGCTGTCAATGACCAAGTCATCCTTATGAAGCCAACATTGGCGCTCAGTGTTTACAAGATGTAAAAGAAGTTCTTCCTTTATAGACGAGCATGTCAAAGTTCCCAGACTTGTTTCATCAACTTCTAGAGAAGGAAATATGCTTTGGTCAAAGCACATTTGATCCTGAACAGAACCGTCATCTTCCAAGGCATAAATGTTTTGCTCCATGTAGTACTCCGAAGCAACATTTTCAACTGAATAAATCAATTCTTGAACCTCAAAAGGACATTGCATCGTAAGTGCTTGCCTAAGCATTTCCTGCAAGAAAGACCCGATAAAAAAAGATATATTTGTAACTTATAATTTTAGGAATCCTAAACAGATGACAAATTACAAGAACATAAATGGCCCCCTGGACACTGTTTGACTCAGAAAAATCATACATTAACACTATAAGGCAGCTATAACAAACAAGCTACCATCAAAAGATTAAATATAACAAAGTAACTAGAAAAATTCTTTGAATGAATACGGCAGCTCCCTTATGTTGACTTCTTGTGACGAACCAATCATAAAAGTTTCACTGTTTTCATGCACAAGCAAGAAATCCTAATCATATATATATATATATAGAGAGAGAGAGAGAGAGAGAGATGGATAGAAAGGGAACAAATGCAAGGAAACTAAAAAATGTCAGTGTTGGTACCAAATCCTATTCATATCTAAAAATCCCATTTTATCTCTTTTGTTTCACATCATATATGAAACAACAATGAACAGCAAGAGTTATCAATCCCAAATGATTTTAACAATAAGAGTGACAATATTTGACACAACCAACAAACACAACACAATCTTTTGCAAGTTAATATTTAGTGGAAGTTTTGTGCACTGGGCACAACTTTTTTTAATGTTTTCTGTAAATGGGTTAGTGTTAAAACAGGTTGACATGCTTTGACACGATTAATAAATGGGTCAATTTCGTGCTGACCTACTTAATTTGCAATCAATTTGAATGATAGACATATTTTGACATGTAATCCATTTAACCCATATCAATAAATTTCATTTTTATCCAACATAAATTTGCATTTTAAAAATAGAATTGAGTAATTAAATGGATTTTAATGGTTATATTGATACATTCTTTCATTTTACCCTAAAATCCCTGACCCTTTTAACCAAAATGAAGAAGAAAAAAAAAAACTCTCATTTAAATCTATTTTTCTTATATAATGTATTTCTAAGAAAAGTAAATTTATTTTTCTTGTATGCTATTAGTATTTTAATTGACATTATTATTAAAAATAATTTGCATGGAATTTATTTTTTTTAATTATTATAATTTATGTGATTATTACAAAAATATGTTAATCATAGAAAATTTGGGGTTATATTTATTAAATAGGTCAAAATTGATCATCTCCTTACATAACACAACTTTTTATTAATGGATTGAAATGGGTTATGTCTATATCAACCCGTCATGATGCAACCTAGAGGTTGAAGGCTTGGGATGAGTTGTAGACCCAAACATCATGGATTCGATCCCCACTAGAAGCAACCCTGGATTACCTGATACGCGGTTTTGGCAGGTGGGGTTATGTATCTGTGGTTTACTCCTTAGGGGTGAATCCAAAGGGTCCTACCTTGTGAGGTTTCACGTCATAAAAGAGGAGGTGTCTGTATCAACCTAATATAACCTATTTATTAAGCATGTTACATAGGCGGTGATGTGTGACTCATCAATCCGTTTAATGAACATGTGATTTAGGGTAGATGGATTTTGACACAATTATTAAATGAGACGTGTTTGTGTCAACTCATGTAGTAAAATACTCATACTTGGACACAACAAAAACACAACATGCCAACATAAATTGCTACCTGTTTTAACACCATGTCATCCAAAAAAGACCCCTAACCTGTACCCGAAATTCAAGTAGATATACAGGAAGTCCAACTACAAGTTATTATATAGTAGTTAGCTCTCATTTTGTTTTATAATATTTTGAAATTTAGATAATGCCAATAAAAGAAGACTCTAAAGATAATAGAAGTAGTATGTATACTAATATCTATAAGAGAGAGAAAGAAACAGAAGAAATAAAAAGAAGACCAAAACAAGGGTGATGCAAAATGATGTCTCCCTTAGGCAGTTTAAAATCAACTAGCTTTCGCAAGTACACACACACAAATATCAAATCACCCTATGGATATGGTAACTGTAAGTAGTTTACTCCTACAGCCTTTAAACCTAGGGGGCAGGGGGAAGAAGAAAGTATTCCAAGGCTAAAATTATAAACATTATCCACTCAATATTGAAATTTCTTGGGACAAGTTACCTGCATCAACTATGAAGAAAGGCCGAGGCAAACAAAACCGAAGAGAACTAAATTTCTAACATATCTTCCAAATACCATGAGTTGTAGTATGGTTAAGATAAATACCTGATTATTTTCATTGTCTGGAACTTCAGACAGATTTTGTATTTCATATTTCTCAAAAGAGCAGGCATCTTCCTGCAAATTACAGGCCATATTACAGAACAAAGATCATAAACCAAGAAGTTTCAAATAGACATGGAAACCAAATTATCCACATTTCTATTCTTTTTACCAAGAACACGTTCGGTTCTGGTGTTTCGAATTGGATTACTTCATATCTGCTTGCATCCCCATTATCCTTCTGCGATGAAACAAGCTATACGTTAACAAAAATCCCTAAATAGATCAAAAAAATAGAGCTAATGAGAAATCCATAGTGATTATACATTTGGCAGTCCAATCTCCAGAGTTTCAGTTCCACGAGTTCCTTGACTCTCCGCTTCCTTCTCCTCATAGAGAACCTCAGCTTCTTGCTGCAAGTTAACACATACCATTTACACTAAAACGGCACAAAAATGAGCTAAATTCACAGGTATTTCAATGTACTTTCAACTAAATACATCAGATTATACTCTGATTCCACCTAATTTTCACTCAAATTTCAAAGCATAATATAAGGCAATAATTCCTTGCATCTAATGATTTAACTAAGCTCAATTTCTTAACCTTCAACATCGCATTAAATCATAAAACTAAAATTTATCATCCAAAAAAAAAAATCAAAATACTAAAATTCAAAATGACTGCATTCAAATTACACTGGATCTGATTAAACTTACTATTTCATAATTTAGAGTTTGAGCTCAAATTTCAAAATAGAACTAACCAGATGAGAAACACACTCAAAACACCAAAACCAGCAT